>CM046342.1:13792163-14156647 GCA_025403435.1 Artocarpus heterophyllus
TCTTCAAACTCTTCATAATGCTCTCTCCAAGTATGAAAGGAACTTCTGAAAACCAATAATTTCTTGATGCCACTAAGAATTGCCTATTTGAGTCATCTATATTGACTCACATATGAACGGCACATAAATTTGGTATTTACTAGAGTGGCATATAATTCTTTCAGTTACAATTTACAGGGTACTACAAGTAAACTTTAAATGGAATAACAAGGAATTATATGAACATATTAGGTAAGTATTCATGACATGATAGCTGGAAGAATCTTTCCTTTCCATTTTCATTTTTTTTCATTTTGAGTGGTCTTTAAACTCTTAGATGTGACAACTTTAAGTCTTATTCCATTTCTGCTTCATTTCATTTTTTTTTTTCCATTTATCTGTTTGCTTATGCTCCACCAAATACTCATCTTGGCTTGCACTCCTCATTTCCTTCCTGGGATTTTTTTTCCCGTCTCAAATTATTTCTTCTCCAAAATTTTCCTCTTCAAACGCTAATGAAAATAGGTGGATCAATGAGAGAGCACCATTGAAAGAATATGCGGCTAAAAGGATTCGAAAGGAGCTTGTGAAGAGCAGTGAAGACTCCCTGACAAACTGTAGCTATGGAGCTGGGGGAAATGGTGATGACATCTTCCATATGCAAGGTGCTATCATGGGGCCTTCTGATACCCCATATCAAGGAGGTGTCTTCTTTTACTCAATTGAATTACCTCATGAATACCCTTTTAGCCCCCCCAAGATCACTTTCCAAACCAAGGTCTTTTCCAACATTTTTTGTTTTTCATTTGGTGTCCTTGATACTTCAATTAATGCGACTTCCATATTCATTTCAACATGCATTTTGCTAGGAATCCTAAATGCACTTGCAAGTCACGTGTGCATGATCTGAACCATTAGCTTTTATGTAACCCACAAGAACGAACAGACCAAATAAAGCACTCGCGGACACATTTGGCATTTCTTTAAGAATTTCTCTCTCTCTCTCTCTCTCTCTTTTTCTGATGTTATGGGATTCATTGCTTTTTAATGTGTATGTTTTTCACCCATACATAGATGCAGATGGGACAATTCACATTGACATTCTAGGGAAAAACTGGAGCCCTTCAATGACCATTAAGAAATTGCTGCTCTCATTATGCTCATTCCTCCCAGACCCAAACGCAGAAGACCCTCTTAGCCCCATCTGTTCATTGTCCCTCAATGATAGGAAAGCTTACCTCAAGGAAACAAGAGAGTGGACCATCAAGTATGCCATGTCATAATCTAGACATCTCTCTATACATTACACACTTTCTCATATAATATGGCTTGTTACTATACTACTTAGGTTGGTATGATATGATATGACCTCTCTGACATGACTGATATAGTTGACTATCTTGTTAGCATTTTATCAATATTTTATATCATGTGTTCTGACCTTTGGTGGGTCATTTTCTTAATTACTCACCTAGTTTAGTGCTGGATATGCCTATAAAACAGAGTAATTATATATCAAAAAGTTTACCATGAACATCATGAATGCACTTATTTTGAATTCTACAAGTTCTTAAAAAGTAAACTTATTGTTTTGTCCTAGTATTTCTTTAAGTTCTGCTATGTGTCATGTAACTACTTTTTCAAGATGTGTAGTTTTTTCTCCTTGAACAATATTGCTACAATCTTAAATGATAACACAATCCATTAGGCTACCAAGCGATATAGTATGGAAAAATAGGACAAGTTTACTACTAGTATGTTTTAACATCCTCTCTCCTGGCCTTCACTGGATTCTACAGACTTTTTATAGGAAATAGGAGTATAAGATCAAGCTTAAGCTTTAAGGCAATCGCCGAACTTTCATATCCACATAAAAAAGAGTGCTACTTTATTTTCAACTTCTCATGTTAAGAAATTCTATACGTTCCTATAATTCAATTTAAGACCAGGCGTTCAACCACATATTAGTCTCATTTATTTGTTAGAGTATGGTGATCCGAATTTATTTTGGTCAGACCCGAAAAGCTCACGGTGCAACAAATTATGGTGAAAAACAAAAGTGAGATTTTTCATACAGACCGTTGTTGTTGGGCCGTATAGTTTATGTTTTTGGGCCCATAGAGTTTTACCTATACCTATATATAGATGTATTGCGTTAGGGCCTGATGATTAGCGAATTTTGAGCCTCTCTAACGCCTCCATTGTAATCTTCACGAGTTTAGTGATTTTCTTCTCCTCTGCCTATGGTTTTTCTCATTTTAGGTTTTCACGTAAATTCTCTGCTTCTTTTTATTTTTTTTTCTATCGCATTAATTTGGCAACAGAATTCTACTTGTGTCGCATAATATGTGATTAAAACAAAAATAAGCGCTATTTTAGTCTTAAGCACTAGGGACAAATGGATCATTATTAAAACAAAGATTAATATCGACCAATGTTAAACCAATATCAACCAACAGTTTACTTGTCAATAATTGGTCGACTGCATCTGAATGACCAACGATTCGGCTATTTGAATAACCATCGATCATTATTTATGATATTTGCAATGGCCAAAGCCGGTCACTTTACCTAATATCTCTGGCACAAATTGGTGGCCCGTCAAAACTCAAAACTTGGTTCCCTTATGCAACTGCAATATCCATCAATACAATATATTGGCGGAAAATGTACACATCAAATTAGCTTCGTAATATTCATGTTTTGTTCTCACTCTTTTTTTACATATATCAAAACAACATCCAAGTGGCCCCTAAATGTAAGAAGAAAATAAGGGGAAGAAAAAGGGCGAAGGTCCTACCATAGGACCTTAAAATAAAAATAAAAAAAGTTATATAAAACATACTGTTTCTGATACGGATTTGACGGCCGAAAAAAACGACTTATCAATAGTTCATTTTCTCAAGACTTACCATAGAAATCTAAGGGTCTGTTTGGTTTATGTATTTTTTGGACTCAATGGACTTAAATTTAGATTCGAGTATCAAGAATCCTTTGGATACGTGTTTGTGTCCCCCAACATTTGAATCAAATGAGCATCAAGAATATAAGTTTTTAGAGTTCTGACTCCCCCTAAACTCTTGATACTTGTATATCTTTACTATAATAAAAACTAAAATTCTCTCTTCTATATTTGAGGAAAAAAATCACAACTTCTTCATTTGATA
This sequence comes from Artocarpus heterophyllus, assembly GCA_025403435.1. Classification (NCBI taxonomy): domain Eukaryota; kingdom Viridiplantae; phylum Streptophyta; class Magnoliopsida; order Rosales; family Moraceae; genus Artocarpus; species Artocarpus heterophyllus. Next base: position 13,795,310 of record CM046342.1, read on the forward strand.
TCCAATTGAGATGATTCTTTTTTTATTGTATTCCTAATGAAGAGAGGAATAAATTAAGATTCATATTACATATTTTTTAAGATCATTAACATTAAAATTTTATTAGATTTGTTAATAAATCAAAAAATTATTTTCACTACATCTCCAAACATAAATTTCAATTTTATTCCATATTTAGATTAAAAATTAAATGCACATACAAACATTAATTCGGATAACAATTTAAGTCACACAACTAAATAAAAACACTAATTCAAATCTATTTATTAAACGGACCCTAAAAGAACAAAAAAGAGTGCCTATTACTGTACCGTATCAATAAGGTATTTTCATTTTAACCCCAATAGAATCCGAGGATACAAGTAACGTTTTTGGCTATTACAACGTATGCAAGTCCTGGTCAAACGGTCCCATTGCATAAGTTTTGGTCCATTCTCTGGCTATTTTGTTGTATTCTTCCCAATCGTTTTGGTAGAGAAAGCAGCTCAAATTGAAAGGGTCCACTGGGTCGGGATCTGCTAAGAGCGAACATATGGAAACCAACACAGTTTCTATGGTCTGAATGGGTTTCCATTGGTCTTCCTCCAGTATGTCAACGTAAATAGTCCCGTCTTCATCGATGTTTGGATGAAATACCTGCCGATTGCCCAATTTTCTGTCGTCAGTTTGGAGTATAATGGATGCAGATGTAGCCGAATTAATCCACATAGAATTCAGAGTACCAAAATAGGAACATGATGGTGACTCATTTTTTATGCAGAATTTTGTAATTATTTTGTTATAGATTAGGATGGGTAATATTGGCATTTGCAAAAATATAATTGCATATGAGATATTTTAAGAATAATTTCATAAATATAAGAGGTGTTTCAAATATATGGATAACAACAGGGACAAAAGTGATATTTAGACAAAATAAAAAGTGTTTTGGGTTTTTTTTTAAATTCATTTTATTATCATTATTTTTAAGAATAAACGCCTTTTATATATTGTGTTTTAGGTTTGTTCAAAAGCCATATTTGTGGTTTTTGATCTTATCAAATATTAAGGCATTTGACAAATCGGCTAGGACTAAAAATTTTGGTTTAAAAACTGTAACATGCGAGAGCTTTACACTGTAGATACTTTTTGTTCTTTACTGTATCTGCTAAGTGCTTTACACTATAGTCGGTTGGAACCAATCAACTTGCCAAACATCCTTAATAATATATCTTCAAATTAGATTTAATACACAATTTTATATCTTATATAAATCAATAATTGATTTTGACCTTTAAAATGATATAATTGAACTTAAATGAAAGAGGGAAAAAAACCAAAAACTTTTAAAATTTTGAAGGAAAAAACACACAAAAACATTCATTTTGAGATCAACACCATAAATTTATTATTATTTTTTTTTCAATTTTTTAGCGTATTTTAAATTTTTGATGTGAGGTGTTTTGATATTTTAAGTCAAAACTATGAATTGATCGTGAAAGGATGTAAATTTGCACACAAAATCTAATATAAAATTATATATTTAATAATATAAAAAATTAAAAGTATAATTCTTGAATAAATCTAAAACACAAGTAGAAAAAAGTAAATGATCCAAAATTCTTACAATCTAACTTAATCTTACAATCTAAAGCTATATGTTCTCCAAGAATTGTCTATTTCTTGTCCTTGTACTATTAATATTCTCTTTGTTTTGCTAATAAAAAAAAAATAGACATTTGGTATTAGTCGATCTAAAAGTAGACCATAAGCTCTTCTCAACCGTCGAATAATGTTGAGCCGCGTATGGGGAGATTCATACTTATCTCTTAGCCAGCATTTTTCGTAATTCAAGCATGGAAAACCGGCGGCAAATTGAACTAAAGACGTGTCTGCTTTTCTTTATTAGCGTTGTTTCTACGAAGATGGACGTAGAGGATTGGGAATCTCAGTACAGGACCCACTTTCAAGCGTGGGTCCAAAATAGGTCGTACGATGTTTTTTTTTTTTCTTTTATTCTTTTATTTTATTTATTTATTTTTTTTGGGTGACGGTTAGATAATTGAAGATTCTAGCAAATGAGTTCAAACTCATATAACAAATACCTTAAAAAAAAAAAAAAAAACTTAAACAAAGGTGATGACAATTCCAATTTAATTTTTACTGTTTTAGTGCTTAATTTACCATAAAATTCTCCCATGCAAATGTGAGTGAAAGAAGTAAAATTTTACTAAAAGATGAATGCTTTTCTACCCAAAAAAAAAAGATAATAATAATAATAAAATTTGGAAGCTAGAGCTTATCAACAATTTAATGGAACTAAAATTATTATCCTTGTGGTTTGACGAAAAGTCTATTGCTTCACCTACATAATAGAGAGTGGATGTAAATTATTGTCCTTTAGAACTAGACATGAGCTTCTTTTCACATGATCGTTTGTTTCCCAAATGAATGTCACACAATAAGCTCTTTTTTTAAAAGAAAAGAAAAGAAAATATAAATTGTATTCCATATTAAAGAAGTACACACACTATAAAGTCTTTAAATATTCATTGTCTAGTTTATTTGCTAGAATGGTTTGAGTTCTAGCATTGTTAAGTACTTTAGTCTTGAACCTAATTGTATAAAATTTCACATTAGTTATCCAATTTATAGTTGTTTTGCATACAAAAGAGAAGAAGCAATTAGGTTTCAATTTTTTTTTTTAAAAAGGGAGAAGTAATTAGGTCTTAAGTTATCATTACATGAAAACGAAACGCCAAAAATAAAGAACTAACGAAATTAACTTTTCATATGCACATTGAAACTTGGAGAATCAATAATTTTTCCTAACTGCAAACAGAACTTGATTCAATTCTACCCAAAAATCAAGAAAGAGAAAAGAAAATGAAAATTCCATAAAATGATCAATTCATGAACCCAGAATAGAAAAGAGAGACTTGAAAAGGTACAAATTCCAAGCAAAAAGTACTGTATATGCCCAGATTGATAAAAAGCTTAAAACAAGTTTAGAACGCAGAGGATCAATATTGGGCAAAATTTAATACAATATAACACATACCTTAGTTTTGAACTTGATTGTGGGAGGCTTGGAAGGGTATTCAAAAGGCAAATCTATGGAGAGAAAAAAGGCACCATCTTCATAAGGAGAGCCAGGAGGGCCAAGAATCACACCTTGCCATTTGTAGGGATTTTCCCGGTTGATTGGCCCATAACTACAACAAGCTGGAAAATCTGCTGGTTCTATTCTCTCCCTTTGGTAAATCCAGCGACTCACATACTCACTGTCTTTCACAGCAAAACAAATCATTAGTTTCGATTTTGCAATACTAAATTAATCTCATAGATCATATAAATGAAACATATATAATAGGTTATATAGTCTATATTTAAATACATGTATGTGTTATATATAATATATATGTATGTTTGAGGTTTTAGACTAACCTTGTGTCTTCCATTCCAAGAGCTTAGTGTAGAAAAGAAAGGTAGACTTCTAGGAAGGAAAACTAGTTTGTGAAAGAGGGAGCTTTTGATTTATTTGCAGGAACCTTTAATTAGTTTGTGCCTAATTAAATATTGAATTTTGGTATCTTAAAATTTCCAAGAAGATGAAGTGGACATTTCTTGTCACATAGGTTTTTACGCGTAGACGAGAGGATAAACTTAAAATAAAATTACAAATTACAAATTAAAAATTAAAAGAGAAGAAGAAGACTGACTTCTTTAGCAAGTGTGAAAAAAAAAAATAATGACAAAGCTTCTTTAAAATTAAAAAGGAGGTAACAACAAAGCTTTTTTTAAAAAGGAAGACTATAAGCAACTTCCTTGTTTCCTCTACTCCAATGCAGAAGACTTCTCATTGACTTGGCCTTTTCTTTCTCTAAATCAAAAACAAATAAAATAATAGAGTAGTAGGGCCTTTAAGGATCCGTTTGATAAATGAATTTAAATTGTGTTGATTTGGATTATTTTGATTTGAATTGCTATCTAAATTGACATTTAGATGTACATTTAAAGTGTTAATCTGAATAGGGAATAAAATTGAAATTTGTATTTGGATTGATAGTGAAAAAGTTTTTGCTTTATTAATAATTCTAACCAAAACTTAATGTTCATAATCCTAAAAAATATGCAATATGATTCTTGATTTGTTCTTTTCTTTATTAAGGACATAATGAAAGGAGAATTGTCTCAATCGGATATCAAAATGAAGACGTTATGAATTTTTTTTCCTCAAATATAGGAGGGAGAATTTCATCTTTTACTGTAGCAAACATATTCGAGTCTAAAAAGTTCAAAGGGAATAGAACTCTAAAAACTTGGATTCAAAGGATTTATTTGATTTAAATTTTGAGGGAAACAAACATATATCCAAAGAATTCTAACGATTTGAATATAAAGAGTTGGTTGAATATGCGAAACAAAAAGGCCCTAAGAGCATTGATTAAAACCAATTGTTATAACCAATTTTTGTTGAAAACACTATAGCATGTGAGAGTTTTACACTATAGCACACTTTTTCATGACACTGTAGTATATGAGAACACTATATTAACCAAAAGTTTTGGTTCTAACACAGTGTTTAGCAATTAATCAACCCGATGTGGGCTCACACAGAATGAGGTTTTTTTTTAAATAATAACCCTGAATGAGTTTTTCCATTTACAAAGATCATTTGTTTTAACTCCTAATTTTTTCACAAATAGGTTTTTGTATTTAAAAGTTATGAACTACATTATATAATATTTTTTTTGCAAATTCTTTTCCTGTCAACGGTTTCGATTCATAAATAGAGGGTTAAATTCTAAAAGTTAAATTAAAAAATAAAAGAGAGAAGAGAACACATAGGTTTAATGTGGTTCAATGTAACTACATCCATGAACTAGTAAAAAAAACAAAGAAGGAAAATTCACTATTAAAGGACACTATAAAATATTAGCAAATAATAAAAAAAAAAAAACCTTTGAATAAGACCCACCCATCACTAAGAAATTAGATTTTGAAGACCCAGGTGTTGACGATTGTGCCAAGGAGAAGGAAGGCCTATTAGGCTAATCTTTGTAAGTAGTTTTTGGCTTCTCATGTCCGAAAATTGTTTGTGAAGTGTTAGGATGATATGTCATAAGAGCTTTAACTCTCTATAAAAGCTTCAAATTGAAACCGTTAAACATGGCCTTTATTAAAAAAGTCTCTTTTGAATAAACTTTGAAACTCATATTCGTGTTTCACTATGACATTACAAGCTTCATTTTTTTTTGACATTTTTATTGTTTATTAGAAAATTTTAAATCTTTTGACTAATTAAACTTTTTGAAAAATATGATTCTAATCATTTATTGTAAAACTATAACATTTGTTTATCTTATTCTAATGACTAAAAGCAAAAACAAAAACTTTGCCAAATGGGCACAAGTATGGGGAGATTTATATTGTGTTGGGCTTGCTCTTGAAACAGGCTTGTTTAGAACACATGATTAGAGAGATTGTATTAGATTAAATCTTAACACTTTAATTAGTGAAAAATTTTAAAGGACTAGATTTTATCTAACCCATGCTTGAATCCCTTTAGAAGGAGATTAGGCTATCCTTTGCTAAAGTATAGGATTAAACACAATATTTGTACATTGTGATAAATTTATAAAATTTGAGGGACTAAAATATAATTTTCATAAGATAAATATTTTTAATAATTATTTATGGCCCTCAAATTTTAAAATATTACAATTTCTCCAATTTTTGAAATTTTTACAAAAGTCTCAATTTTAATAATACAACATCAAATATAGAATCGGATTAGTTAAATTTTAATTCTATTTTAATAACACAAATTCAATGTATGTTCCCCTTTCCCTCCCTCGTTCACGCTATACTCCACGTAAATATTTTCTTCTTAAGTTTCACTTTCTTGCTTATAAAACAAAAGATCAAAAAGCAAATTTCTCAACTAAAATGATAACGAGGATGATGATATTTTGTAGCAAATTTCTCAACTAATAATCTTTTGTACCTTTGACAAGTACAAAATCCCAGCCTAGTAATGTGACTAGAAGCAATGCCGAGATTCCGACTAAAATATTACTCTCTCTTTCCTGTCTGCTTCTCCCAATAACCCACGTACATATTTTTATCACTTTCTTGCCTTAAAACAAAGACTAATATAATACTAGAAGAGAGAGAAGGAGATAAATATATTTTTTGACTCAATAAAAATAAATGGCAAAAAATTTTTGCTAAGTTAATGAATAGTAGTAAATTAAAATTTGCCCAAGAAATCTTGAATTTACATTATGATCAAATTTGATGATTCTTAAATTTACCTCATGATTAAATTTGATAAAGCAAAAGAGATACTGAATTTACTTCCATATAACGCTAAACTACATGCATATATATTTTTTACTAATATTAAAACACATTTATTAGTTTTTACATTGGCAAACTTTTATTTTATCTTTACAAAATTACTTTCAAAACTAAAAATATTGTTTATTAAAAATTATAATAATTATATTATTTACTGTAAAAAAGATTCAAAACGAGGCTATTAACTTTTTTGGGAATTTTTATAGCAGAGAAGATCTTTTTTAATCTATTGGTGGACCAGAGTAGTTTAAATACCGAATTAACTTTTTAATGGCATGATCTGTGACTGGAAGCATTTTTGTATCGCACACCATAATTTTTAACGTGGACAGTCGTAAATCAAATTATTAATATAATGTTTGGTAAAATCGGTTCAGACCAAGATTTTTGAATGCTATAATAAAAATTTCTCACATACGATAGTATAAACCAAAAGTAAACTATAGTAGAAAGTCTTCATATGCTACAGTAATTTAAACTAATTGGTTTAAACTAATATTCTTAAAAATTAATCCGGTAATTAAAACGTAATGCTATACTAATAAGGTAAAATAACCTCTATGTTACAAGGATAAACCTAACTCTTTTTTTTTTCTTTTTTTTTTTTTTTGAGGGTGGCTCATCAACTACGATTTTTCAAGGAAAAGTAACAAGAGGGAAATAAAGTGGTGAATTTTTGCTTTTGGACTTTTCAATCTCCGTAACGATTGACATTTTCCAGGGCATCAAAAAGGTCCAATTATAAACCTAGGAGACATGGGCATTTCTGTCTTCACAAAAAAGAAACTACTTTCCTAGCAAGGTGTAACATCTTCCAATCAGAATTGAGCACTTCTGAGTGAAGTCCCCCTTTTTTAACTTTTAATCCGAAAGCAAAGAAAAAGAAAAATCCCACTTTTTCTTGATCATTTCAAATGCTAATCTCCAACAAACAAGTCCTCAATCCCCAGTCCCCATAGAAGGTAGAAGAATCCTCAGACCAAAAAAGAGAGAAAGAATTTGCAAAAATGGCACAAGAATTATCTTTGTTATCAGCCTCTGAAATAACCAGCGTCGACGACTTCTACCTCTCGGCTCTCTTCGACGACGAAGAATCTCCATTCCCAATATCAGACTCCAAATACGCCGAAGGACTCCAGCTCCAAGAGGCTCTCATGTCGTCTTCAACTCAAACGACAACATCTTCTTCTTCTTCATCGGCTTTCCTTTCACCCTCTTCACCACAACCACCAATGCTAATCCAACTCCTGCCTCCAAACGACAACGACGACGACATTCTCGAAGCAGGCGAATCGTCCCGAATCGTCTGCGAAATCTGCACGGACAGAAAACCCATCAACGAAATCTTTAAAAACGACAACAATTTTGATTGCAAGCACTCGTTCTGCACCGACTGCATAAGCAAATACATATCCACCAAGGTCCTCCAAAACGCCGCCACGACCAGCGCCGTTTCATGCCCCGGTTTGGACTGCGAGGACGTGCATGCCCTCGAGCTCGACGACTGCAGGGAGATTCTGCCGAAAGATGTCGTCGAAAAATGGGACGAATTGCTTTGCGAGGCTCTCATTTCGGCGTCCCAGAAATTTTATTGCCCTTACAAGGATTGTTCGGCGCTTTTGGTGAACGATAGTGACGAATTAGGAGAGGTTATAGTCGAATCTGAGTGTCCAATTTGTCACAGACTATTCTGTGCGAGGTGTTGCGTGCCGTGGCATTCGGGGATCGGGTGCGAGGAGTTCGAGAGGCTGAATGAGGATGAAAGAGGGAGAGAGGATTTAATGGTGAGAGAGCTTGCTAATCAGAATAAGTGGAAGAGGTGTCCTATGTGTATGTATTATGTCGAGAAAGCCGAGGGCTGTTTGCATATGACTTGCAGGTCAGTGCTTCTTGCTCATATTCCACAAATATTGTTACGAGTTACGAGTCTAATTTGTTGGACTACATCATAAAAGATATATATATATATATATATATATATATATTATGTTAAAAAGTTATTAAGATTATAATTGGAATTTGGTCACTGTGCACTAGTCTAATTGACTTCAGAAGTCACATGCAATTGTGTTATTAGTTTTGAGTTGATATGTGTCAGACTCAGATGTAGGAAATATTTTGCGTTGAAAAAAAACTGATAAATATTTCTTAGTCATAACCTGTTTATCTCAGAATTCAAATGTGGGTTTGTGATTAATTTTGAGTTTAACAAGTCATATAATGAGAAATGGTAAATGTTGCCCTTTTGAAAAATTCAAGTGTCATAATTTTTAGGGGTCAGAATTGACATGTGAATTTACGATAAGAAAGACATGCATAGTTTCTTGTCTTTGTTTTTGTTTTTTGTCATAAAAGTTTGGACACAAAAATGCTAACATGGGTTTGATATTTGACCTTTGGGAACCTGGCCTAATCTCCATGATTTATGTCACAAACTTTGTTTGAGGTAAATTTGTAGATTTGTAGTGTGCTTGGTAATCTCAATCTCAACCAAAACTTTTTGGTTGCTATTGTGTAAAGCTTTTACATTTTATAGTGTCAAAAAAATATAAACTATAGTATAAAACTCTTATATGCTACAGTATTTTTAACTACAATTGGTTCGAACCACACTTCTCAAACACCCATTTGAATGTTTACTTTATTGGGGCAGTAGTTTTGAAGTTGGATTGTTTCTTTGGATTTCACTTTTCAACTTGGAGGGCTTGCGGCCTATGCTCTGTAATTGTAGCCCTGTTTCTTAACAGTTCTATTTGGCGCCTATACTCTGTAAATGTAGATGGTCGCTTTGGTAACACTTTGACAGTTAAAACATTTACGGGACTCAATTTCACCCAACTTGGAGAACTTAGGAATGTTTAGTAATTTGAGATCCCTTGTCAACATTTGTGCTTTAATAAGGTTTGGATATGGTTTGTCTTTTGCATGCTTGGTTGGATATAACTGTATGAGTGAATGCTAGTCAAATTTGATGTCGTTTTTGGCTGCAGGTGTAAATTTGAGTTTTGCTATGGATGTGGGTCAGAATGGACTGAAACCCATGGAGGGTGCCAGTGAGATTAATATGACTAGACAGGTTGAAAAGGAGAATATCATAACTAGTGAACATTTGGATTCTAGCTAGTACCCTTCTTATGTAATTCTTAGACATAAATGTTTGTGTCCAAAGGGAACAAGTCAAGTATGCCCTTTATAGGCACACTTGCTATGTTATTGGTACGATTGTAATGCTATTTAAGGCACTGAGTTTTCTCGATAAATATAAATCGTTGTCATTTTCTGGCCTTGGGAAGATCTGTTGAAAATTATTATATTTATGTCAAAACTTATAATAAAATATATTTTAGGTTTATTATTACTTGTTTTCAAAAGAAAAAAAATGCAACATTACCTTGTTTTAACTTTCACAGAAAAATTTAGGAAATGTTTTTGGAATCACCAAATTACTATGGTTGAATTTTTTTTTATATAAGATAAAAATTTTATGGTGCTTGACTCTTCTAAAACTTAAGATTTTCATAAGGGATATTTATTATGTTATACTTTCTATTTTAAGTTAATTTAAAAATTATACCTTCAATTTTTTATTTCACCAAATGTATACCTTCAAATTTAGTTAATACATAAATCTATACCTTTACTCAGTTAATAATTGATTTTAACTTTTAAAATAATCAAATTATCCTTGAATAAACTAAAAAAATATTAAAACTTTCAAAAATAAGAAGAAAAAAATGAAAACATATAAAACACTCATTTAGAGAGTAGTTTATACACTTTTGAGGTAAAAAAACCTTAGTATAAAGATTTTTTAAGTTCTTAAGTTCTCTTATTTTTCCATTTAAGGGTATTTTAAGTAATTTTTTAGGTTAAAACTGAATATTGATTGAAAAAATGTATAAATTTTTCTATTAAATCTAATCTAAAGATATATATTTAATGAGCTTAAAAACTAAAAGTATAATATTTGAAAAAACCTAAAAACAGATATAAAAAAGTAAATAACCCTTCTCCCATTATAAAGCTATCAACATACCAAAAAATTAAAAATTAAAAATTAAAAACTTTTGAAATTGTTATTGTGGTTCTTGGTATCATATTTACACTAACTTTATTATTATAAAGTGCAAATATTAATTTTTAAGTTCGTGCTGTGTTGCCTGTCATCAAGGAATTAGTGATTGGTTTCCAACCATAATTGTTCGATGCTGTGGTTCTTTCTTTATGGTGCAAATTTTTTAAATTGCAAACGCTAGTTTTTCATTAGGGTTAACTTGCATAATTATATATTCTAGTTTTTATTATTCCTTAACATGTTTTTCTGTTTTTAGAAACTATAAAGATATCATTTGAATTTAAAAAACTTATTTCAATTTTATCCTATGTAAACTTTTTTGACTTAAAAAACATTGAGATAAAATAAAAAAAATACCTTTGACTAAATCTAATTTGTTTATGAAATATATGCTTCTTCTTAAAAAATTTTAAAAAATTTATCTTAAAATTTAAAAAGTCATAAAACTTAATATCTTTTTTGAAATTTGGTGTTTTGTTTTAGGATTTTTTATGTTTTTAATATAATAAATATTTATTATAACTATTTAAGGGTAGTCATGTTATTTTGCTTAATTATTTTTATTTATGAGAATAAAATTGAAATAAGTTTTTAAAATTTTAAGGATACCTTGTAATTTCTAAGAATAGAAAGATAAGTTAAGAAATAGTTAAAATTAAAAATTACAATTATGTAATTAACCTTTTTTTATTATCATAACTATATCTATGAAATTAGGATAATAATTTCATTATATTAACCTATCCCTTTTGGTTTGGAATTTTGGCTTGAGTTTCTGCAAGGTTTTTGGCTGTTGGAGCCTATTTTCCTTACAATAATGATGATTATAATGATGATAATAGTAAGAATTATTTTCACATTTGCCTCATGAATTATATCACTTATGTCACTTTATCCCCTTAACTTTTAAAACATACAACTTAATTCCCTCAAACTTCGTTCCGTTAGCAAGTATCTCCTTCCATTAAACTCCGTTAGTTTTTAGACGGTTTTTATGAATAATGTTTTTATATTTTCCCCCAAACTATATTACTTATGTTAGTTTACTCTCTCGACTTTTAAAATATGTTACTATGTCCCTTTAATCTTTTTTTTAGCAAATAACTTCCTTCCATCCAATTCTGTTTGGATAATAAATTGATTTGTTTTTCTTCCAACTTTACAACACTTCCACATCAAAGTAATCCATATACCACAACTTGCATATAAATATTTTTACAACATGCTATCCAAATACAAATACAAATACAAAGAAAATTCAAAAGGAAATTTTTTTACAAGAAATTAAAATAATATTTTCTTTAAAAAAAAAAAACAATAGCTCTATTCTTTTAAGGAATTTTGAAGCTTTTTTTTCCCCCCTCTCCTTAAGGCATTTTTTGTGGTTGGACTAGTCTATTGTAAAAAAATAAAACTTGTTTCCTTGAATTCTTTTTTTTTCTTAATGCATTTTTTCCCAACTCTTTTTTTTTTTTTAATGTTTAGGTTTCCCCCTAAAGTTAGAAGAAAAAATATTGACTTTTAGCTAAACAAAATTGGACAGAGGGCAGTTATTTGCTAAAAAAGGAAGGACATAGTGGCACATTTTGAAAGTCTAGGGAGGGACAAAACAATATAAGTAACATAGTTTGGGAGGAAAATATAAAAATATTACACAAAAAATTATTCAAAAACTAATGGAGTTGAATGAAAGGAAAAAACTTGCTGACAAAACAAAGTTTGAAGTGATTAAGTGATATGTTTTAAAAATCATAAAATAAAATGACATAAGTGATACAGTTTAAGAGGTAAATGTGAAAATAATCCTACTAATAATGATATAATAAGGCGGCAAAGTTTACAAGACAAAAGAAATTCTATTATCCAGATACTAACTAGAAAGCATCTTGACAGAGTACAAAGTTCCACCAGTTATATTGCTAGAAACATATGGCTTGTGTCTGATAAAAGAAATGATATCCAACTGGGTACCAAGCCGGTATCCTGAACCCCTGTTCTTCGACGATACCACCTAATCCTGGCATTGTCCCACCAAACTCATGTCCGAACTCAACTGCTTCTGGATGACCTGTGATCTTGCTCACCTCTTGTAACGCTATGAAACAGGGTTGGAAGTTAAATACAATTAAAAACAAATAAAGCCAAATAGTTAATTTAAACCAAAAAACTAGACTTTATAAAAATAAAAATAATAAAAAAAAAAAATTATCCACATACATGCTTCGAATCTCAAAAGTACAGTAATTATACAACAGTCCTGTAAAATATAGTTTCTCTCAAAAAGTAAAAATTGTGACATCGAATAAAACAAGTCTTACACATAGCACATTGCAACTAAGAATTAAAGAACAAAAAATAGAAAGAGACAAACCGTTTCAAACCTTGAGCCTTAAGACTGCTCTCTTAATAGACTGCAATGCAAAGTTTAACTGCTACATCTTGAGAGAGAAAAGCATTTAAAAACACAGTGAGAAGAACGCCCAGTGGAGCGAAAAAAGGGATGGCGGCAATAAAACAATAAAAGCACATTGAAAACAGAGACTCTGACAAATATTCTAGTATTATGAAAACGATTGCAAAATACTGTCTTTTCAAGTACAACTAAGACAACAAGCAACAAAACTCAATATAACACAATCTCACACGATAATTAACAAAAATATATGTTAAAATATTAATATTGGTGAAAATTGATGTAAAATATAGTAAGTCATCTTAAGCCGTTTTATTTTTGAATGAGGCTTAAAAAAAACTCTAAAATTGTTAATAATACATAGTTTGAATAAATATTTTTAAACAAATTATTAAGTATGTGATGAATATAAATAGTAAAAAGTGATCATAATATGATAAACGATAATCATACAATCTCAAATTAAGTAAATTAATTAAAGGTCAATTAATACAAGTATTTTATACATATAGTTTCATACAAGATAAATATTGATATTCGCATAAAATTCTGTGGAAAATTTTGAATATTCAATGAAAATGACACGACACCCTTGTTTCGATATTGGAACCTTGAAAAATATGGAAATATCGAAAAAAATATTGATTTTTCAATCCTTAAGGGTGCTATTGTTATTAAGCACCATCACTAATAAAAAGTATGTCTCATCTATGAGTCCTATATTATAAAACCTACCTTATATTAATTGATGTTGTTTAGCATCACCGATGCCTTCTAGCAATGTTCTTTTTTTAATGTTCTTTTTCCTTTTTTTTTATTTGATTTATAAGGATAATTTCAATTCAAATAGAAAATCTACAAGCACAAAATGAATAAACCCATGAGGACTAGGACTCTGTATTCTTGAAATATGAACTCATAAACTCAATAGGATACTTATTCGACAGGTTTTCGATTAGTGTGTCTATATATAGGTCCTCTAATTATGTCCAAAAACAAATAGTTTTGAGAGTATTTTTCCAATCATGAGTTTCTCGTTCAACATGGCTTAGAGTTAAAACTCTAACTAAAAGTACTTATGCATCCATTTTCCTAACTGTACATAAAAATATAAATGCGCCAATTGCTGTGAAAAGAGCAGAATTAGAAAACTCACATTCCCTTAGTAAAGAAAACAAAGCCTTTCCATATCTTCGTAGCTGTCCAGAAATCGTCAAGTTTTACGGCCATGAGATAACCGTCGAAAATGGCGTCCAATACCACAATCTATTTCTCGAATATGCGCCTGCCGGAGACCTATTGGACTTGATGGAAAGAGCCGGAGGTCGTCTATGGCCAGAAAGTACCGTACGAACATATACTAGGATGCTACTGAAAGGTCTTGATTCCATCCATGCAAGAGGCATTGTGCACTGTGATATAAAGCTCGAGAACGTTCTTGTCTTTCCTTCCGAATATGGACAATATCAGCTCAAGATCACCGACTTTGGACTAGCTAAGGATCCCGATGAGGAGGCATCAGAGAGCAAGACACGGAGATTTCGGGAGACCCTGTCTTACATGTTTCCAGAATCGTTGTTGCTTGTTGAAATTGGGACTGCCATGGACATATGGTCCTTGGGATGCCTTTTGTTGGAGATGTTTAGCAGGAAATATGCGTGGCACGGAGTGATCAATGCGGAGGCTTTAGACTGGATGACGATGCTTAAGCATCTGGCTTCTTGGGGATGATTCCCGAGATACCGGAAGACATGTCAGAAATTGGCAAGGATTTTTTAAGAAAGTGTTTCCAAAGAAATCCAAGCAAAAGGTGGTCAGTTCAAAAATTGTAGGATCATCCCTATGTTATGTAAAGGGAAAAGAACCGGAGTTTTATATTGTTAAAACATATAAACAAACACCAATTTGTAAGGACATTGGGTCATTTCACTTAATAGGTTAACTTTTTAATATGAAAATCTAAGTTTTTAACAAGTCCAAATTCCATCATAATATCATAACCCAACTAGCTCAAACAAGCGGCTCAATCTATCCAATAGAAGATAGATGATTCCAGAGAAAGCATCATCTGGCAGGGGCATGTAGAAGGAAGAGAATTTGAAGTCCACATCGTTAAAACATATAAACAAACATCAACTTATAAAGACATTGGACTACCCCACTTAATCGGTTGACTTTTTAAGATAGAAGGCCAAGTTCTTAGCAAATCCAAACTCCATCATGTTAATGTGAGTAGCTGTCACTACTACCGGTATTAATTAGCTCTACCAGTCACAGATGATTCTCCAAGAAGAAAAAAATTGCTTGTTTAGTTTTAATATATGCTACTTATTTATATATTTCGTTTGTTTCTCTTGCTTTCTACATCAATGAATAGTTTTTTTTTTTTTTTTTCTGAAAATGTTTGTGAACAAATATTTCTTGAATCATGAGATAAACGATACTTTCTCAGGAAAGGAAAAAAGAAAAAAAGAAAAAAAAAAGAAAGAACGAAAATACATTATAAGGGGGGAAATAAAATACCCATAGAACAAATGTTGATTTTTTATTCAATAGGAAAACATGTAATAGTTCTCTTTCAAAAATAACCAAGTTATAGAAAAATAGACAAAGATTAGCATAGATTTACTATCCCACATATCAATTGGGGATTTTAGTAAGGCATTAGAGAAGATATTAAGAAGCTGAATTAGGCGGTTATAGTTAGTTTTTAACAAATCTGTAAATAGTCAGATAGTTATAGGTTGTAAGGTGGTGCCATAGGATTTCTTGTTAGTAAAAATTAGTTGGATGTTGGTTTCACTAACTCTAGTATTTAATGCTAATCTGAGCTTATTAGTAACTGACTGAGATTCAATGGAATGTTTGCAAACCGATTTGAATTGAAAATATTGATTAAAAAACTACAGTATATAAGAGCTTTTTATTGTAGCATTTTTTTTCTTTACATTATAGCATGTAAGACTTTACACTATTATTGGTTTAAACCAATTGGTTAGAACCAGTTTGCCAAACGTGCCATTTTCCTTGGTTTTCTTTGAGCTCTAATATAGGGCTGGTTTAATTTTCTTCATAGTACAAGTACTAAGCTCAATCATGAAATCTCCTTTTAAGAGAGGGAAAAAAAACTCAATCATGAATTTAATAATACATGGCCGCACACACGATCTATTCTATCCGGATTTTGTCACACCAGATAGTTCAAGGTTGGTTTTGAGACGTTTTAAATTTCAAGGACTAATGTGAGACTTAGTGTAAAGTTTGGGACCATTTTTAGGATTAACTCGCATATAAAGTGAGCATTTCCAACTCAAAAGCTATATTATTTGCTTGTATTATTTCGAAGCTACAACCATGCCAATTTAAGATCCATGTTGTTTTCCTACATTTTTTAGATGTGATTATGTTAATTATTCAAATTCCCTATTTTCCAGGACAGCCGAAAATTTGCAAAGATTATTCCAAGTTAACCCCATATTCAAAGGTTTAGTCTTAGCTTTGCACCAATTTTGAATTTTTGACCGAGTATTTTGGCCATAGGAAAAAAAAAATCTTTACTTGCAAAGATTATTCCAAGTTAACCCCATATTCAAAGGTTTAGTCTTAACTTAGTACCAATTTTGAATTTTTGATCGAGTATTTTGGCCAGAGGAAAAAAAAATCTTTATCTTGTCTCTCTCTCTCTGTCGCCACTTTCATCTCACTATTTGTTATTGTAACTTATCTCTTTTCTTCTTTTTTTTCCCTTAAGATTCTATTATCAATATAAAGCCATTTTTGCCATCTCTATTGTTTGGCCCACAATAACTTACTTAAGTAACAACTTTTGACATCTAGAAGTGGACCAGTAAGAGATTCTTGGCCAGTTTCACATTCAAAATTTGGCAGCCATACAATCACTAACCTGCTAGATATTGCTTAGATTCTATTCCACTTTGTAATTCAAACTTCAAAATCAATTAAAGCTGATTGGTTATTGCAAAAGCTGCATCACACAAATAGAAAAAGTTGTAGAATACAATAAAAGAATCTTTGCAACAAGAACCAAAAATTCAAAAGGAAAAGCAAAGAAGCTGCTAGAATTCCATGCAAAGAGAACATTATGTTCGGAGAAAAGAGAATTAAACAACTAGAAAAAAATGACATAGATAGATTATATGTCAAGTGACAATTCAAGCCCCCAAAAAAAGGCAAAAGTAAAGAAGGACATAGCCTTTCTACCAAAAGAAGAATAATTATGCGTTGTCCAAAGAAACAAAGACCAAAAAAAAAAAAAAAGAAAAAGAAACATTAACTGTACCACACGGATCAATTGAGAATGTGGAATAAAAGTGAAAAGGCACGTGGTGATGGGATGATCATGATCAATCATCATGATGTATCAGAGACCAAAAGAGCATCCCAAATAGTGTCCATATCCAAAGATGGCATTCTACTTAGCTGAACAGCTTCCACGTCAGAAACTAAATCCTGCGCAGTTTTCTTGTTCTCAATCACTGCTTCACATCCCACTTTTCCCTCCAATCCAATCAACTGCCACTCTTTTCTTGTGGGGTTGTTACGGTTTTGTTCCAAATTATTAACTTTTGATTCCCCAGATAACAGCCTCGTCGGCGAGAACTGGTTATGATCAACCACGGGCTTATTCTTTTGATTTTGACCAGAACCACCCTTTGACAAAGCTTGTAACTTTGCTTCAAGAAGAGCTGCGGTGTTTCCGTTCAGAGAATTGGCCTTGAGTTGGTGCTTCAAATCCGGGAAGTTCAAATGCGCATGCTCCCCACGCAGCATGTAGGCCGCCGTGTCATAAGCCATGGCAGCTTCCTCCGCCGTGTCGAATGTCCCGAGCCACACCCTTGTCCTGTTTCTCGGCAACCTTATCTCCGCAACCCATTTTCCCCAATGCCTTTGCCTCACACCTCTAAACAGCTTCCCTGGTGATGAAACTGATGATGAAAGGTTCGGTTTTTGTTGATGGTTGATATTGACTGATCTTCTTGATCCTGTGTTCTTCATTGGCTGAGTCTTTGTGGTGCTGAGCCAGTAATCATTGAGGCCTTTGGATTGATAGTTTGACAAGTGTTGATTCGTTTTCAACCACTCTATTCCTTGTTGAGACATAGGAAATGAAGGGTCTTGATTCTTTAAAGCTGAATCCTGCAAAAATAACGTTAAATTTGGAGACTTTGGTGGAGAAATTGGCTCGGTAACTTGGGCTTTAGTCAGCTTTGGATCAAGCACTTTGAGGAAATCTAGAGGAACAAAAGGAGGAGTACTATTTTTGATGATTTTGTCAAGAGAAAAATCATTTTTAGTGTTGAATTCAGGGATGTTGTTGGAAGAACTAGACTCTGAAGGTGAAAGAATTCTGTCTGGTGAAGATGAGAGTGATCTTGATGAAGTTATATATCCATTTTCATGGCAACAAGTTGTTTGAGTCAAAGCACTCAAGATGTTTGGATCCTCAAAAAAACTTGAACCTGTTGCGGATATGGCTTGAAAATAAGATGGCAACAACCCTTTTGCCATGAAGGTTTCCATTTTGGGAAACTGATCCTCCATGCTCTAGTTTGAGAATTTTGCGGGGTTTGTGAAAACTGAAAGAACAAATAAAAGAAGGGAAGAGAGAGATAACAAATGGTGCTAAAATGAAAGAACCATGCCATATATACAAATAAATTCTCCAAACCTTACAAGTGTCAACCGTTAATTTAAAATTTAGAAGGGACCTGCTTTAGATGATAAAGCAAAGTTAAATTAAAATTGTCTTGAGTCAGATCTGCTTGTTGGAAAGAAAAATAAGCTGATCACAACCTTCCATTTCCCTCCTCTCCAAAAATGATTCGTGCATCCCCTTTTTTTTATGCTTTTGTCTCCAGCCAATCAGAACATGACAGCTCAGGTTCTTTTGGCTTTTACCTATCCTCCTCTGGGGTTCATTGGGTGGGGGTGGGATATTCATATTCCCTCCTTGAAAGTAACTTAGGACAGGACGTGTTTGGTATACAGTAATCAATAAGAATCATATTTATAAAAATATGATAGTAGGTAATATGATTCTTAGGAAACCAATATTATTACGTTTAGTTGTGCATAAAAATCTACTACTAGATTCCTATGAATAATATTTTACTATGTTTGGTTTTACATAAGAATCTTGTAAAATTGACAAAAATAATTTGTAGTATTAACATTAAATGTATCAATATAATATGTTAGTACTAATATTAAATAATAACAAGAATATAAATATGAATGATAAAATAATCTTATATATAATTTAACGTTAATATTACTATAAATATTAATGTTATTATTATCATTATTATTAAATAATTGTTATTTTATATAATATTATATTTATATTATATAAAAATATTAATTTATAATAATCACACAATTATTATTTAAAAATATATTAATATTAAAATCTTGTATATAATATACAATATATTGATATGAATATAAATAATAATAATAATATGATTCTTAATAATATATTATTATTTATATTAATATTCACATTAAATAAACATATTGTAATAAAAAAATATTAAACATATTTAGTTATATTTTATATTTATAATTATTATAATAGTATTACTATATATTACTATTAATATTAATATTATTCTATTTACATTGATATTATACTATTATGTTTTTATTAGTGTTGTTAATGTTATTTTTATCTTTAGTATTAAATTATTATTATTTTATATTAATATAATATATATCTATATTATATAATAATTTTAATTTAAAATAATAATACAAAATTATTTTTATTTTATTTTATTATTATGGTATTTATATATATTATATACTAATATTAATTAATAATATATATTACATATAAATATTGTATATGTAATATATTATATATTTTTATTATTTTTAATGTTATTATTATCTTTATTATTAAATTATTATTTTATATTGATGTGATTTTTATATTTATATTTATATTGTATAAAAATATTAATTATAATAATAATATTATTATTATTTAATAATATAATTACTCTAAAATATTATATATATAATATATAATACATGGATATGAATATAAATAATACTAACAAAAATATAATTCTTTATAATATATTGTTATTTTATATAATATTAACATTAAATAATATTAAGTTCTGATAATATTATAAATATTTAATATTTTTATATTATATTGTTTATTTATCATCATCCTCGTAGAAAAGAAGGTGAGATTTTCATAGTTTTGAGATTCTTAGGAATATGAATATCATATTATTGGGTGAGATTTATATTACCTCAAAATGGAATAAGGTGAATTCCATAAGATTAAGTTTCTTATAAATCCAAAAATCAAAATTCTTGTATCAAACTTGAGAATCTTGCAAATTTCCATTCTTACCCTCAAGATTACTGCATATCAAATGCTGCCATAGGAAACCTGAAAACCTTCATTTTCATGGCACCATTTAGAGTGGGGGCTTTTTATATCACCCATCATGTGGTTTTCTTACATACTCACATGCTTCCTTATGTCTTTTTACTTTCTTCATTGAAATTTAATATCAAAGGATTAGGCCTATTGTTTATACAAAGAAAATTGATTTTTTCAAGCTTATTTGAAATACAATGCACTTGCATGAGATTTCATTCTTTATGATTAGTCCTAATTGATCATAAAATATATGGTCGACATGTATTAATAGTGTGATTTCTAGAGCTTAATTAGCAACATTATGATATAATCATAAGTTGAACAGGCCCCTAATACAAATATGAATGGAAATATTGTCTTATGTTAAGTATGAGGAAATTATGGCTGTCTTTTTCTAGTTCTAACATTAAACAAATTGCTTGGCATTAAACAAATGGTCAAAGGTTTCTTATAAACCTAGGTATACCTTATCTGGCTTTTCTTGGTGCACATTCCCATGTGTCTTTTGGGAGTCTTCTGGAGACACTCAAGCACCTCATCAGTTTCTAGCTACAAAAGGTGTAGGGTCCATATAAATTAGAATGTGGGCCCATTTCCCCCCTCTTAACTAGAGCCTGAAATGAAATGATTAGAATCCCCCCATTGGGTGGTGTTAGTTTGCAGCAATCTTAAGCTAACAAGATGAGTCAATGCCACTTGGAGCAATTCATTTTAACGAGGGAAGTTACAATACTTAGAGACATATAATAGAGTAAGCATGAAAGAGAGAATCTACAAGAACTCTTTATTTCACACTCTTGGCAGTTCCCATTATTTTTTAAGGACCCATTTTTATCTTTAATGGTTCAGTTTTTTTGGCATTGATTTTTTTATTGAGGCATCACATGGGCCTGGCTAATTAAGCTATTATGCCTATGTTATACCTATTCATGTGTAAGCGGAGGCATAAGACCACACATGTTTTCTTTTTCTCCATATAACCTTTTGCTTCTGTTTTCTTTTCTTTTCTTTTCTTTTCTTTTCTTTTCTTTTCTTTTCCCTCGTCATATATCTATTCTTTATTCCTTTCCTATGTGTTTGGGCCTGAAAACAAGAAAACATCATACAGTAAACAAAATTCCTTTTGCACACCTCACCACAGCTTTTGGTTTAAAGCAGAAAAAATTAGACATGTGAAAGGGGATTGGTCAAGTGGTGGATGACAAATCATGCATGGAGCTTCATTATAATGTTCTCTTTCTCACATTCCTTGTTTGCTTTTGTTACAAACTCTTGAGTTGCCTAGTCAGGAAGATAAGAACTTTGCAGGCTCTAGCAGATTCAAAGATGAACATTTTTGCAGAATTTCCATCCACCAGTCCGTTGATTTAAGTAATTCCATTTGTCTAGTTTATTTATCTATTATACAGAATTGTCTTGTCGATAAGACAGTTTTGAGTCGATAGTTTAAATCAGTATCATATCAAATTAGAAAGCATGACAGTATAAGACAACTAGATAAAAATCTGACAGTTTAAAACTATGCTGACAAGAAGAGTTTATTCTTTATTACCCAACTACGAAATATCTTAAATATGTTCCTTGTATATGACCAACTCTTTGTGCTTAAGTTAGGAATGGTAGCTTGAGGAGTGAGTGACAGAAATATGGTTCTTGAATTGCCAACTCAAACAATTAGTTTCTGATTCCAAGGTTGAGACTATGAAGACATGGATATAATTATTTACACGGAAGGGAATACCCAACTGGTGTTCATTGCATGTAAACAACATAATCCTCTCTCTCTCTCTCTCTCTCTCTCTCTCTCGCTCTCTCTCTTCTAGTTTTTATATGTAATATGTTGAAATATTCTGCATGAGTGGTCCTGTCTGTTATGTGTCCTTAATAGAGGAGTTAATGGTTGGTTTTGTTTGAACAGTTTCTGAGATGTTGGCTTCTTAAGCTTCACAACCACCCTCCAAGTATTGGATTAATATTATAATATCATGTAAGCAATGTCTAGTTATTTATTCGCTTAAGCTGACTAAGGAAAAAAAAAAAGTTCATTTCTGGTGCAACTACTCCTAGAATTTGACTAAAAAACTTCCCCCTTTATTCTTCCCACTACTTTCCTTTTAAGGGTTTTTTTTTTCATCAACTTTTTACCAAGTAGTTCCTCATTTCATGCCAACTGCTTTCATCTTTACCTTCTAAACCAATTTTAATAAAGAGCACAAACAAACATCACATTAATATATTCTAGCATCACCAACATATATAAAGCTAAATAAGAAAAATACACACAAAAAAAAAAAAAAGGAGCGTGAAATAGGATAAAACAACTGCGGCAAAGTGGAAGTCTTATTGTACAAATTATTCCCTCTTTTGTTTTACATCACTTACTTAGCTTTTCATCTTTTAGGTCATAATAGAAGCTACTTTGCTAACAATCGAATCTTTTTATAAATAATAACAATAATAATAATGTATTACTTGTATCATACATAATGCCATGAATAACCATCATCCATCATCATCTATTAAATACTAAATGTATTTGCCTCAGTAACATTCTATATCCAATTGAAATCATAAACATAACCCATTTGTAAACTATATCTAATTAATTCGGCAAATTATCTGATAAGATATAAAGAGATACCCTACATGTAAAGCAGTGATGGAGCCAAAAATTTTTTTTAAAGAAGCCTCGTAGAACAAAAATTCAGAACTAAATTACAATGTAGTTGTATTTTTTTTTTTTATCTTTTCCCCATTTTTGCTATCATTTTTTTCTATTTTGTTCTTCATCTAAATGAACTAAACATATAATAGAATCTAATTCACCTTTTAAAATTTAGAGCCCCAAATAAGTTTTCAAAATACTACATAAAGATTTTTGATTTATTTAGGGTTTTAAGTTTGAAGTACGAGTATAATTTAAAATAAAACCTACAAAAAAAAAATAGAAATATTTTTAAAAATTACACTTCTATTAATATTAACTTACCTTGTGTTTGACAAAAGTGATTCTCATCACTTTTTCAATTATAAACAATGTAAAACTCTCACATGCTATAGTAACAATAAAAAAAAAGTTATAGTATAAAGCTCTCACATGTTACTTTAAAAACAGTTCTAACCAACGATTCTCACCACCCTCCCAGACATATTCTGACAGTTTAGAACTGTATTTCAACAATAAGGTGTTTTTCCTTCAATTAACATTAAATTGTTCATTAATTAGAGATGTAGATGCATACATAAATATATGTACACATGCATGAAGTATGCATAATGAACTTGTTGCTCTTCAGAATCACAAAATGCAAAAACTTTTTAGGAAGATGGACTAAAAAATCTTATCCCCAACCTGTTTGAAAACCAAGTTATACTTGCTTACCTCATATGAGCAACATCATGACTTCCACCACCACAAGTAAACTTGATTTTTAAAAACCAAAACCAACGACAAAAGAGTGCACTTTTTGGTCATTTCAGCAAAAACATGATTATCAATGTCGTTATTGTTATCCTCAACACTCAATTAAGTTAAATAATCCTGGATATAGAGTAGACAAAACTTAATTAATTATTAATTGATCTCTATTGACTAAAGAAATTGTTGTGGGCCAGCCGGCCGGAATTTGAGAAGCTGCAGTGTGTAGTTAGGCGAAGAAAAGGAACAAGCCAAAAGTGCAAAGCGGCTAATCAATAAAATCTTGCCAAGTGTCAAAATTGGTGTGGTTGTGAAATAGTGACCACACATTCTTTTGCTTTCCTATTAATTATCTGGGCGCTTCTATTTGTCCCGATTGAGACCGGGCTACTGCCCTGCCCGGTCCTCCCACAACAGTAAGCTCCATCAAGTAGGTCTTATAATATGACCCATTCGATAGGGGTCTATTATTGTGAGAGAATCAAGCTATTACCCGGTCAAGAGAAAAAAAGTTTTTTTAATTATCTTGGGTCATAAACTTGGATCATAAGGACGTATATATATTTTTTAAAAAACTAGAAAAGATAAACTCACCGTTTTCTCCTTATCTCTCTCACAAAGGCATGTTGGAGTACGCTAATTAGCTGTTTTTTCCCGTGTCTATTTAATGCATTTTATTAAATTCATTCTCAATTGACAGGAGCATATGTCCTAGGATAAGTTAGTTTAGTCTCCACAAACGACAGGAAAAGCCTTCAATGTGTGTGTGTGTGTGTGTATATATATATAATGCCATTCGCAGCCACAACAACTCCATCACAAATATTAGTCATGTTTAACCACTTAAAATCTTTTTTTCCTCATTGACTTTGTTTTTTTCGCCCCTTTAAAACTAGTGGAGGCAGCCAAAAAACCACATTGTTCAATTTCTAGAAACATGATTTTGAGGGAAATAAAATCACACGAGGAGTTCTTTTTTTTTTTTGGTTTTCATGTCTAATTCATGCATGGATCGTAATAATAATAATAATAATAATAATAATAATAATAATGATAATAATAATATATGCATGCATCAGAATATATATATATATATATATATATATAAGGTTAATTACATAATAATAATAATACCTCATAGTTTTAACTAAACTACAAAAGATCCTTTGAATGTAAAAAAATTTGTTTCAATTTTATTTATATAAATAAAAAAATTAGACTAAACAATAGAATTATTTTTAAACAGTTATGAAAAATATCTTATAAATTTAAAAACATTAAAATCTCTAAAGCAAAGCATCAAATTTAAAAAAAAAAATCTAAAATTTTATAGTTTTTAGATATTAATATATTTTTAAAAATTTTTTCTTAAAAAGAAAAATATATTTTAAAAACAAATGTAGTCTAATTAAAGGTATATTTGTTTTATTTTTTTTCTTTTCGTCCAAAAAGTCTGAAAAGATAAAATCGAAATAATTTTTTTAAATTTAAATAATACTTTTTATAGTTTCTTAAAGTAGAAAGATAAATTAAAAAATAATTAGAATTAAGAGATATAGTTATGTAATTAACCCTAAGAGCTTTAACCCTGTAAAAAATAGGGTGTTTAAGAGTATTGATTTGAACTAGTTTTATTTTAAACTACCATTACATATAAGAGGTATAACAACAAAAAATTTTCGTTGAAAGTGAAAATGCCAAAACACCTTTATTTATATATATATATATATATATATATATATATATTATACACACGTCTGAATGGATGGGAATGGGGGAGTTGTAATAGGAGACGTATGGGGTTGTTAATTTCACCGCTGTGTATAACGTATTGTATAAGAGGCCTGGGTGGCACGTCAAAATTGAATACACCTGCACAGGTTCCAGATGGAAAGAACTTGAAAAAAGCCCCGCATATGGGAAGAATTTGAAAAAAGAGACCTGGGTGGCACGTCAAAATTGAATACACCTACAGAGGTTCTAGACATGAATTAGTGCAGGACCACACTACCACGCCTTGTAGATTCTTCCCTTCACCACATTATACAATTATTTGTTGTCTCTCTCTTGTTTTCATTCTTATAAATTGTCACGCTAGTCTTCAATTTTTTAAGAAAGTATTACTTTGATCACCAATTTTTTTTATTAAACTGACCCCAATCTTTCATTTTAATTGTTGAGAGATCATTTTAACTAATGCCTACTAACTTTTGTGTCTGTGACCTGCACATGGGGTCTACAATAAGGACATTTTAGTAAAATATTTAATATTTTTAAAAAATAAAAATTAAAATGTAAAAAATAAAATCAATAGAACAATTTCTTAATCATAAAATATTAAAAATCAGTAAAACCCACTTTCAATAAAACAAAATCAGCAAAACCAAGCCACTATTGATGACCGAAAAGGAGAGAGACGGGGTAGCGGACACAACGAGGGTGGGGAATGCAACAAGGGTGGGGTTGCGGGTGGAATTTGGTAGGACATGACGGGAATAGGGCACAAAGGGACAAGCACAGACGGGGTTGCAGCGGCTCTAGTGGTCACGTCGAGGTCACAGAGTGGTGGGTGGCGGGTAGGTTGGGTGCAACAAAGAGGGTGCTCAACAGTGCTAGGTAGGGGCTGGGCTAGATGCCATCTTTCGTGGTAGGAATAGGGGCTAATGGGGTTGGGGGGGCTCCGGGAGGGGCGACGAGGTATGGAATTGGGGTCGTCGGTTGGGGTTGGGTTGGTCAGGCGTGGAGGTAGAGTCGTTGGCATGAGAGAGGGCAATGGGCAGGGGTGAGTGCAGGTAGGGAGTTGGTTTTTGGGTTTTTTGTTTTTTATTTTGTTTTGCTTTTTTTTTTTTTTGGCTAATGTTGAATTTTTTGGGTAAAAACCAATGGTTATGATTTGGCTATTTTAAAACAATGGTTGTGATTTACCCTTAATTTTTTAATGTATCAATTATTTTGAAGGGTAATTCTATAATTTTAATTAAAAATATCCAGTAATTTTTAACGATCAAACTTGATGATTTGACTATTAAAATTGTCCCTCAACAACTAAAATGAAAGGTTGGGGTCAATTTAATAAAAAGTAAAGTTGGGGACTAAAATAACTTTTTGGTGAAGGATTGGAGACTAATATGGCAATCTACCCATATAATGAAACATATCTTTTCACTTTATTGTTCTTGTACATTCAATTAAAAGCCAGCATACTATACAATTATACCTATTCTCTCTTCACTTTCTACCTTGAAATTAAGGGTAGAAATGTAGAAGGGAGCAGTTTCTTAAGCATATATAACCTAATAACAACCTTTAACTACTAAGAGGTAGGAACATTGGGTTATTTGGTATTTTGGTTAGAACCATCAGTGGAAAGCTCTTAACAGCTACAGTAAAAAAACAAAAAGTTGTTATGATATAAAACTCTTACATGCTACAGTTTCTAAACCAACATTTTCAATTCTAACTGCTCTCCCAACCACCTCTGCAAAAACAAAATAAAATTTAAAAATAAAACATAGTCCTCTTACTAAGACTCAATGCTAAAAAAAAGTGTCTAATAGGGGCGTATTGATAAGTTGAATTATGGATGAAGCTTATGCAAAAAAGAGGTCAATTGTTTTACTAAATAAAATTAATACATTTTTTGTATTCTTGTGTTTTATAACATTAATAAATTGGCATTTTTGTGTTTTTGTTCGTTGATAAGCCCTCCAGGCGAAGGAAAAACAATTTATTAATACAAGCCGAAAAAGGCTAAGGTATAACCAAAGGTCCGAGGACCTAAAACAAGGTAAACAAGCGACTCAAAAAACCTACTCAGAAATCTGTGATTCGATCGGCGGAGTTAAACGAATTCTTACCCTTAGACGGAGCTAATCTCCTACTACCGGTGGTCCCTACAACCACCAAGAATAGCCACATCTTAACCCAATCCTAACTTAGGACACCACCCAACAAAACCAAGAGCTATGGAGAAACCATCCTCTAAGTTTGATGTACACAACCTGAACCATCACACTAAAAGCAAACACAAACCAGAGGACATGTAGGGAGACCACATCTTTTATTACAACAAATTCATAACACACAAAAAAAAAGAAGCACAAAATACAAAACCAAAAAGCAATTGTGAACCTCAAGAATTTTTAGTGTATTAAAAATGCAATAATTAAAGGAATATATTAAGCAAAATATATGTCACAAGGATTATTGTTTAAATCTGATTTTTATGATAAACACCATAAAAGTGAAAAATGGGATTTTTTTTTAAAGTGAAAAATTATGCCATAGTCTTAAATAAGAAAACAATGAAATAAAAATAAGTTGGAATGCTTAATTATTGCAAATGTATTGCAATATATTTTAAGACAAAAATTCAACATAAGAGATACACAATATGAAATTTATGGAGTACGAGGAAAATACAGTGTAAAAATCTCACTAATAAAGTTATAGAGCATAAGAATTATACTGAAAAAGTTAACAATTTAGAAACTACACTACATAAAGTTAAGCAGCATGAAAACTATACTACATAAAGTAATGTAGTATAGGAATTAGACTGTGTAAAGCTAAGCTAAATAGGAATTACATTATGTGGATGATGTGGAAGCTTGTGGACTATAAAACATAGAGTGGAAAAGAATACTGGCAATATGAGATATACACAGGTAGTGTAGAAAAATATTGTCAGTATAAATTTGGACTATTAAAAAGTTATCATGGGGCCATTCGATGCCACCTTTTTAGGTGAGAAATTGACCACCTTATAATCTCACCCCTTCCCCCCAAATGCACTAGATATGGGATCAAAAAAGGAGACGAAAGTTGGTCACTATCATTTGTTATGCATAAAATAAAAAAGAAAAGAAAAGAAAAAGACTCCATTTTCTCTCCAAAATAGGCAGCCCTCTCTAGGAAATTCCCTCTCAAAGTTTGATGAACCCAAGCCTCTAAATTATGTTTTGGAACAAGTTTAGATGTGGAGGATTAAAGATAACTAATTTTGGAGGTAAAAATCTAAAACTTTTACTATAGTTTTGAGCGTTTTTCTTGGGTTTTGGATGAACCTTTGAAAGGTTATGGTATTAATATTGTTAAGGCAGAATTGCAAGGTTTAAGGCATCAAAAAAGAGGATCAAAAATCTTGGGAGAGTTTGGTAAAATTCTAAACTCAAGTCTTGAAAGTTTTATGTTTTAATGTGTACATTAAGTGTATGTAATAATACTTATGACCTATGACATGAAAGTGGGACACTATGGCATATTAATTTAGTGTTTTTAGTATGTGATGATGAGATTGGATAATATGAGACATGATTTTAAGCTTTATAAGAAAAAGGGTATGTCAAACGTTGTTAAAAACAAAGTTTAATTACATTTCAAGAAATGATGTTTTTGAGGGCCTTAAAGGCCAATTTGTTTTCTAAGTAAGGTCTGGAAATTGCCAACATAGTAAGGGTAGCAAATTTTGTGAACAAAGTTTTATAAAATTTCAAAAAAGGTTGAATTGCAAAGTTTTGCAAACATACGATAGATTTAAAAATCAGCCAAAAAGTCCACTTTAACGTTGGACTTTTGAGAAAGTTAAAACGTAAAAGTTGTAGAACGCATCAAAACTATTAAGGCAATGTGGACAGTTCGTTAAAATTCTATCCAGTTTGTAAATTATAAATTTTACAGGATTTTAAGCACAAAATTTTGTAAAATGAAAACATTATGAAATGTTTTAAAATTGATCAAGAAGCTTGTTAAAGTTTTATTCCTTGTAAAAAACTAAATGTTCTGGTATAGAATGGTTGATTTTGGTTCTAGGGGAAAAAATATGGAGATTTTTGTGTTTCGAGCCAAAACTGTAAAATCATGTGAAACTAGGGTTTTAGCAAGGAAATATTGGTTTTTTGCATTGCTATAGGTAGTGAGTAACCACAGGTTTTAATTTTGAAAAGATTAAGAGTTTTTATCTAGGAAAGAAAAGAAAAGAATGTTAAGGGCGTAATCGAAAAAATTTCAAGTTACGGGTCAAAGCTATAAAGTTTTGATAAAAATGATGCTAAATATAGGCAAAACTGATTTTTTTTTAATGTTAAAAGAAATAAAGAAACATAAGATTTATTTTAGAACAGGTTCCAAAAGTTTTCTAAGACCTGTCAAGGGCAAAATGATTATTTTTTGTAAAATGACCAAAATGGACCCGAAACGTCAATATTAGAAAAAATTTCCTCTTAGTAGGAATTTTTTTGTAACAAGTAAGCAATGAAATGGTAAAGTTAAGCAAGAGGTTTAATAAAGTTACGAAGTTGATGAAAAACCAGTTAAGGGTAAAATCATCATTTTTAAGAAAAATGGCTAAAACAGATCTGAACACCCTGAATTAACAAAATGCTCTTAGAGGGAAAAATGTTTCATAATATGCTAAGTAACGAAACCGTCAAGTGAGACGAGAAATTTAACTAACAAACGTTCAAGTTAAGGAAAAAAAAAAGGTAAACCAATGGTTTATAAAGGAGAGGTAAACCGATGATTTCCAAAGTTAAAGAAAAGTAAACCAATAGTTTACAAGGGAAAGGTAAACCGATGGTTCACAAAGCCAAAGAAAGGTAAACCAATGGTTTACAAAATTAAGTAAAGGAAAGGAAAACCAATGGAATACAAAGTAAAGAAAAAGTAAACCGATAGGATATGAAGTTAAGTAAAAAGGAGTGAACATTTAATAATTAAGTTCTGTTATCAATCGAGCAGATTGATAATAAAAAAAAAGTTATTTAATAGTCAGGTATCGTTTGAACAAGACACAAAAGCCGACTAATAGAAGGAAAAGAAATGAAATGGGAACACCGGAGCATTATCCAAGTAAGTCTCAAACCTCACCTATGGCATGAAAAAAATAATTTTTCTAATGCTTTATATATGATTGCAAATTATATGCAAGCTGCATATATTATGCATCAAAGTTTTAAAGCTCATGTTATGATTTGCAATGTGTTTGTAACTAATATGTTTAAAGTATGTTTGCATTTGTTATGTATAAAATTTTAAAGATAAAAAATATATGTACATGTGTTATGTATTACGTTTCAAAGTTCAAGTTATGAATTGCAATTTGTTTACATATGCTATTTTTATTGTTTTTATGCTAAGTTATAGCATAAAGTATGTAAGCATTTGTTATGCTCACCAAAGTTAATAAGAAGGTAAAGTAAAGATGATAAAGTAAAGCAAAAATGATAACTGAGTGTCGTACCAGCCTCCTTAATGTGAGGTATATAAGTAAAATCAAAGTTGTGACCACGGTATTCAGTGGTCTTAAGTATTTTACAAGGGAAGAATTATGCTATGATATCATGATTGATGACGTTGGTATGAACACTAAAGTTATCAAGATAAGGAAAGATAAGTATGATGATAAGAAGTTAACGAAAGTTATGAATAATCATAAAAAGCTCATAAATAGATGTTCATAAATAAGCATAAATGGAATCATGCATTATAATATAGCTTGAATTCTTTGTTATGAAATGTTTATGTAATATGTGTAACACCCGAGATTTCTAATGCATTAAAAATGCATTAAGTTAAGGATTATATTAAGATAAAAAGTACAGTTTAAAGAAAAATACTGTATAATAACATGAAAAATTATACAGTATTAGAGCAATGCAGTGTAAGAATTAGATTGTTTAAGGTCATGTAGTATAGAAATAGACTGTGTAAAGCACAGATTTTTTTTATTATAAAATTAAAAAAAGAAAAGAAAAAAAAAAGAAAAAATCACTCAAAATTCGGCTCTTTCTCTCTCTACTTTCTCTCTCTAGATTTTCTCTCTCTCTCTCCTCAAATCCTGTTTAAGATTCAGGTATTTATTTTCGACACCTCCTACACCATTGGAAAGCTCTCGCTGAGCTGAGTCCAATGAGGTGTCATGTCGCCCAAAACGCCACCGGAGGAGGCCATACGCGCCGCCCAAAGTGGCGGTGAAACCTATTTTTTTTACGTGATTTCTCTGTCGTCCGACCACCAATCGACATGATCTTGGTGTCTATAGACTCAGCATAACGAGATGAACAAGAAGACACTAATCTTCCAGCTCAATTCTAGCTAGAAAAGGCCCAAAGGAGCCACCACATCTCTGCCGTCGCGCCACCTTTGTGACAAGTGGTGAGGTACACCTCCACCACCGTTCGACTCAGAAATGAGTGGGTAGCAAAAGCCCTCGACCAATTTTAGTCTACCACCGTCGGAGAATCAAGATCGGAGCTCATCCATTTCTACCGATGCTGTACTTCACGATATGCTATGTTAGAGATAGAATTAGGTGAAATTGACACCGCCATTAGACTCAGAAGGGTCGATTTTAGGGGGGTAGGCACGAGCCCAGCTACCAACGGAGTCTGATTGACGTCGGTCAATGCCGGTCAAAGTCGGTCAACGACGAATTTGAATTTTCATGATCCGGACCTCCGATCGAAGATCTGAGACCGCCTCCCTACTCGTTTTGATGCTCTGAATGCAATGGTGACCTTCGTTCAAGCTAATTCTACTCCGGTGAAAATCATTTGGTACCGATTGTACGTAGATCGAGGCAATTCAAACTACAATAACAGAGTCTAGAATGACAGTTCTAGTAATATATGATCTCCAGGAAGCATTCTTAGCCATTCATGGTCACTCAATGAGCACTACAGAGGATACTTCGCATACTGTAGATACTTAGTTTGGAGTCCAAGTAAATAGGAATCTCGCCTACACTATGAACCGTTTTAAAATAAATTGTTTTAAATGCTTTCATAAAAATTTATGAAATGCATGATCAGTGATTGTTACACTGTTTTATGTGAGAATAGGTTTTATAAGGTTACGAGGGTGACGAAAAACCCATTAAGGGTAAAATCATCATTATCAAGGAAACGACTAGAATGGAGTCGAACACTCTGATTTAGCATAACGTTCTTAGATGAAAAATGTTTCGTAATATGTTAAGTAACGTAACCGTCATGTGAGACTAGAGATTTAATAAGGAATGTTTAAGTAAACGAGAGGTAAAGTGATTGGTTACGAGGTTAAAATGAAAAGTAACCCCGGTGGGTTACAAAGCTAAGTGAAGCAAAGGTAAACGATGGTTTATAAGGTTAAGTAAAGACAACGATAAACGAAAGTATACTAGTCAAGTTAAAAGGGAAAAAAATAATTAATGTTTACGTTTTATTATCAATCGAGTGAATTGATAATAAAGAAAGTTAACTAATAAGTCGGTTGTCGTTTGATCAAGACATAGAGGCTGACTAATGCAAGGAAAATGATCGGAATAGAGAACGCTAGAGCATAGTTTGGGTAAGTTTCAAATCTCACCTACAGCATGAAGTAAATGATTTTTAAATGCTTATTTACATGTTTACAAATGTGTTTGCAATTGTTAAGCAAGTTTTTTTTTAAAGTATAGTTGCATTTATTATGCAATAAGTTGTATTTGTTATGCAATAGGTTTTATAGTACAAGCTATGAATTGTAAGTGTGTTTACATATGATGTGATTGCATTTGAAATGCTCACTAAAGTTAATAAGAATGTAACGTAAAGATAAAAAGAAAGTGTTGTACCAGCCTCTTTGTTATGAGGTACTGAAAGTAAAATTAAAGTTTGACCTCCTAGATATAAGGTACAAGACCTCAATGTTTGATCGTCTCAAGTCTTCCACAAGGGAAGCATCATGTTTATGATCTTACGATTAATGAGTTGGTACGAACACTAAAGTAAAGTAAGAAAAATGAATGTAAGATAAGGAAAGATAAGGAATAAGGAGAGAAAGTTAAAGTAAGAGAAGAAAAGTTAAGGAATGAAGATAGAAAGTTAAAGTAAGAAAAGAATGTTCACAAAGTGCTCATAATTGAAGTTAATAATTGAGCATAAATAGAGTCATGCATTCTGATGTTGCTTGAATGCCTTTTTATGAAATATTTATATGTTATGTTATGGAAAACATTCAGAGAAATGTTTTATGATAAATATTTATGAAAAATATTTTCATGTTTTCAAAAAAAGGTTTATGAACGACGTTTTAAGAAAAACGTTCAAGAAATGATTTATGAAAAACGTTTTCAGAAATGTTTTATGAAAAATGTTTATGAAAACGGTTTTTAGAAATGTTTATGGAAAACGTTTTTGAAAAATGTTTCAAGAGAAAGGTTTTTATGAGAAAAGTTTTAAAGCATGATTAAATGATTTATGAGTTTATGTTTGAACTTACTGAGCGAAAGCTCATTAAAAGGTTCTTCATGCTGTAGGTAATTTATGGGTGACCAATAGGACCCACTAGAAGAGCGGGGTGCTGCGGAGGACAGATGCAAAGATTTGGGTATGGATACCACCATGGTTTTGCTTCCACTATGCAAAGAAAAGGTTTTGCACTATTTAATATAGTGTTTTCAAAGTTTTAAGAAAATTAGAGTTCTAAGAATTGTATTCAAAGTTTCAAGATACAGTTTACGATCTGTTTTATGTAATTATAAAATAAAGTTCTAAGCTATGATTTAATAAATGTTTCTTATTAAGTTTTAAGAAACGATTTGAAATGATTTTAAGGGCAAGTGTTGAGCGAGGTCTCAACTTGAAATGCGATAGAGGTCGCGTCAGTTTTAAAGAACATTTAAAGAAAAAAAAATTATTTAAGTATTTTTCTTACTAAGTAAGTAAGATTACTGTTTAAGTAATGATATTTAAGTAAGTAAAGTGATTGCCCGAAAAGGCGGGTCGTCACAATATGTATATGAGAAACATTTTGAGAAATGTTTTACAATAAATATTTATGAAAAATATTTTATAAAAAATATTACATGAAAAGGTTTATGAAGATGGTTTTATGAGTGATGTTTCATGAAAAACATTTTATGTGAAATGTTTTATAAGAAAGAAATATGAACGATGTTTATGAAAAAAGTTTTATGAGAAAGGTTTAAAGAGAAAAGTTTTATGAATGTTTTAGGTGTTTGTAAGATTATGTTTGAACTTACAAAGCGAAAGCTCATTATAAGTTCTTTCATGCTGTAAGTAATCATTCGAGAGGCTAGTATGATGGGTTGAAGAGCTCGGTGCTAAGATTGGGTATAAATACTACTACAAGAAGTCTTCCACTGGTAAAAGAGAGAGTTTTTTATTATTTGATATAGTGTTTTTAAAGTTTTAAGAAAGTCAATGTATAAGGAAATGTTTTACGAAAAACATTTAAAAAGATATATTTACGAAAAAAATGTTTCAGTTTATGTTGCCACATATTTTGCAACAGATTTTAAAAGAAGTTTAAAAGAATTTACGAAAGTAAATATTTCTCAATGAGTATAAGAAATGTTCTATATGATTTTAAAGACAAGTGTTGAGCTATATTTCAACTTCAGTTCCAACAGAAATTGTAGCAGATTTAAGTATGTTCAAAGTATTTTAAGGGAAAAAAAATTGTTTGGTATTTTTCTTACTTGAAAATGGGATTAAGTTAATAAAATGAAGTTTAAGAAAGTTAAGTAACAGCCTAAAAAGGCGAAGCATTACATTGGTATCAGAGCAGTATTCTGTCATTCCATCTTGCATTGTCATATGTCCATTACACCAAAGCTCAAGTAAGTAAAGTTTAGTAAGTTTAAAAGTTAGTTTTAATGAGCACATGTTTATCCCAGGTAAATAGCCCTTGATGTCGGCACTCCTGGAGAAGCAATGAGAAAGCAAAGGTCAAAGGACAAAGTAATGTTATACGTTATAGTCTATCCACAAGTGGACAGTAGTCATCATTTATCAACGGTATCAAGTCAATGATGATTAAACATGGTCAATGATGGTCAATAGTTGGCTCGATGGCTCAAAATCAAGAAGATAAGCTCATAGCATGTTATGATGTTATGCGCCCAATGGTGTTTTCAGTTTGAACGAATCTCACTCCGTTAGAAGCCGTTTGATATTAACTATACGCAGAACGAGGAGAACATATTATGATAACAAAACAACGGAGGTCCGAAAGTGATTTTTGATGTTTATGGAGCAAAGTGCCTAGGAGCAACCAAACGTTAAATGACTAGATATGTGATCTTCCTAAGCTTAAGCATTTCATAGCTAAGCTAAGATATGCTAACAAGCTCACAACTGCCCAGTTAGAAATCATGCTCAAAATGATGATGTCAAATCTATCAGCAAAAGCCTCACGGATTGGAGGATGGAAGTTGGAGATTTATACATTATCAAAAAGTTACAAAGAAATGTAATTTTAGAATGAATAGAGGATTGAAAAATCATGGATTTTACGATCGGTTGGCCTTGATCCTTTGATAGTCATGACATAATTTAAATGAATATGAACCCTATTTTCAATAATAGCATTCATAAGTTGAATGCTAAACCCTTAGATAAATGGAAACTGAACGCTGAAAGATCATAATTACATAGTGGAATTATAATGTTACAATTTAAAGGAATATGTCAATGAAATGATGAAAGCTTATGAAGTTCCAAGTTAAAGAGTTAGTTTTATTAAGAAGATAACAAAGCAAGAAAGTATGTAAAGAACAGAACGGAAAGGATGACACAAAATAAGAGCATAACTCTTGTCAAGGTTTTTATGATAAAAAACATAAAGCAGATGTACCAATATAATAGTAAGAAGAGGATATGAAAATGAACTACCCATAATGGTTCTGATTTTCGAGGACGAAAATTTTTAAGGAGGGTAGATTGTGACACTTGAGAATTTTTAGTACATTAAAAATACAATAATTAAAGGAATATGTTAAGCAAAATATATGTCACAAGTATGTAAAGAACAAAAATAATAATAGAAAATGAGAGTATAACTCATGTCAAGGTTTTTGGGATAAAAAAAAAAACACAAAGCAGACCTAGCAATATGAAAGTGGAAGGAGGATATGAAAATGAACTACCCATGATGGTTCTGATTTTCGAGGACGAAACTTTTTAAGGAGGGTAGATTATGACACTCGAGAATTTTTAGTGTACTAAAGATGCAATAATTAAAAGAATATGTTAAGCAAAATATATGTCACAAAGATTATTGCTTTAATCTAATTTTATGATAAATTCTATAAAAGTGAAAATGGGATTTTGTTTTTGAGGTTAAAATTTATGAAAATTATGCCATAATCTTAAACAATGAAGGAATGAAATAAAAATAAGCTGAAAAGCTTTATTGTTACAAAGGTATTCAACATATTTTGAGACAGAAATATAGTATAAGAAATACACAATATGAAAATTATGTAGTATGAGGACAATATAGTGATAAAGTTATACTGATAAAGTTATGTAGTGTAAAAATTATACTGATAAAGTTAAGCAGCATAAAAACTATACTGTATAAAGTTAAACAGTATGAAAACTATACTGCATAAAGTCATGCAGTGTAGGAATTGGACTGTGTAAAGCTAAGCAGTACAAGAATTACACTATGTGGATGACTTGGAAGCTTGTAGACCATGAGTCATAGTGTAGAAAAGAATACTAGC
Organism: Artocarpus heterophyllus; assembly: GCA_025403435.1. NCBI lineage: Eukaryota > Viridiplantae > Streptophyta > Magnoliopsida > Rosales > Moraceae > Artocarpus > Artocarpus heterophyllus. Next base: position 13,832,479 of record CM046342.1, read on the forward strand.
AATTTGAGATATATACTGACAGTGTAGGAAAAATACTGTTGGTATAAATTTAGACTGTTAAAAAAGTTTTTATAGCACCCATTTAGTGCCACCTTTTAGATGGGAAAGTGGCCATCTCATAACCTCACCCGGTGCATTTGGGATTGAAAAAGAAGACCAAAGTTGGTCTCCATGATTTGTTATGCAAAAAGTCAAAAAGAAAAGGAAGGAAAAAAAAAACCTCCATTTTCTCTCCAAAACTGGCAACCCTCTGTAGGAAATTCCCTCTCAAAGTCTGATGAATTCAAGCCTCCAAAATATGTTTTGGAACAAGTTCAAGTGTGGAGGATTAAGGATAAACAATTTTGGAGGCAAAAATCTAGAACTTTTACTATGGTTTTTAGTGTTTTTCTTGGGTTTTGGATGAATTTTGAAAGGTTGTGGCATGAATATTGTCAAGGGGGGATTGCAAGGTTTAAGGCATCAAGGAAGAGGATCAAAAAACTTGGGAGAGTTTAGGTAAAATTCTAAACTTAAGTCTTGAAAGTTTGTGTTTTAATGTTCACATTAAGTGTATGTAATAATACTTATGGACTATGGCATGAAATAAGGACACTATGTCATGGTTATTTAATGTTTTTATTCTGTGATGATGAGATTAGATGATATGAAACATGATCTTAAACCTTATAAGAAAAGGGTTTGTTAAACTTTGTAAAAAACAAAGTTTAACTAGTTTTCAAAAAATGATTCCGTTTGGTAGTGTTTTCAAAATAGGTGAAAATAGTTTTATTTTAAAAAATAAGAATTTTTTAAGAATTGTACTGAGAGTGTTTTTGAAATTTTTGCTTCAAAAAGCGTGCAAAAAAGTATCTAAAAATTCTCAAAACAAAACCAAACGGAATATGTTTTTGAGAGCCTTAGAGGCCAATTTGTTTTCTAAGGTCTAGAAATTGCCAACACAGTCAAGGCAGGAAATTTTATGAACAAAGTTTTGTAAAATTTCAAAAAGGGTTAAATTGTAAAGTTTTGTGTCTTTTGTATATGATACCAGATGGGTATCCCAATACTTTAGAAAACAAATACCCCACACTCGTATTTTTGGTATGTCCTTTATGCTTTATGAAACTCTAAATTATTTTCTTTGGTGCATAAAATTGTAAAATAACCAAAAATCGATAAACATTAAAAAGTCCTTTATGCCCTTTCAAAATGATATGTGGTTTTTAAGTAGACCAAAATGATGAAAACGATGTCTCAAAGTAATAAAAGGTAATTTTTTCAAATTCGAAGAACTTTTTTGGTATTATCTAAACACTGAGGTATTATCATGATGTAATTTTTATTTTTAAATGGATTTTTTTTTGTCTAAATGTCTTTCCATCATTAAGCTAAAGATCTGCTATGGAAGGGTTGGATTTCCCTGTAAACAAGAAAGGAGAATTTTCATAAATTTTATCTTTTAAGATTAACTTTTTATAAATGACACACATGTTAATTTATGGCATACTTAATAATGTAATATGAATGATAACATAGCATAACTTAATATGTAATATAAATGATAATGTGACATAATTTTTTCAAAGTATATCATGAGTAAATATAACTTTTAAAAGCGTGGCACATGATGTAATTTTCTCAACAAGAAGACCCAGAATTCTGATCTAAAAGCCCACGCACATACGACATGGGACTTTTCAGTCATATAGCAAAATTTAAATTATTTTAATAAAAGAAAAAATTAATTTCATTACAGTAATTACAATATAATTCTGTAGTGTAAATGTGACAATCATTATAATATTTACTATATAATTTTTTTATTTAAAGTATTCTTAAATTCAAGATTTTGATAAATTTCAATTCTACAGTAGCAATTTTCACACGTAGTGTGATTTTTACTAAGGAAATGGGCAACATAAGTAATTGTTCTAGAGATCCACCAAAACGAAACATAAGAAAAATTAACGGCTAAAAAAGGTGCAAGAGTCGAAGTAAGTTCCTGGACATTTATGAGCACCAAAATCACATCAAAACTAAAATGATTAAATTTACAAATTTGATAGTACATGAACATAGATTAACAGAAGATATTTCTAAATTTCTTCTTTGTAATCCTTTCTCAGAATTTCCCTTTAATTAGTATGTCACTTGGTGAAATTTTGCATGAATGCATTTTTCTTTCAAAGAAAAAGATGTAGGCAAGATTTCTACAGCAAAAGAGATTATTAGTGCACTTGCAAGCCACTTTTGTGATAGAAAAATGGCCTTTTCATCACCAGAATTTCTTTCATTGTCATTTAGGTTGTCCCTTTTTGTTTTAGTTTTTGTAGTTGTCAAATGATAGTGTTGATATTTTTTTCCAAACGTGTCTTTAATTTTTGGTTTTTCAATTGTAATAACGAATGCGACTTTCGATATTTCGTAGGTCTTTGTGCCCTGTAATGTGGTGTTGGACCTCAGTGTCTTTAGCCTCCTAATCTAGTTTGTTATGAGCTATCCATTGTCTATAATGGCGTGTTTAAAATAACTGTTGGTTTGCTCGGTTAGTGATATGCCTACATGTATTATCCATTTGGACGTTTCAATCAAACTTGTTGGTGGTTTCAATTCAATGTCTGGTTTGATTTGCTAAATGCATTGAGGTTTTTCACGTCTAAATTAGTATTGTACAACTTCTCTAATTTAGAATGAAATTATATGTGCTCGTTTATTTTTGTTATCAAAATTTTTGAAAATGTTTTTGCATGTTTTTCGAGACAAAAATTTTAAAATCACTATCAGCACAATGTTCAAAAAATTTCATTTTTCAAAACAAAAACATTTTTACATATTTTAAAAACAATACCAAGGGCCCCTATACGTCATCAAATATAAATCTATTCCTTTTTTTTGTCTTTGTATCATGTTTTTCCTTTTCTTTTGTCTGTTTTCCACGACAAGTGCTTTGATCATGCACAAATTTGGCCTCTCAGCCTATCGTCAGCCAATTTGCTTAAACCAGTGCTTTGTTGCACCCTTGGACGTTGGTTATCAATCATAGAGCTTCATTAATTAATGCAAGACTGCACGGTCAAAATCAGTTAGACATGCATCATATTTTCACTTTATTGACTTGCATTTTTGAACCATGTTCAGTTCCATAACTTTATTTGCCTTCAAGAATAGGTACTGTTTAAATGTAGGTGGTACTTGTCATGTGCCCATAGCATCGACAATGCTAAAACTCTAAATATTTACTGAATTTACCTTTTTTTGCGGTAAAATTTACATATTAATTTGTGATCTACAATTTCAATATATAGTTGCTAACCAATTTGATAGGAGACTTACGAGGAAATGTAGCAGTGCACCACATTAGGTCTTAAGGCCCTTTCACCCTGTTGTGAAAATAGGATTAACCATGTGCACGTGCATGCATATATAGTACAGGTTTGATTTTCGAAGACGAGAGTTCAAACCAAACGTTTTCTCGTAACCAAAAAGTTTCAATTGTAATTCAAATTCATGAACCAAACAACGGCTTAGAGAAGCTACCTGCTTGCAAAGTCAAGAAGGTAAAGCCTCGGTCAGTTAGCCTCTTACTTGTTTGGAATTAGTTGGTTCTAACCAACTTTTCAGTTAAGAAAAGTGTAAAACACTAACATATTATAATAAAAACAAAAAAACGCTACAGTGTAAAGCTCTCACATGCTACAGTGTTTACAGTTCTAAACAATGGTTCTAACCATCACGCCAAACACCAGCAACCATTTTAGCTAACAAAAGAATCCACAAAAGGAAGGGAAAACAACAGACCGAAATTAGTGAGTAATAGTAATTGGGAGAGAACAAAATAACAGAAGTAATCATCTCTGTGGGGACATTACTCGGTCAATTATTCATGAGGTTACAGGCACTTAATGAACCTAGCATCTTGTAGATTGGTAATTTGATAATCCAACACCAAATAAGAGAAATATCTTTAACTAGCAAGAGGCGAGAAACGATTACGTCGGTACTCCCCTCTTCATTCATAGGACACATTTGTCCCACAATAGCCCAGCCAAAATACTCACAAAAAGCCTCTAGATTTGAAAGAATGACCTACACATCCATACCGATACTGCAACAGATCCTAAATGTCTCCTGGTTACTTAAAACATGCATGAACCATGACACAACTTCATGCACACAAGATGACATAGTTCTGTGAATTTGTGTGCTTGAGCATGTAACTCAATAAAACACAAGCAGTTTAAACATAGTCTCTCCCTTCTCTTTGAGGGAAAAAAGCTAGAGAAAAGAAAGTTGACAAAAGGGTAAGCATAGGATTCAGTGCACAAAAGCTCGTTTTGTTTTCTCCTCCAATAGACAATAACGATCCACACCTAACCTAATATAGCTGTGCCCCTCTTCCCTTTAATCCATAACTTGTTTCCCTTTGATCCTGTGTACTACTTTCTAGAAGATAGACCCACTTACATGCAGCCATAGGAGGATGAATGGCAACTGTCGATGCTTGACAATTACTACCTCCGAAGGTCAATTTGGTTAAAAATTGATGATGCCAATATATATCTGTCACTGATCCTGCCCCTTATAGTTACTCAAGGAAACAAAGTAGACGTAATTGCTTTGTTGAGCAAGAGATCTACCAACCATCATATGCTCAGTATGTGGAATCCTCTCAAATCCGAGTCCCATCTTGCCCTGTCCAGTTTGACGGCCAGGTGGTTATTGGCATGCTCAATGCATGAAATCGCACTCAAACTCATGCAGCGACAAGCCTATATCTAACATATATGGAACCTCCAACCACTTATCCCCAACCCTGAATTTCACGCATAAAGTTATTCTGTCAGCCTATGTGCTCCATGGTTACCCTACATAGACCTAGAGCCAAGGTAAGTTATAAATGTATCTCCAGATTTCTATTAGCTCCCTAGGCAAGAATGTTCAGAGTTCTTTACCAAAAACTTTTCATATATCCTAACTCAAATTCCTCTCTTACATATTAGCCTGGAAACATCAGTAGGTCCAAACTCCAGAGATTATTTAAGACAATCCCAGGCACCACTATGGGCAGCAATTAGGTGACAACAAATTTATCCATGATTGCTTTTAAGTCCTTTAATGTATAACCGTTGATCCTAAAACAATTCCCACTTTTTTATGAAAGAGGTCCAATATGTTGCTGCTTTGATGTAAACTCGCTCTGGCAACTAAAGAATATGTGTTGTAAGAAAAAGAGAACTGATTTTTACAACAGACAAAATCTGCCCCTCCCCCTTAAACTAGTTCCACGACCATCCGCACTGAAAGCCTGCCAAGCTACATGACTATCTGATACACACAATTATACACAACCACATTTGACTTAAAAATTAAAAACTATAACTGCTGCAACACCAAATTTATATAATACATGTTAAACCTCTAACTAGACTGAAATATAGCCATCAATCTGACCAATCTAAGGCACTGACCGGAAACTTCCAGGTTAGGAGTGACCAAAAGATCTAAAGCTACATTTATATTCATTCCAAGAGGACCAAGTAAGTCAATAGTCAAACGACACATCAACCGATCTACAAAGGATAAATTGTACATATTTTAAAGCAAACACAACAAACACATTGTAGAAAGAATGCATTTTCCATCTTTTCTCAGAGCCACAAAATAATTTGAGAAACGCAAATCTAAACAAGCAATAAAGGTCAACAATCATTGGAACTATAGCACCACAGCACCACCTAAAATAAATTATTTCTGTGTCAGATTCCATTTAAAATACAAATTCACAAAGATTCTTTGGAGCAAACCGTAAGCAAATTTCCAGCATCAATAATTCGCATAATTTAAACCGCAGTATCTTTTTAAAAAAAAAAAAAAAAAAACATAAACTCAATCCAGAATCAATGAAACATTGCAGAATCAAGCGGCTTCTTCTCTTATTTCTGATTCTTGTTGTTACCTCCGGACGATTCACCGCCCGCAGCCTGCGCCGCCTTCTTTGCCGCCTTTTCTTGGAGGGCCTTTGCATCCCTGCGCATAATAAACAAATTCAAAAAGGGAAACAGCAAAAATCAAAACAATTAGAAGCAAATATCAGGTCAATAATGTCAAATTCAAGACATCAAATTTCCTAAAAGATCTTAACAAGGCAATTCAAATATCTCTCGGTGCAGCTCCTATTAAACAAGTTGAACCTAATGCAGTTTACTACTGTTAAACAGATTCAAGGCATGAACTTTTCCAGGAAAACCCAATATTGTAAAAACTCAAGAAACGAAATTTTCTCAGGAAAAAAAAAAAGGCGAAACCTTTCTCGACGCTGCTCAGCAGTCAAGCCATTGTCTTTGCTTTTGCCACCCTTTGAGGAGTTCCGACCCTGAGCCCTTTCCCGATCACGATCCCTCTGATTCCCGCGTGACAAACAAAACTCAATTGTCAAAGAAAACAGAGGAAAAATTCCGAATTTTTCCCAAATAGATATATATATATATATCATACGCAGAGGAGAAAATTTTCGGTTCTGATTAAACCCAAAAAAAAAAAAACAAACGATGAAATTATGAAGGGAAATAACAATTATATTATGACGATATTGGCAAAGGATATGAGTCATGATTGTATCGAAGAAGTAGCTCGGAATGGAGGAGGACGAATCTTTGCGAAATCGAAAACCAAGCACTCAAGTCAAAAGGGAACAAAAGAGTCTCCTTTTATATCGTGGATTTGATTGATTTACAACATCTAAACTGGGTTTTCAACAAGGGTACACAGGTAATTTTATTATGCTAATCCACCGACTGATAATCACCACTCTATTGACAAATATATATATATATTTAAAGGAGACAATCAGACAAATAGTTTTGATGACTACTTAAAAAAGAAAAAAGAAAAAAGAAAAAAGAAAAAAGAAAAAAGAAAAAGAAAACTCGCTATTAATTTTTTGAATTAATTACAAAAGCTTCCATTAACTGGGTGTTTTAAAAAATAACATTTTTTTATTTTTTGGGTAGAGATAACAATTTTTTTCCATCGATAAAATATAATGTTTTAACTTTTGAATTAAGATTTTAATAATTTAATTTATAATTATTTATGTTAAAAATTTATAATATAAAATATAAATTTACTTCTAATTACAAATCATAATATTAAAAAATTAACTTGACGTTTAAACATCCATACTTTATTAATAAAGTAAAATTATCTTCTTAACAATAAAAATTATCTTTTGTTTTTACGAAAACAAGAATAAAATAGCATTTTTTGAATTGAAAATGAAAATTAATAGCATGATTTATTATGCATAGAAATTAACAACACAATTAAAAAAATTGGGACTCCTGAAATGCTCCTACATTCACCTCGTCACCTCCTTGGTCGATTGCCATCCTTCCTTCAAATCCCTCCTCTCTTAACTCGAACTCACAAGCCTTGACCACCACCAACCCCGCCTCCAATCATCCTTGAATTCCTCCACCTTATACTGGCGTCGACTGACAATCTCACAACGGAGAAGATGAATGAAAAAGACAGTAAGCTTCGTCGCTTGCGAGATCATGCGAAGGAGAGGGGAAAAGAGCGACATGGTCAAAGGGGCTAGGGATCTCTGTCACTACTGCTCTATCACGGGTCCGAGTAAATCAACTAGCCTCTTATGTGTTGCAGGCAAGGAGAGTTTCTTTGATCTACTTCAGCGAACGCTGGCAAGAGGGAGGATCGACATCGAATGAGGGATCCTAGGAGGAAAGAGAGATGTCGCAATCGGAGATACCGTTGGAGATCATGGATGGGGTGTTTAGCCGTTATTGACATAGATCTACATCTTTGTTTTGGTAAATCTTGTTGAAGTTTTTGGTAAATCTTCAGAACTCTTTTATTCACCAATCTAATACAATCCTTGATTGTTTATGGTAAATCTAGTAAATCTTGGATTTCCAAGTAAATCCAGGATTTGTCACCGACGACAATGGTGAATCTCATAGAAAGAGAGAAGTAGAGAGGAGAAAGAGTTAAAAAGAGCATTTTTTTTTTTTAATTGCTGTAAATATGATTTATTAGGTTATGCAATTTACTTTTTTTTCCTAAAGCATGATGCTATAATTTTCTAGTCTCCATTTAAAAATTTTTCCATTCTTGATAATTTTTGAACGATTTAACGAAATGACTGAATCTTACAGGGAATTAAAAACAATAATTAAAGGGAAACCTTTGATCATTTTCATACGATGAAAACTTAGGAAAAATATAGCATATTTATCTTACCAATCTGTTCAACAAATCAGGAAAATAAAAAACTAACTACTCATGCAAACTTGGAATTTTAGAACCAAATACTCTTATGTAATTCACAATAAAATCATACACAACTACCCTCTTAAAAACCCCAATAATTAAAGCTATTCGGATTTCTATACCCCCACCGCCCCCAAAATCGGCCATAGATGTTAATCATGTCCAACTTAGTGATCATGTCTTCAACATTACCTCTGTACAAGGTCTTCATGAGAATGTCACGAGAACTTGTTGGTCTATAAGTCAGCTGAATGCCCCCATCTTTAATTTTCTTAATGAAATGTCGGTCAACCTCAACATATTTTGTTCTATCGTAATAAATAAGGTTTTTTGCACCACAAATGGCAACCTATTTATCTCAAAACATCTCCATTGTCTTCTTGGTTGGAATTCTTAGCTCCTTTAACAGTCTTTTCAACCATTTCACCTCACAAATACCATGCAACATAGCTCTTAGTTCTACCTATGCACTACTCTCACAACCAATGATTACTTCTTGTTTCCCAAGTAACAAGATTTCCAGACATAAAGGTACAGTAGCTAGAAGTAGAGCATTAGTTGTAGAACCATCCTAGTTAGCATATGAGAACAATTGTATGATTCGACTGATCCTTTCTTGAAGTATAATCCACTTCTTGGAGTAGCCTTGAGATACGAGGATTCGATAAATAACCTCCAGATGTTCCTTTGTGGGATTACTCATGAATTGACTTACTATATTACTATATTGACTAAAAAAGCAATATTAGGACGTGTATATGAGAGATAATGTTGGTTTTCTAAAACGTTTTTAGAAAAAAAATTATGAAAATATAATAAAGATGCAGAATGTGTGTAGCAAAAATTTTCATAAAACTTTTGTAAAACAACGCTATAGAGAATATTAATTTACTGCTTAATAAATATATATAATTTAGAAGCTATGAGGTCGGAAATCTTTTAATAGGAAACACGTTCCTTATATAAAACCGCTGTCTTTTTCGCCTAATAGTGGGCACTGAACGGATGAATATGTAGGTGTAGAAGGGAATTAGGGTCTCTAGAACCACTTTACTAACTTTAGTCTCCCACTAATCTCAACTCATAAGCAAAGTGGGACTAGAAATGAAGAACATATTTTCTCTCTTTCTCTCTCTACACCTCTATTGTTTATTGGTAGAGTTTTTATAGTCTAACCAAGACTTTCAGTTGTATATAAATTGAATAGAGAAGACCTCTATTTTATAGCGAATAAGAGACCCAATTAATATTTGAAACTTTCTTTATTTTAATTTTGAATATCATATATTTTAATCAAAAATAAAAAAATATAACTTTCTTTTTCCTTATTCTTATGTGGTGCCACACATAGAGAGTCTCTTTGTGTTTGTGACACTAATCACCTATCAGGAGAGAGAAAAATACTGATTTATTAGCCAATCTGATTTGTTTCTATAATTTAAATATTTAAATTTTTAATTTTGAATAAATCACAGTTATTAAAATCAAAAACTTCTAGAAGTTCAAAACTTGATGAACAAGCCTTGGATTGTATAGGGAACCTGTCCTTGGGTTGTTATACCACACACACAGTGGGTGGGTACAACTGTGTGTCTTCTAAAATTAATTATTATTTATTATTAAATAATATCATTTAATAATTATAAATTTATTTATTTATTTTGAATATTATTTAATTTAGAGTTATGGCTATATTGAGTATTATTTAATTTAAAATTCCATAACTCTAAATTAATTGATTAAACCAATAGTTGCACTTGTCTAAACAATATTTGCAAGAATGGTAGGATACCAATCGATCTATAATTCCAAGCTCCAATGTTACCAATATATTAATTAAAAAGTTCAATTAATATGTTACTCTTTTATTAATTCTCATGTTACTCTACCAAAAACTTAAAATTGCACTCTTAAAATTATAAACATAATTACTTATATTCTAGAGTTGCCTATTTGATATAGTAATTGCGTTTAAATTGATCCTCGATAAATAATTCATAATTAGAGACAGGTAAAATTCGTTAACCTTTTAAATTACTTCTTTATCCTTCAGTACTATTGATTCTTTATTTAATAATAAATTCATAAACTTAATCACAAATTTTGGTACTCATATTATTCAAGACCTAAATCAATACTCAAGAGAATTATTTATCTACTTCTTGTTAATGAAGGAATGGATTCTATTTTGTAATATTAACATTCTCAGCTACTTATTCACTATGCCTTCTAAATACAAGGGATAGAATTGAATTCGGATAGAATTGAATTCTTGAATCTATACCGAGTAAGTCAAAAGACATAATTTCATAAATAAGAGTCTGTTAATAAATCATGATTAAGATCATTTTATATATGACTATTGATTAACATGATCAGAACTTGCTATATTTTAACAGGAAATTTTTTAGTCATAAGTTAATTAAATAAGTAATTATATATTACTGAACATTTTAATTATCATCATTAAATACTATCCTTCTATATATAGCACTTATATACAATATTTAAGGTCACATAGAAAATAATAGAATTTTAATAATATTCATAAAGTATGCAAAATATATGTATACAAATATAATAAAAAAATCACTTTTGGTTATTTATTTATAAATATGTTATTTACAAAACATTACATGCTTCAAGGGCATATATCCTAACAGATTAATAAGTTTTCGAACCAATTTTTGGTATCTGTCTTTGTCAATTGGCAAACTTATTTCTTTTTGCCCCACTTTGCATTTTGCATCCATAGAATTTTTGCATGTCTACAACCAAGCATTCTCATTTTCTCAATCAAATCAAGGATATACTTGCATTGAGATACTGAAATTCCCTACCTGATATGGCCACTTCCATTTCAAGTTCACTTTAACATTGAAATTTCAAGAAAGTTAAAATGTAAAAGTTATAGAATTTATCGAAATTGTTAAGACATTATAGACAGTTTGTTAAAATTCTACCTGGTTTGCAAGCTATAAATTTTACAAAATTTTAAGTACAAAAATTTATAAAATGAAAATGTTATGAAATGTTTTTAAATAGATCAAGGAGCTTTTGTAAGTTTTAATCATTATGAAAAAATTGAATGTTTTAGTATTAAATAGTTGTTTTTGGTCCCAAAGGTAAAAATGTCGAGATTTTTGTGTTTTAGGCCAAAACCGTAAAATCGTGTGAACTAGGTTTTCACTGAGGAAATATTGGTTTTTGTACTGCTTGGGCAATGACTAACCACTAATGTAAGTTTTAAAAGAATTTAAAGCGTTTATTAAATAAGAATGAGAAAAGAACATTAAAGGCGAAAATGTTAAGATTTTCACATTATAGATCAAAACTGTAAGGTTGTGATTAAAAAAAGATTTTGATGAAGGGAAAACTATAGTTTTGTTTTTGGTAATGTTACAAGAATTAAGAAATGTAAGTTATGTTTTACAATAGGTTTCGAGAGTTTTCTAAGTGTTGTCAAAAGTAAATGGTTGTTTTCTATAAAATGGCTAAAACAGACCCAGAATGCCCGATATCATAAAACATCCCTCAATGGGAATTTTTCTGTCACGCGTAAGTTTTAGAATGCTAAAGTTAAGCAAAGAAGTTAAGTAAAGTTATGAAGTTTATAAAACACCCGTTAAGGTAAAATTATTATTTTTAAAAGAAATGACTAAAACGAAGCTGAGCCCTCCGAATTAGCAAAACACTCTTAGAGGGAAAATGTTCCATAATACATTAGGTAACAGAACCATTGAGTAAAACGAGAAATTTAACTAACAACGTTTAAGTTAAATAAAAAGAAAGGTAACCCGGTAGGTTACAAAGTTAAGGAAACAGAAAGATAACTCGGTGGGTTACAAAGTTAAGTAAAGGAAAAGGTAAACCGATAGTTTACAAAGTTGAGTAAAAGAAAAATAAACCGATAAGATACAAAATTAATTAAAAAGGAATGAACAGTCAAGTGGCATCCATCAGAAAATTACAGGTCCAAATTAGACAGCCATCAAACATGCTCTCTATAAGACCATAAGGAACTTTTCCAAACAACACAAAGACAAATCCTAGAGAGCATGTAAATGCTATCACTCTTTGCAATGGCAAGTGTTCGAACTTTTGAAGAAAGGAAGAAGAGAAAGAGTGAAAGCAGAGAAAACGTGATGTTACTGAATTGAATTTCTTGAATTGTAAAGAATTAATATTCAATGTGTACAGACTTCTTAAATACATCCTACAGCATTACCAACTTAAGATAAGTCCAATATGTAAATGCCACATGTCATGATCATTAACCTAATCTAACTAACTAACAAGTCTATAACCACCTTATTAACAAACTGCTATTAATACTGAATTACTTCTCTAACAGCCCCCCTCAAACTTAGGGTTGAATAGTTTTTCAACCATGAGTTTGTTTCTGAGTTCAGAGAATTGAGAGCTAGACACAGGTTTAGTTAACACATCTGCAATCTGATCTTGAGCAGGAACATGTTTGACATCTAACATATTCTGAATGACTTTCTCTCGAACAAAATAAAGGTCTAGTTCAACATGTTTAGTTCTAGCATGTAAGACAGGATTTGCAGCAAGTTGAACGGTGCTTAGATTGTCACACCAAACCATTGGCTTCTTAGTAAGTGGTATCTGCAGTTCACCAAGTAATGACTGTAGCCAAGTGATTTTTGCCACTACATTAGCAAGACTTCTATATTCTGCTTCTGTTGAAGATCTAGAGATGGTATGTTGTTTCTTGGAACACCAAGACACAATGTTTGGACCAAGAAACACACAATAACCGGAGGTGGAGCGTCGATCATCAGGATCTGAGGCCCAATCTGCATCACAAAAGGCTACTAGATTCAACTGCTTTGATTGATACAGATGCAGACCAAAGTCTAGAGTGCCTTTAAGGTATCTTAGAATTCTCTTGACAACTTGCCAGTGAGATTCAAGGGGCCGTTGCATGAATTGGCACACCTTATTTACTGAATATGATATCTCAGGTCTTGTTACAGTCACATATTGAAGTGCACCAACAACACTTCTGTATAGCTGAGGATTATTCATTTCTAGACTCCCAAAAGCTGAGAGTTGCAGATTGGCAGTCATAGGAGCACTGATGGCCTTTGCATTGTCCATCTTGACTTTATGTAAAAGGTCAGTAATGTACTTCTTTTGGGATAGATGTATACAATTTGCAGTAGGTTGAACTTGTATACCCAAGAAGTAGTTGATTGTTCCCATATCCTTTAAAGCAAACTGCTCATGCAAGTTATCAATTAGACTTTGTATTTCATTCTCATGGCTTCCTATAATAAGAATATCATCAACATAGACAAGAATAAACGTGATATGATGAGTTGTGATCTGAAGAAACAATGACTGATCTGACTTTGAGCAGGTGAAACCTAAATGTAGAAGTGCAGTCTTGAGTTTATTAAACCAAGCTCTTGGTGCTTGTTTTAAACCATACAATGACTTGTGAAGTTTGCAGACAAAAGAAGGGCATTTGGGGTCTTCAAACCCCTGAGGTTGCGTCATGTAGACTTCTTCTAGAAGATCTCCATTGAGAAAGGCATTGTTTATATCCAACTGTCTGATTGTCCAGCTTCGAGATAAAGCCACTGTCAATACAACCCTTACAGTAGTAGGTTTGACAACAGGACTAAAGGTTTCATTAAGGTCAAACCCGGCTACTTGATTAAAGCCTTTAGCTACTAGGCGAGCTTTGAATTTGTTGACTGTCCCGTCAGGATTTTCTTTGATCTTAAAGACCCATTTGCAGCCAATTGGTTTTCGTCCTGCAGGTAATGGTACTAAAGACCAGGTGTCATTTCTCTGTAAAGCAAGATACTCATCAGTCATAGCATTCTTCCACTGTTCCAAGGACAGGGCTTCTTCTACTGAAGAAGGTTCAGTAGTAATGGTAAAAACCTTGGGCTTAACAATTCCTCGTTTAGCACGTGTCTCCATAGGATGGATATTAGTGCTAGATTGTGCTCGGCTCAAAGGTTTATCTTGGGATGAGACAGGATTTTTAGTGGATACTGCGTCATTTTCACCAACATCAGTGTCATAAACTTTGTGAGTGTTCGGCAGTAATGGATATTGAGATGAGACTTGAATAACAGGGATTGAAGGAGGTGGAGAGGTCATTGATGTGGATGGAATAGATGAAGAAGATGGATAAGAGGAGGAAAGTTTTGAAAAAGGAAAGCTACTTTCATCAAAATGAACATCTCGACATACAAAGATTCTCCCAGTGGGATCAAGACATTTGAATCCTTTTTGGTTTAGACTATAACCAATGAAAGTACATTCTGTAGAATGAAAATTCATTTTATGTTTGTTATAGGGTCGAAGAAAGGGAAAACACTTACAGCCAAACACTTTAAAAGATGAGTAATTTGGTTTTACTGAAAAGAGGACTTCAAATGGAGTTTTGAAGTTGATCACAGAGTTAGGAAGTCTATTGTACAAGAAGACTGCAGTTCTGTAAGCCTCATCCCAGTATTTTAGAGGCATTGATGCCTTAGCTAGCAAAGTAAGACCATTTTCAACAATATGTCGATGTTTTCGTTCAGCAACACCATTTTGTTCATGAACATAAGCACAAGAGACTCTATGGATGATACCATGTGAGTTGAGTAATTGAGTGAAGGCCCTATATTCTCCTCCCCAATCAGACTGTATAGCTTTAATTTTGGAGTTAAGTTGCAACTCAACTTGAGCTTTAAAGTGCTCAAAGGTTTGGAGTGCATCTGATTTATTTTGAAGTAGGTAGATCCAAGTGAATCGTGAAAAGGCATCAATAAAACTGATGTAGTATCGATATCCACTGGATGATAAGACAGGAGCAGGACCCCAAAGGTCTGTATGAATTAACTCCAAGGGAGCATGATATGCAGATTGGGACAGTGAAAAAGGAGACTTATGGCTTTTGCCTTGACAACATGCATCACAGAAGGTAAAGGCATTTTTATTTATGTGAGAGACATTACAATCAGAGAGAATATGCCTTACAATGCGTTCAGAAGGATGGCCAAGTCTATTATGCCACAACTGAAAAGTAGAGCACGAAATATTAGTAGCACTGGGTACCAAAGTTTGTACACTTTGTGCAAACGAACTATTAACAGTATTGGAACTGGGAAATGCAGGTACTGATCCACCAGGGAAGTGTGAAAGTTGATGATGTGATGGAGTGAATGAGGGAGACTTTATTTGATTGTGATCAAAGACATAAAGTCCGTTCTTAAGTTGGCCTTCCAGTAGTACAGTTTTAGTAGCTTGATCCTTGACAAAACAATGACGAGCATGAAATTCAAAGAAGACATTATTATCACTGGCAAACTTTGAAACACTAAGCAGGTTCTTTGTAATCTTAGGCACATGTAACAGGTGTTTTAATGATAAGACCGTCGAGGAATATGGGGAAATAAAGTCAAAATGACCAACATGTTTAATAGAGAGGCCCATACCATTACCAACTTGAACTTTTTCTGGTCCACAGTAATCTGTCATGTTAAGTAGATTCTTTTCATCAGATGTCACATGATGAGAAGCTCCTGAATCAGGGTACCATGCAGAGTCAGTCAAACTTTCAGCAGGCATTTAAGGTGTAGAGCTCATGTACCATGTTGGATCTGATATTGTAGTTGGAGTAGCAAGCATTGCTTGAGCAGGTGCTCGTGTGGTTTGATTATAACCTGAGAAGGACTGTTGAGAGAACTGTGATGGCCCTGTGAAAGATTGATCGAACTGTAGAAGCAATCAAAGACAACATGCCCTATTCGTCCACAGAGTTGACATTGTACTTTATTACTATTCCAACGACCACCACCAGAACGACCTCGAGAATAACCTCCATACCTTCCCTGTGGTAATTGAAAATTCCTGCCTGGACCACAACCACGAAAATTAAAACCAGAATTTGAACCATAGGCAGCATGGCCACGTCTTGAGTTAAAACCAGAGGAAGAGGGCTTAAATTGTGGTCTTGATGAAGAATTGGTTGTGGAAGAAGCTGCTAAATGCACTTGAGCAGAGTCAAGATTTGTATTATGTTTGTCAAGACGAGCCTCATGAGCAAGTAATAATGACTCAATTTCTTCAACTGAGTAGTCATCATTTCGTGTTTCAATGGAAAGAACAAAGATATCGTATTCTGATGGAAGTCCCTCAAAGATTGCATCAATATGTTCTTTCTTAGAAAAAGAATTTCCAACTAGACCTAGCAAACTCACACAGTGACGAATCCGTAACAAATATTCATTCATAGTCAAAGAATCTTTCTTGACTGCCTTCAATTCAGTCTTGTACTGAGTAAATTTAGCACGCACCTGAGATGCAAAATACACATTGAGAGTGTTCCATATTTGTGCAGAGGTCTCACAATCCACAATTCTCGATAGGACAGCTTCTGTCATGGAGGACATCAGCCAAGAAACAAGCAACTGATCTTGTTGTTCCCAATCCGCATATGCAGGATTCAACGCTCCCATTGTTTCACCTGCAGGAGTAAGAAACTTCACTGGAGGTGAACGATTTCCAGAGACAAAATCCAGTAGTTTGTGGCCCTTGATTGTCGAGAGAGCCAACTTTCTCCACAAAAGAAAATTGGAGTTATCAAGTCGAACCGAGATCGGTTGGCTGAAGTGTACGATGTTGAATTTTGAAGAGGATGACGACGATTCAGCTATGGCGGTTTCAGATCGTTCCAGCTCTGATGCCATGTTCGAACTTTTGAAGAAAGGAAGAAGAGAAAGAGTGAAAGCAGAGAAAACGTGATGTTACTGAATTGAATTTCTTGAATTGTAAAGAATTAATATTCAATGTGTACAGACTTCTTAAATACATCCTACAGCATTACCGACTTAAGATAAGTCCAATATGTAAATGCCACATGTCATGATCATTAACCTAATCTAACTAACTAACAAGTCTATAACCAACTTATTAACAGACTGCTATTAATACTGAATTACTTCTCTAACAGCAAGGACTTGAGGGAGCCAGCAAGAGTAGTTGTTGAGAGTTTGAAGTCAAGAGAGCTAAAGGAAAGGGTATATAATGAGTACTCAAAGAAGAAGCTTGCAGAAGAAGTGGACAAGCCAAAGTCAGCAGAAGAAGTGGACAAGCCAAAGTCAAAGCACTTTCCTAACAACCCTTCACCATATGCTCCACCTATTACATACCCTCGGGGGTTTCAGAGGCAGAAATTAGATAAGAAGTTTTCTAAATTTCTTGATGTCTTTAAGAAACTGCATATCAACATTCCATTTGCAGATGCCCTAGAACAGATGCCCAGATACGTAAAGTTCATGAAAAAATTCTTTCCAAGAAAAGAAAGCTAGAGGAGTACAAGATTGTTGCACTTACTGAGGAGTGCAGTGCAATTTTGCATGAAAAACTACTCCCCAGGTTGAAAGACCCAAGGAGTTTCTATATCTTTTGCTCCATCAGACTCTGCAATTTTGATAGAGCTCAATGTGATTTGGGTGCAAGTGTGAACTTAATGTCGTTCTTTGTGTTTAAGAAGCTAGTAAAGGTAAAGTGAAGCCCACTACAATATCCTTGCAACTAGCTAACTAAACAATCAAATATCCAAGGGTTTTAGAAGATGTGTTAATGAAAGTCGGTAACTTGATCTTTCCAGTAGATTTCAAAGTTTTGAATATAAAAGAAGACCAAGACATACCTTTAATCTTGGGTTGACCGTTTTAGCTACCAAAATACTGTAATAAATGTACCGAAAGGAGAGTTTTTGGAAGTGGAGAATGAGAAGGTCACTTTCAAGGTGTTCCAAATGATCCTAACTCCACCAAAAACCAAATCTTGTTGCCAACTAGACAAAGTGGAAAAAGCCACAATCAAGGAGAATCCAATAAATACTACAAATCCACATAAAGAGTCGAATAAAGCCCACAAAATTTCCCCCAAGCTTATCAAAACTAGGAACAAACAAGTGGAAGTAGTGGCACAGAACTGCCAAGGAAGGAAGCTAAAGTTCAAGGACCTAGGGAGAAAATCATGGTGGAGAAGAAAAGAAGACAACCCCTTACTCGGCAACAAACATGGGATGAGCAAAGGGGTGACATCTAAGGGCAAAGACTTAAGCTAACCATCACCCTCTTTGACCTAAGGTAGAGTGTTTTAAAAAAAGTCAGGCTGAAGACTATAAAAACAAGCGCTTCTTAAGAGACAACCCAAAGTGTCTAGAAATTTTTCTTTTCTTTTAATTTGTTTTAATTTTTGTTAGTTTATTTTCTTTAGTTTTGTTTTAATTTCATTTTTAAGAAAAGAAAAAAAAAATATTTATAACAAATATTTTTTGTGTTTATTTGTTTTTCGGGTCATTAAGCAAGTTTGCGGGTTGGCGTCATGGAATTTTATCATCATATTTTTTTTCCAACCCTAGTGTTAGAGCATTCAATTCTATGGTTTTTCACAAAAGGGGAACTGACACTACATCAGAAAATTAGAAGAAGAAGAGTGCTCATCACCTCCACTATTCAAGGAAGTCCTCCGTACTTTATTTTCTTTTTATCCATCAAATATTAAAGACAATGTACGTTTCAAGATTGGGGGTAGATTTTATCTTAGGCTTAGGTTATTTTTTCCAACCCCAGTGTTAGAGCGTTCAATTCTATGGTTTTTCACAAAAAGGGAACTAACACTACGTCAGAAAATCAAAAGAAGAAGAGTGCTCATCACCTCCACTATTCAAGGAAGTCCTCTATACTTTATTTTCTTTTTATGCATCAAATATTAAAGACAATGTACGTTTCAAGATTAGGGGTACATTTTATCTTAGGCTTAGGTATATGTCTTAGGCATTTAGATTTTAATTATTTTTTTCAAAAAAAAAAAGGGAAATGTTCTGTGTCAAGTGTATTATGTCATTGAGTCTTGAGTATTCATTTAATTTGTTTTGTTTAAGGCCGATGATAGGAAATTCGATTGAGATGGAACATTACTCTTGGAAATTGATAATTGCCATTCTTGTGTGTATACTTAATTTTTGTGTTGGACTTAGTATACCTTAGGTTCTTTAGATATATTGAGCATATAGGACTTGATCACTTAATTGTTTGCTAATTTAGAGAAGATTTATGCTAATTAAGTGAGTAAAATTTGACCTCAAACGAACTCTAGAAATTTTGAGAATCACTCGAGGCAAAATTCTAAGCAATACAATATTTGGGATAGGATTTAGATCATCTTTGGACCGTTTGTGCCTCTCGAGCACACCTTGTCATACATTTATATCCCTAGTTACCCATTTAAGCCTAATTTTTCCTTTTCTTGGTTACCCACACTCTAGCCTACCCATTAAATATTGTACTCACTTTTTACCCTTCACTCTTGGGTACATGATTATTCTAGCAAATATCTTAATAGTGCCAAAGTTGGAAGGATGGAAGGAGTTTTGAGCGTTTGCATTGGAAACTATTCAGAGTGAAAAAAAAAAAAGGGAAAAAAAAAGAAGGAAAAAGAGTGTTACATCCTATGCTCATATTGACAAATGCAAAGAAATAAGTTTGGAGGTGTAGCTACTCAAAAATAAAAAATAAAAATAAAAAAGAGGAAAAGAAAAAGAATGGTGAACACATGTGAATGATGGAAAAAGGATTGAGTTTGAAGTTGAAAGTGCAACTTGCAAAGTACATTGTACTCTTCAAAAGGTCCTTAAAAATTTGTGTGCTTATGGGTGATTATTTTTGAGCTGCGTAATATCCTTATCTTACCTTTAACCCCAGCCACTCTTTACAAGCCAAATAAAGCCCTAATGATCCATAATATTGTAAAGTCTACATTAGTGGAGAGTGATTTAAAAATTAAGCCTATGGAGTCTGTAAACTTCCTTAATCTAGAGATCCATCATTGTTCACTTGTTCGTATAAATTCATCTGGGTTATAAATGGTTAAGTGAGGGAGACTATAGACACACACACCCAAGGAGTTTATTGTATGGTAAAATCAACCTTTGAATTGAGATTCTATACAATTACAATGATTTCAACCTTTCTTGTGCTATGAATTTAACACAATCTTTAAGTCCCGTTTGCAACTCAAATTAGATCAATGCTTGGTCATGTATCATGTGGTAGTTTTCTTTTTGTCTTTCTTTTACTCGAGGACTAGTAAATCTTAAGTTTAGGAGTTAAATTTGTGTTTATATTTTGGTTATTCCTGACTTACTATTTTCTTAGATTTTTAAGTGTTTTTAGGAGTTATTTAGTTGCTCTTAGTTTATTTTGTAGGTTTGTTTTAGTTGGAGTCTGTGGGTGATTTTTGAAGACTTTTTGGAGCTAAAATGAAGGACAAGCACCTAGGCCCTGAAAAGGGGAGAAAATGAAGCTTTAAAGTGCAAAAACCAAAGACCAGCACACCATGGCACCACTCATAGAGTGTCACGGCTCTATGAACTTCATTGTGAACCACGCCCGGTGCCGCGGCACACAATTCCAACGCTGCGATGCCACTTCAAATTTTTCTTCATCTCCAGCACAGTGCCGCGGCATCGACGAGGCAAGGCCACATTGCTAGGTCAACATTTTTCTTTGAAGATTATTTTTCAAGTTATGAAAACTTGCCATTACAGTCCCAAGCTTATAAATATGAGTTTTTAGAGTCATTTAAGGCACTCTTAGACTAAAAAAAAAAAGGAGAGAATGGCTGCTACTGCGAAAGAGAAGACGGTGCTACTGGAAATGGAATCGGCTTCAATTTCGTCAGCTAGTTTTCTTATTTCTCCTTTTCGCATGTTTAAGGATTTCTTTATGATGTTTTCTATTTTTATTATGTTATAATTTTTTTTCTACGACTAAGATGTAGCTGGATCATGATGTTTTGAATTATTATAACAATTTTCAATCAAAGAATTATTTTTCCTAGTTGAGTATTCATCACTGTTCTTAATGCTTCTAATCAACTGACCACTAATTAGATGAATTGTTAATTCATAATGAAACCAGAAGGAGATTTATGTTTTTTGATTATTGTGTTGAATGCCATAGATTTCATGTAAGATAGAAATATACTTGCATGGTTTGTGTAGTCGCTACATGAAAATCGATGCAACTTAATGAATTTTAATTGTTATAATTCACATAGAAGTATAGTGAGTTAGCAATTAAGGAGATTTTTGGTGTAACCTATAAGGGAGCATTGAATAATTTAAGGATTTTCGACTGTCAATTAAGACAATAATTTGATATTGTATTGTTAAATCATACAAGGCGGAATGGTTCAGTAAAATCGGAAACTATAGAGCTTAACAACATTGAATTTTTCTTAGTTTTAATCATTGCTTTCATATTTGTTCAATTGTCTAATTTTTATTTTCATTAAAAATTCTCATCTTTTAATTTATTCAAACAAAGTTAAAATTGACACAATTTTGGTAATTAATATAATCATTCTCGTGAGACGATACTCGCTCTTACGAACCTTATTACTTGACAACAATAACGTATACTTACGTTCACAAAAATTCGTATTAATTGATGCCTCTTTTCTCACTCTTTTTTAATTAATAAAAATAATGGCAAAAGGTGACGTTGGTTCCACATTTAATATGTCCTATTTTTCTTTCTTTTTTTATCTTTTAACGTATTTATCTTTTTCTCTTGTAATTTTTTTTTTTTACTTTTCAGGTTTTTTTTTTATTTTTTCTTTTTTCTCTCTTTTCTCCCTTTTTCTATTCTTGTCTTCTTTTATGTATATTTTTTCCTATTTTTTATAAATATTTATTTTCTTCACTTTAATTTTTTATTTTTTTAATTAACATGTTTAATGTGCATGCGCTTCGGGTATTTTTAACTAATTAGTAATAAAGGCGGTAAAATGGGCGGACAAGTTTGCATATGACACAAAGCTTGAGATAGGATGTTTAGTGCATGACCGAACACCCTTTCTAATGGCAATTGGAATATCAAGTTTCTCATTGACATTCTCAACACAAGGTTCATAAAAGCATAGCCTAGACACAATCACATGATCCATATGATCAATATATACCATGTTGTATTGTCTTTTTACATTTGAAAAACTAATGGAAGTTCTAAACGTACTTCCTATAGAAGAAAAAAAAGTCTATCCTTGGAAATGTCTTCTTTTTCTTTGTTTTCTTTTTCTATTTGTCTGAAGTTTGAACATTATGTTTTTATAATTATTTTTTAATTGTCTTCATTAGGTTAGGCTGCTACATCAAGCTGATTCAAACTTAATGACTTACTCAGCAAGTTCTTATAAAGTCCAAGCAACCTTCCAAACCTAAATCATGCACATTTTATCTTTCTTTCTTTCTTTCTTTCTTTCTTTCTTTTCCCAAAATAGAAGTAAGCTTAAAAGGATCTAAATTCTAACGCACACCCATTCTCTATCTTGATTCTCTAGTCTATATGTATTTTCCTATACATACATACTTTGCCCTATCATAAATATTTTAATTGTATTTTTCCGAGGAATTTTCTCTAAACATGAAATAATTTTTATTATTCCTATTCTAAAGGTATTTAAAAAAAAAAAAAAGATGAGAAACTACCTACCTAGATACTGACACACTGTTTTGGCATAGAGGCGTCTATTTCTTGAATATATGTCATTGGACCATTCCTTTCTCTTTTCTTGAGAACAAATTATCTGAACAACCGTGAAGTGGGAAGTTTTCCAGACACCAAAAAAAAAAATACTTAAGCTTTTTTGGCAAAAGGAATTTTGCAAAAGTCTAAGTCAATGGTTGCCACACGCATTAGACTACAAGTTCTTGTGTATTGGTATACATGTTGCTTGTCCTAGTTTAATTCTCAATCTATATATAAATTCATACTAAGACGTATTGCATCCTTTGAAGTTGCTTAGCCACCAAAGGCAAGCCAAAAGGACCTCAAAAAAAATGTGTGTCAAGAAAACCGTCTCTCTAAATCATGGCGAAGCTGTTAAGGGCAATGTTAGAGCAACGCGTGCAAGGTTTAACCGTTTCTTCTCTTTGAGGCAGATATCCATGGAACCAGGAAAAACTTTCAAAGAAATGGACTCATTCAAGTTGAAAGCTGAGATTAAGAGATGGGCTAAGGCAGTTGTTGCATATGCCCGGCAAGTCAGTGCTCGCTTTGGAACCTCCCGTGGCTAAATAACAAGCCACTTTCACAGCATGTAAATTTGGCTCTGCAAGGCTAACAACATGTAAATATCAGACCCAAAAATGATGAAAATTTTTTCATTCTTTGTATTGATTGGAAGTGATTGAGATTTGCACACTGCTGAAGAAGAGATTGATTGTGGCTGATTCTGAAGATGGAGATTGATAAAGAAATCAAGGGCTCTGGTTTGCTCAGAGTGATGTATATAAGCTGATTTCCTACTTTTTTCACGTGTTTTGTGGCTTTTTCAAATGCTTGGTTCAATTACTAGCTACAAATGTATTGAATAATTTTCTTGTATCATAATAACCATTGACGTGGTTTGTTGAATAAGATTCATAATGTTAAAAATGACTTGGTCTATGATTAGCACTACTTTGTTGAATTTTACAATGTTGTTTTCTTCATTTGCTATTATCCAAGACACTTAACCACCATGCCAATCTGTAGTTTGTATAAACTCTTACATGTTTTACAAAATTTCTATTGAAACGAAACAACAAATATAACAAAAATCTATACACTGATACAACAGGCCTCGGCAAACAAGAACTACAGCACCTGATTCTTGTTAATATGATGACACAGTTCTAATCCTCTGCCTCCAACTTGTTTGCCTCAGAATGTCCTTTCTCCTCCGGAAACGGTCTGCAAAAGCTGTTTAGACCACATATCATGAGTCTTGTCGGGTTTTTCACTCGGTTGGCTGCAAGTAAAACAAATTTACATTCTATTAATGTGGCAAAACGTGAAAGCTTGCACTTTAGTTTTTCACCATTTTATGTTTTACCAACGAGAATACATGTGGATTTGGTTTAAATTAAATAAGAATTAAAAAAAAAAAAAGCGCATGTCAAGAGGAGGAGAGAGAAATCAGCTTGGGAACAAAGCACGAAAATCCTAAGTTTATCAGTTAGACATGTTCCATGACAAGGGTTGCTGCGAGTCTGGGCTCAATTTTCATCTGCCCTCTCGATCATATAACCACACTAGAAGTGCACAATTGGGGTTTATAGGCATCACTATAAGGAACTGAAATTTGGACTGCATCCTCACATTAGTGTGACAGTAAGAACGAACATGTATAACATTGTGACAAAGCATATTTAGTCCCTTCATCCAAACCATAACTTGCACCATGCAGCTTCTTTTAGTGCAACAGTTAGACAGTGGACATGTGAGTTAAAACATGTCTCATCTTGTTACAAGTACCTGAAAAATGTCAACCAAGCTCCAACCGTTGCGGCAGCACGAGGAACAGGCCTTTTAACATGGTAATCAGCTTTACTGCATCTGTCCTGATTTCAGTGATGTTATTCTGCAAAAGGTGGAATTTCAGAATACATTACTTGATTAAGAACCAAGTGTACCAATGACAAAAGAACCATTAAGATCACCATACCAGAAAAGCAAAGGCAAACGTGAGGGGAAACGCACAGGCAAACGTCATGATAAGTCCAAACTGCAACGCTAACTTCAAAAAATCCGCAGGTGAAATTTGAAGTTCTGTATTAAGTCAGAAAACTAGATATAGTGAAGGTCCTTGATTGCTCCTTGATCATTCCTCACCCAAAAGGACATCCCAAAACCAATATTTTCATAAAAAAGAGTCAGGGAAAAAAAATTTTCATTCACTATTTCACTATGAAATGACAAGAATTTGTATTGAGAAGTTTGCTCGCTCCAAGTTGCTAACCAAGGACATTTTTTTTTTCACTAGTTACATGAGCTCACTCTCTCTTTCCTTTTTGATAGTGCTACACATAGGAAGTATGTTCTTGGAACTATAAGAAGCAAGATAAAATGTTTTACAATATATTATTTTAATCCAACCATATGCTATTTTCTACTCACATATATTTGACACATTACCATCAACGAGTCCATCTTCAAGTTCATCGCCTATGCTTGCAGAATAGGAAGGTTTCAATTTCTCTTTCTCAAAATGGAAGTAAACTGAATCTTCCCCATTGATGATCCCCTTTCAACTTTTCTCTTCCTTCTGCACACAAAAAAATTTAAACAGTATTTACACCTGCATCAGCCCATGTTCAGGTAACCTACGAGTATAATCCCACAATGTAAGAGGTCCAAGAAAAGATAGTCAAATAGAAGCTCAGCAGATTCTATATATCTTATAACTATATTCAAGATAAGGTAAAGAATTCTCCAACAGATTTTCCAACGCCTGGCAAAAGTTTCAGAGTTAAAGCACATTAACCGAAGCAGAAGTAAAGAATACCAACCTGAAATGTTATCCTTGTGAATCACCTCAGACACGAGGCGCTGAATCAAGACTTGGCAGAGAGTCAAAAAGCTACGGTGCAGGAGGCAATGGTACTAAAACCTATATATAATTGCATAAAATACAGACCAAAAACCTGCAAGCGAATTGAACCTGTTAACTGCATCAAAATGTCTGTGAACAGAGAAGAAAATCCCAAGGTAAATATCACTTTCTGCTGAATGCCTTGTAGACCAAGCTGCCTGCTCTTTTTTCTGAGTTTTCGTTGTTTTCATGCTTGATGAGCCTGACCAAGAATCGAGATCTTACCCCAAATTTGGGTAACATATTGAACCAAACCTAAAGGCAAAAATACTAAATTTGTCATGCTCATTCCATGAATCCATAATGAAACAACATAAAGAAAGAACAAGTGTTTGTACTTGATACTCGTAGATGGTGAATAAAAGGCAATTTGGCACATCTTTCTACTTGGTGAGCCTAAACTTCTTAAAACGAAAGTTGATTTGAAAAAAGGAAAAGAATAGCTTTTATGAAGGCAAAAGTAACTTGTTGTCATACTTCATAAGATCGGACTGCATAACCTTGTATGTACGAGCATAGGCCACTTCAAATGGCAACTGGAGGAATATGATACTCAAGATAACGATAGCATCATTTCTGAATCTCATGAGTTGTCCAAGCCACTCCCTCCGTTGGAACATCTCTTTCGCTTTCGTATTGTCTGTTCTCCATTTTCTTATGAGTTCCATAGGAGACTTCAAAGAACTCCACTCCATGCCCAAAAGTTTGCATCCAACGTCAGCTCCAATTGGGTAACTAATTTGCCATCTATATACCCAAAGCCAAAGAAACCAAAAGGAGTGAAAAGAAAAAATTATATGGAAAGAAGAAAAAATAAAATTTGAAAATTTTTTACTGAAAGATTATCTGTTGACTCAGGAAAGCAAATAAAAAATTTACCTGGCTAAAACGGCAGAGCTTTTACGATTTCAGATTGAGAGAACATTATAGCCATGGGACAAATGAATATGAAGGAAATGGGAAGCACCAACTGCAATGGCCTTAGAAAGCACAAGCCAATGCTTATGAACATTATTGCAACAAGAAGAACAAATTGATGTTTATAATCTACAGGAACAATAGGAGGACATGTTTGCGCACTCGCCCCGAATCAATCATCTGCAACATGATGCCAAAAGCAGCCGGAAAGAGTAACCACGGTGTATACATTCCAAGGAAAGCAAAGTAAAGCGCGATCTCTAATTCGGTAGAAATGTATCAAATTCTTGTTCAAATATTTAAGCAAACAAACAAACACAATTTCTTGTGATTACTAACCTTTGTCCCAAAGTACGAGTAAATATCGTCTATCGGCTCGTTTGTGAAGTCCCACCAATGCAGCAAACAATGCACTCACATTGCAATTTCTGCAGCAAACATTCCCCGACTTCCCACCGTACATCTTCACCGTCATGTTTTAGAATTACAGATGACTTGCTCTTATTCTTCTGTAATGTATCCACATATCACTTGTCTATAGATGCGAAGATCATAGCAAACTGTGTTCTTGGAAAATATTAGACCTCAGCGTTACTTTTATGGCGCTTTAGTCACCAGGAATATCATCAAGAATAAAGTGTGCATACAGATGCATTATTGGAAAGTGATAATGGTTACTTGTTTTTAATACAACGACAGATATGGATAGACAAAACGTCATAGAACAGTAAGAGTAATGGAATGAAAACGAACAGACTATCCAAGTCCAACCATCAAAGCCAAACTTGTTGGATGTTTCAAATCTAAAAAAGTTTAAAATAACTGATTACATTTCCTTCACAGATTATTGTTACTCACAATTCCATAAACCAAGTGCTGATAACAATGAAATCTCTCACTCCAGCCGACCAATGATTTCAAAAACATGAAAAAAAAAAATACCTGTACACGTGGTTTCAAAAACATTTCAAAATTTTCTCTTGGCAATTTCTTCGTGAAACAGAATAAAATACCGACCAGTGGATACCTGTATTTTAATTGTCCGATTTTTAGGAAAAGTTACATAAATTCAAATTCTACGGTAATTTTTTTAAAGTTTTGGCTGTTCTTGAATGTTCTAATTCAAACAATTTTGAGTATTCATATTACTATTAAATAAAATAGTTGAGAATGTACAAAGTAGATAATTGAAAGACAACAAATGAGAAATTAGAGTCTCTTGTTAGTTGTTACTTGTAACGGACTAGACGACGAGGTAAGCAAAGATAAGAACGGAAAGAACATCATTTTTGGTGTCTTGGGTGTATGAAATGTAAAACACCAAAACCACACTATTTGTCCACTCGTGGGCATGCTACTAGTTGAGGTGTTCACCGATTGGTTTTAGTTTAGGACTAACACCCATATTGCTGGCTCTGGTTTATTTCTACTGCACTCGTTTGCTCTCTCTCTCTCTCTCTCTCTCTCTCTCTCTCTCTCTCTCTCTGCAATAGCAATTTTAATGCAGTGGATGTGGATATGTGCAGTTTATTATTCTGCAGCAGAGCGCAGAGTTGATGGGCACAAAAATGTAGAGATTGTTGGAACAAGCAAGTGGGCGTCACTCTCTGAATTTCCCGGCTACACGAACATCGCTATAGTTCTTACATATTCCTTCATTCTCTGCAAGTGAGTTCGGCTATTGGCCATTTAATGCACAATGATGCAACCAGTTCAATTTATTGTCACAAAAAGAATTGTTTAGGGAACAATTCATGGCAAGAGAGCGACTACAACACGATTGTTCTTTTCGTCGTCGGTTTTTGACGGGTAGGACAACACAAAAAGGACGTTTGACAAATCGGTTGAAACTTAGCTCCAATTAACTACAGTATAAAGCTTTCAACAATTATAGTAAGAAATAAAAAGTTACTATAGTATAAAACTCTCGTATATTACAGTTTTTAAACCAAAATTTTCAATTCCAACCGACTTGTCTGATGCAAATTAGACCGTTAAAATTAGTTTAAGATTATTTTAAATGAAAATTAGTTTAAGGTTTCATCAGGAGAGTATTACTAACACCTCCAAATCCAAATATATGGGTAAATGGTAAAAGGAAGAAAGCAAACTGCACTTGTGAAGCAAAAGGGAATTAGCAAGATCTTATTTTTTAACCTCATTTCTAATTAAATATTTGCAAATTGTTGATATAATCAAACGAATTCCTTCCCCTATATCTTTTCTACAAGTACTCTCGGCTCAATAAGCTTACCAAAATCTTCGACATTACTCTTTTCTCTTGATTTTCCCTTCTTCTTTATACCATTTCTATTAAAAGGGACGCGTTCACCTATTTTCCACATTCGGGCAAATAATGGTAGGCAAATTATGCAACTATTAGTCTTGCTTAGCAACAAGTATAAGATATTATGGTTCATTTATCCAGCCAACCAGAAAAACCATATAGATTTCTTCTATGAAGTAGAATCCCAACAGCAGGAACAACTGATTCTCAAGTACAAAGTGAAAAACCAATTGCAACATAAAAATTAGCATATACATAAAATAAAAAACATTTTTAAAATCATAATAGCACCAGGATAGAGAGGGCTAAATATGGAGTTAAAAACAAAAAATCTTAACAATTGTCCCGCTTTCTGTTATGTATTCCTCAACCGCTAGTTTAACCTTGAGATACCAAATGGAAGTACTCGTTCTTCTAAGCAAGATCAACATTGTATCAATATCTTATACGCACGTTAAGGATTCATTCAATAAACTGCATAAAACATAAGGCCCAGACCACAAAAATTAACGGCCAGAAGCCACAAAGTCAAAACCCTGCCAATCCACTTGTTGTAAACAAAAGAAACAAATTAGGTGACAATTACATTGCCTTTCCCGGTACCCCTGATTGTATCTGATGCAAAGAAATCTCTCAAGCTCCCAAGGCAAAGCCCACTAAAATTTAGATGATAAGAAGGTTTGATGCTCTTCCTTGCAAGTAGCCGTTTCCAAAACTAACTTAATTTCTTTCATCTACTCCCATTTTCACTTCAATTCTACAAGTTTCTTTTAATTCTATCTTCTCTTTTAAATGGCAATCACCCAAATCTTCGTCATAGTACTAAGATAGAACAGGTGAAAAGAATACAAGCCAGCTAACAATCCAGATATCAAAATTAACTTACTACAACCTCGGATACATTTTTAAACATCACTAGTTTCTACTTTCCACTATTAGAAGAGCAAGATAGCACAGGTGAAAAGTTCATCAGAAGCACTCTATCATATGTTATGAAGAACTGTACAAGTAAATGACCAAGTATGTTACAAATTTGCAATTAACCAAACCACCCACAATGTCTTTTCTTTGCACATCCTAAAAAACTAGGAAAAGTTCATCAAAGAAAATGAATAAAACCAAGCGAAAACGTCCATGGGCAACGGCATTGATGCCCATAATGCACATTCCCTAAGAAATTTCACAAACCATGAGACATGTAAAATCATAATATCTAAACACAAACTTTAAGCCCAAATACACAATAGGAATTGTATGTTAAATGCATCATCAACACTAATACACAACAAAGTTAACGTTTAAAAAAAAAGACAAAAAACCAACAAAAAAAAACCAGAAAAAGTTAAACTCAAATCGAATTTACATGCATAATAAGTTCCAATTTTTCAAACAACAGTGATCATTCCGAATCATTCACAAATATAAGAATCACATAATACATATCGCATACGAAATCCTCAAGGCCATGATGATCATCGATCAACTTCCTTTTAAAATATTATATATTTTTAACCTCTAGCCTTGAGCTCGGCAAGGCGTCTGGAGAGATCGTCCTCGTTGACTTTCTCGGTCTCCTTGGTAGGAACCGCGTGCGCCGCCGGCTGCGGCAGCCCGACCGAGACCTCGAGGCCGTAGTCGTCGGCGACCTGCTGCATCAAGCTGTTGACCTCGCCCTCCGGAGTGGACAACGAGGTGGAGCCCGCCATGGCGGTTTCCATGAACTCCGCCTGGACCTCCATGTTAACGAACTGCTTCTCGAACTGATCCATCGTCTCCGACATCTTCTGAAGGTTGCCGGTGGCAAGGGAAGACTCCAGAGACTTGACGATGTTGGCCATGGACTTGTTGATGGTGGTCATCTTGGCCTGCGTGTCGAGGCGAGCCACCACGGCGTCGAGGCGCGAGGCCAGGCGGAGGTAGTTCATCTGCTCGGTTCGTTTACGGATCGCGTTCTCGGCGTAGATTCGAGCGCCGTCCATGTTTCCTTTCTCCATGGCCTTCTTGATCTTGAGCTTCTCGGACTTCTCTTCCTTCTCGCACTTTCGAGCCTGGCGTTGAAGCGATTTAGATGTGAATTTCAACTCCATGATCTGGTTCATCAATTTCTCGGTGTTCCCCATGCCGATGATTCTTCTGATTTCCGATTCTAGGGTTTTGTTGTGTTGATGAAGAAAGCGTGTGTTCCTTTCAGAGAGGAAACAAGACGAGGGTTTGAAGCGATTTTGAGTATTTTACCTCTTGGTCGACTTGGTTTTCCCCTCATGCCTGTCGGCTATTGAATGAGCTTTCTGATTGGACTTGGGCTTATACTAAGCGATTATTAAACGGGCCTGTAATTTTGGACCCTTTCAGCTATCAAGCATGTCCAGGGATCAATTTGAGAATCTCCACTTCGTTGTGTTCTTTTTTAATTGGGATGGGATTCAATTCTTAAGGTAAATAAATAGAATATTTTTAAAAATATTTAAGTACATAAAATTTTTAAAATTACGTAGGTTTTTAAACACATAAATTTTTAATTTTATCTCTTTCTTTCTTCTCTTTCTTTTCGCTTTTGGTTTTTCTTATTTTATTATTGTTTCGTGTTTTTCTCTCTATCATTTAATATCAAAATAAACTTCGTTTTAATCAAAGTACGTTATTTACAAAATATTATTACAATTTGGTCTATTTATTTTATTCTCAATAAATAATGGTCTAATTCCGTCATTCTCTTTTTAATTTTACCTCTTCATGCGACTTTTAAAGGATATAAAAATATAATTGCTCATAAATATTTTGAGTTAGGGTTAAGCGAACATATATTATCTAAGGGTATTTTGAAATTTTGGCTAGGAGAAATTGTATAAATCTAAAAAAAAATAATAGAACACAATAATAGTAGTGAAAAAGTAGTATACCAGACCTAACATTGAACTATGGTGTTAATATTACGAGAATGAGCTTTTAGTTCAGACTTATGGCTTTCCCCTTATGTATTTGTGCTATTGAATGAGCTTTTTCCTTTAGATGAAAAAATGAGGGGCAAAACACAAGAAAAAAGAGCACCTTTTTAAAGACTGCATTCCTAAAAAACTCTTTTTAAAACTACTCATTTAATTACAAAAGTGATTTATTAAAAGTCTACATTACTCTTCCGTCTTTAATTAGAAAACATGATTTATTAAAAGCCCAAATTATCCTTCTTTCTCATTCGCTCATGTGCTAGATTACTCCATTCGTTGGCGCAGGGCGTCGGAGCATAACCTAGTAGGTTCTAGAGCGGGAACCTACCAGGTTCCAACATATTTTCTTTAAGGTTATTAACACTAATAGCCTACAAACTTTAGGATCTTTCTCATTTTGCCCCATAAACTTTAAAAGTCATCATTTTATCCCCTGAACTTTCAAAACTCCTCAGTTTGCCCATTGAATTTTAAAAGTTATCATTGTGTCTTTGAACTTTCAAAACTTCTCTCTTTTTCTCCTAAATTTTTTATTTTCCTTTCAAATAAACATAATTAAGCCCACATGATTCACACATAGGTCACCTACCAGGGCAATGAGATTTTACCACTCCAAAGTTTTGTTTCACTCTCACTTGATGCATTTATTTTTTTTTATCTAAACTCTCATTTATGATAGGTTTGCCTACACATTTTTTTTCATTTTTAATGCGTAACTCGTTTAATAAGTCGATATTATTTACCAATATTTGAATTTGAATAATAAATAAGATGTGTTTCATATTAAAGATGAGGAGATATCGGCAAACAATATTAAGAACAAACATGCATACAGACCCTTTTAAAATTAAAGCAGATAAAAAAAATATTAAATGAGAGTGTAAACATGAAACAGAACTTAAGAGTGATTAAATCTTATTTTTTCCCTTAAATAGGACTATTAGAAAACGTGAACGCAACGAAATTTTAAAATTTTTAAATCAGTCTTTTCCAAAAAAAACAAGTTTGATATGCTAAGTACATAAATTAATAAAAGATATTACGTACCTCTTCAGCAGACCGAAAATTATAGAAACTGCAACTACAGAAAAACGCCCCTAAAGAGCCTCAACAAACTAATCTCCCTTGCTATTCTCCTTTTACAATCGGAATGCTGGTGGTTGCATGTCGTACAGTTTTTCCTCTAGCGAACTCTTTTTCCAACACTTAAGAAGACTAAGAGATAAGGTTTCAGATGTTGAACAATAGCCTTATGAGAGTTTCAGAGTTTCTTTCACTAAAATACTCACTTGGTACTTCTCAAATGATCTAAAAAACAATGAAAATAACCCCTTTATATAGTGGTCGAATTTTGCAGTTAGTCTTTATCAGATTAGGCTTCACAATTCCAATTTGGATCAACTTTTGACCAAAAATGTGTCAAAAATGCATATTATGATTATTGCACGGTTGGCATGTCGAACTCATGCACCACCCTTCCGAACTAGCAACATCGGCCAACCGAACTTGGCCACCAGCCTGCCAACCTAGTGATAATCTAGAAATCTCAAAATATCTTATTCTATACGAGAATCCTAAATAGAGCCTCAGTTTTAATTCAAATAACCCAATAGAGAAGTTATTTGGTTAAAACAATCATATACAGATTATCCTATATGAAATAAAATATTATCCAAATAATTCAACATGTTTATCTTGAATTAATTCAACCAATAAGCCAACATGAATTGTTAATTCCAATCCATCAAATTTTAGCCAATCTAATAATTAACATAAGTTATTAATATATAAGAAATACATGCCATATTGTTACAGGAATTATCATGGGCTAGCTAAGGGGATTTGATGGACATAGATAGTTCAAGCTCCTATAATTATAAAATAATATATTCTAAGTACATATAATTTATAGTTATCAACTATAACGCTATTATACTAAAAGCTTAGCACTACATTCTCGAACTATATAAAACTATGAAGTTTCGATAAGCTAATCACCTATGACATATCATAATGTGTAACATCCTCATAGGATATTCATAATTGGCTTAAGAATAAATTCTGTTTTACCTTCTTAATTATTTTTGTCTTATATTCTATTATCTCACTATTGGAAAACTTACTATCCATAAATAGCATACCATTTGGTTACACTATGTATCCAAATGATTGAGCGCTCTAATTTTTCAATTACAGAATAATGACTATAAGAGAATATCAATAACTATAAAAGAGCTATGGATTTTATATCTATGAATAATAAGTCAATGTTAATTAAGGGTCATGCCTTTAATGTATCGGCATGTGTGCCAATATCTAATTCAAGATGTCACATTTTAGTACATCAAAAGATACAAGTCAAGAATACGAGCCCATTAATTTATTTCAGGATTAAGATGCAATATATATGATTATCTAAATTGAATTGATTTAAACAAATAGAGTTATTAATAAATTAATTCAACTTTCGTCTCGATCCAATATATTGTAACCTATAACAATATACTAATGTTTCTACTCGCGGAGTCCAACTCCGGTGACTAAGACAAGTTATCTCATGTTAGGGATATAGACAATATAACAATCTTAACATGAATAAAGTGTCAAATTTTATTCTCTCGATTGTGGACCTTATTCTTTAGACTATCAACTTTAAAATTCATATCTTCTACGTAATCTGTTTATCATATGCATGATGTTAAAGATTTAGGCTGACAGTCTCAGACTTTTGTTTGCTTATCATATATTCAACAAAAATAAATATAAAGAGGACAATATTTAATATATGAAAATAATAATAAACTCTCTATTGCTTAAATGTCTCCAAAAAACTATTACATTATTTAATCCTTAAGGTATCACGTGTAAGAATAACCTATATGCGAATCACGTGGGCTTAATTTTACGTATTTGAACATAAAATCAAAAAATAAGAGACAAAAGGCAAAATGATGATTTTTAAAACTCATGGGGCAAAGTGAGGAGTTTTTAAAAGTTCAAGAGGTAAAGTGGTGATTTTCAAAGTCTAAGAGTATCTATTATATCTATTATCTTATATTTTCTTTAAAATAAAAAAATATCAACCACCTCTGATCGCTTGCGTAGGATGCTGAGCAGAACTTGGTAGGTTTTGGAATGGGAACCTGTTAGGTTCCATCGCAGAACCCACCAAGTATCACCAGAGTCTATCACAGAACCCGCGAGGTTCTGAAGCGAAAAACGATTTTAGCAATTAAAAAAAAAATGCAACCAACAGTATAGATCTCAAGTAACCACAGAAACACAAAACAAACAAATTTCCACCAAATATTTAAACATGGAGATCAAAAGCTTAGATCAAATCTTAAGCCAAAAAGCATCTTAGCAACAATCATATAAAAACCAAATCTACAACCATTGCAACTCTAGATCTGCAACCACGGTGAACCTCCATCGCATCTCCGATATGTTATCTATAAAAATTCTGAAACAAATATTTTTGAAAAATTGAGTCACACTATGTAAATATTTCTTTAAAAAATGAAACAAGCTTCAAAAATGGCACTTGAATGGCAATCACCTGACAATGCTTTTCTGATTAACTTTAATTTGAAAGAATAATTTGGTGTAGATGGGTATCCATAAGCTCTGCTGCAATGCAGACATTGGTAAATTCTCTCCGTACAAGTGAAGGAATCACATCTCTTATGGCTGTAACCTGTTGAAATTAACCATTAGAACTTGAATAAGAATATTCGTACAATGAACACAGTAAAGCCAAACAAAGCCATTAGGCAATAAAAAATAAGTATTTTCATATCTATCTCATACATTTCTAACTTCATGTTTAAAAACAGTAAGCAAAATCTTCACAAAAACACCAGTCACTATCCAACGGCGACGACGCATGTCAAATCCATAAGTTCTATAAGAAAAACTATGTTTCCTCAAAAGACCGACGGGTTTCATGCATGAAATCTATTGGTGATAGACAAAGCACTAAAACTCAAGAAATAGTGAATGGTCTTATCAAAACACAAATGTATAACTCTCCAAGAATTTCAATTGCGCTGATATTCATCACTGTAGGTAGGGTTGTACAAAAACCGTTCCGCACCCGCCAACCGTCCACGCCCGCGCCCGCCCATCTCGAAAAAAACGGGTTTACGTTAGCAACCTATTGACGGGCGGGTTCAATATAGACGGTGGGCGGGTTTGGTTTTAAGTTTTAGAGGGTGGGTTCAACCCGCACCCTCCCGCCTATATATTTTAGAAAAAAAAAAACTTATCATTTATTTGATTTTGTTCTTATTTTAGAGATGATTGAATAATCCAACACTCCAAGCACGGGTTTGGCTGTCTCTTGACATATTGGAAACTGAAAATTCTCCTATTATTTTGTGCATTGATCAAAATTCAAATCAAGTAAGTTAGTAGAGAAAGCCCTAAAAAAAAAGAACACTTGACTTTGTTCATACATTTGTAGCATTCTATTATTTTCGAACCCAGTGAATAGACTTTAATCTTTATGGACTCTTGACTTTGTTCATCACATCATCTGTAGTTGATGTTTCTTGTTGCAATGAATGATTATATTTCTTAATTTGTACTTTTGAATATGGTCACTGTCTTTAAGCATCAAACTTGTTGGGAATGTTTTATGTATTATCATATTATATTTTCTACAATTTTCTTCACTTTCTAAAAAAAAAGTCCAAAAAATTACATTGGGCAATAGCATAGGTCTAAACCCCCTCAACCCGCCCGCAACCACCCAAAACCAAACCGAAACCACCCGCCATGTGATGGACGGTTTGTGGGTTGGTTAATCGTCAACCCGTCATCTAAAAAAACCGCACCGTATCCGCCCAAAAACCATCAAACCACCCGCCGTTCACCCCTAATTGTAGGAATTGGGTTCAAGCCCGTGGATATCGAGGTTCCACAAGCGGTACTTCCTGATACTGTATTTGAAGCAGTTGTTCGAATTCCTTATGATCTACAACTGAAACAAGTTCTTGCTAATGGTAAAAAAAGAGCCTTGAATGTGGGAGCTGTTCTTATTTTACCTGAGGGGTTTGAATTAGCCCCGCCTGATCGTATAGTTCAAATTTTACTCATATAACAAAGAACAAGTAAGGGAATTTGTCTGCACTTTGAAACAGAAACGGTGTTAAGGCACTTTTAATTTTACTCATTTTTTTTTCTCTTTAATAAGGCTATTTGTGGATTGGATTAATATTGGGAACTTTTGGGCTTTGTTAGAAGATAAATTTCTTAAATTTTAGGTTATAAGATTCCATATTCAACTTTTTAGGGGGCTTCTGTAATTTTTAATATACAACTTGTATAGGGGGCTTGGCGTCTTTGTCCCTGTAAATATGTAGAACAAGGTTCTGGTACATTTCAAATTTTGATACTTCAGTACGTGTAAATTGGCGGCATTTGAGGGTCAAAAAAAAAAAAAAAAAAAAAACAAGAGTAGGGTTTTAGTAAACGAGTTAAAATAGTAGGTGCTTGAATGTCGATAGATATTGGTTGGTTTTATTATTTTTTTTCTCCGCTTCTTCTATAAAAACTCAAATTTAAATGTCATGACTTCCTTATTTTAACTTCGATTGAGATAATTTTTCTTCCTATACGTTCGGAGCAAAGTGATGAATAAATTTCTATCCATATAGCCCATAAATCTACCATGGACATTACTATTTTGTAAGATTTTTTTTAGAAAACACCAAAGTTTTTAATGATTGTTTTCAACACTCTATCCAACACATAGATTAAGTTTTTATTCTCATTTTAAATAACAATTTATCTATATCTTCAAACATGAGTTCAAATCACAATTTAATTCAACCCAGTTTATTTATTTTTTGTTCAAATCAAATCTTCTGAATTGCAAGAATTTGATGTGCTTTTCAAATATTATCCTTTGATTGGATTTCAACCCCCAAATTTCATAAAATCCAAACCATTCTACACAATGTAAGATATTCTCTCATTTTAGTTTTTTCACTTTTTCATGCACATTCTTTCTCAAAATATGTCTTTTCAACATATATCAAAAAATAAATTCAATTTATTCTTTATTCAAATTTAAACTTTTAGTTAAATATCCAAAGGTCGGTTTTGTTGGAAATTTATCACTTAAAAAAATCTTTTACTAATTACTTAAACATTATTACAAAAATCACAACACTCTCACAACTTTTACTTCTCACACAACTACAACTTTTATTTTTCTTCTCTCTTGGCAAACTTCCACTCCCTAGCTAGTAAAGCTTTCCTACAACAAAGCTTTACTTTGTTTTCTTCTCACAAAGAAGCAAAGCTTCTTTGCTTTTTACTCTTCTCCAATGCCTTATGCCCCTTGGGGTGGGGGATATGTCCACTTGAGCTAATTCAACTTCCGCCACACAAATCCACACACATAATTACATGTTCAACCACATATATTTTGTGGTTTGCAGCATTTGGAAGACTCTTGAACATGGGCTTGCTTCGGTTAAAACAAGTTTATAATCCAACGAGTTTAAATTATAATTTAATCAACAAATTTTGGATTTCACAATTCAAACCAAAGCTTTTCAAATCACCACTTTAATGTTTTCTAATGAATCTTACACAATTTTAATGACTACGATCGCGGTTATATGAGATGGAAGTTTATTCTTTTCTTTTTTTTTGCCCCGAATGCATAAAAAGAAGAATTATTACAATTAGATTTAAAAAGGAGTCGTAATATTTTGAAACTTGAGTTTTTATAAAAATAGAATAGAGAGAAAAAGCAAAAAGCACCAAATACCTATTACTACTAGGGTCTTACAAAACCTCAATATCTATATCAAATTTTCATAAGTTAAATAGATAGGAATTTGTTCATCTCCTTTACTCTTATGCATGAGAAAAAAAAATTGCCTCAAACGAAGATCAAAGCGTTACAATTTAGAACCTAAATCAAAAGAGATGTTGCTTTAAACCAGA
This sequence comes from Artocarpus heterophyllus, assembly GCA_025403435.1. NCBI lineage: Eukaryota > Viridiplantae > Streptophyta > Magnoliopsida > Rosales > Moraceae > Artocarpus > Artocarpus heterophyllus. The sequence continues at coordinate 13,871,329 of CM046342.1, forward strand.
AACTTTGAAATCTGTTGTTTGAATATACAAATAAATTATAATTCAAATTGAGAATAAGATCTAATAGTCTATTTGGTAAAGTTGGTTCTAACCAATTTTTTAGTTAAAAACAGTGTAAAACTCTTACATGTTACAGTAAAAAAACAAAAACAAAAAAAAAGTTGCTATAGTGTAAAGTTCTCACATGCTATAGTGTTTATAATTCTAACTAATCGTTCTAACCACCATGCCAAACACCCTATGAATCTTTGTTTAAATTAACTGTTCAAAACATACATTTGAAAAACTTAAGTGTTTTCTAATAAATCTTACAAAGCACCAATGTTCATGACATTTTTGACGAGGTATGGAAGGGAATTTGAAGTTATAATATTTTACAGCTTGAATTTTTATTAAGGTAGAAGAGAGAGATAAAAGAAAAAGCAACTGAACGCATATCAAAGGCACCTCCAACCAATCTCTAAGTTGGAGTAGAACTCCATTTTGGAGTCCTGCGACCGTTCCAACCGAACTTCAAAAAGAACTCCAAATTGGAGTTGTGAACAACGTGATGCCATATATAGCTCCAAGGTTCACTTGGCGTAGAGTTTTTTTATTTTTTATTTTGTAAAAGTTAATAAATTAAAAAATGACGCATTTTGGGTTTTTTCTATTCCCATCTTATCCCAATTATACAACTTTTTAATAAAATTTATTCTTTTTGTTCACTTATTTTAGGTTATGTAATGTAATGTTTAATTAATATAATGTTCAGTTAATCAAATGTAATTAATATATTTAATATTTTTAGGAGTTGGTTAAATAATTAAATTTTAAATATTATATAATAAGATAATTGGTGAAATAGATTAATTGTTGGGAATAAATAAAAAAAGAGATATAGAGAATACTCTATTAAGAGTAACATTTGAATTTATATGTTGGAGATGGAGATAAAATTTGGTATGAAAATTGCAATGTTTTGGTGCAAAGACAACTCTATTTGGAAGTAATAGGTTCAAGATGGTTTTAGTAGGTCAAAAACTAATAGGGTGTTTGGAAGAGTCGTTTAAACCAATAATTTGAACTATGAACAGTATAAAACTCTCAAATGCTATAGTTTTTAAACTCAAACTAATGGTATGAACTACTCTCTCAAATACTCTATAAGTGTTACTACCTCTTGACTATATGTTACTGTTAAAAAAATAATACGCGGCGAAAATTTTAAAATTTTCAATGAAAGTATTTTTTAAAACACAAGTTTGATATAATATATACATAAATTAACCAGATCTTACTAACCTTGTTTGTCAAAGAGCTTCTGCAATCGATAAAGAGAAGAACGTTCCAAAAGAGCCTCAATCAACTGATCTTCTTTGCTATTCTCTATCAACGATCAGAGTATGTATGGGCACACTCGTACAGCTCTTTCCCGGCGACTCTCCTTCCAACCAATTGAGAAATATCCAAAACTATCATTCGTGATTTGTGAACAATAGCTCTTCAAGGGAGTTGCAGAGACTCACAGAATAGAGTACTCTCTCTTGATCTCTCAACTGATCTAAATAACTATGAAGTCTCACTCCCTATTTGTAGAGGTTGGACCCAGGGGTTAGTTTTTATCAGATAAGGCCTTAAAAATTTGAATCTGGATTAATATTTGATAAAATTGCATAAAAACACGTGATCAGATTATTGTTCGGTTGGCAGGCCGAACTGGCAAATCGGCCTGCCGAACTGGCAAATCGGCCTGCCGAACTTACTCCATCGGCAGGCAGGCCGAACCTGAAGATCGGCCTACCAAAGTTACGATAAATGATCCCTGCAAATCTTTTATTTCTCACATGAGATTCTTTAAATAAAGCTTCAATTTTAACTCAAATAACCCAATAGAAAAGTTATCTGTTTAAAACAACCATATCTAGATAATTTCTAGGAAAATAAATATTCTGGATAATTCAATAAGTTTATCTTGAATTGATTTACACAAAATTAATTCTACCGATAAACAAACATGAATTATCTTATCCTATCTAATTTTAGTCAATCTGATAATTTAACAAAAGTCACCAATTTATTGGAAAAGTATGCCGATTTATTATGAGCTAGCAAAGGGGACTTGATAGACTTATATAGTTCAAGCTCCAGATAATTATGAAACCCAATATCTCAGATATACATTTCATAATTATCAACTTTAATGCTACTCTACTAAAAGCTTAGAGCTGCACTCTCGAACTACATAGAATTACAAAGCCCAAATAGCTAAATCTCCATGACGTATCATTATGTATCATATCCCCATAGGATTATCCATAATCGACTTAAGGATAAATTCTGTTTTACCTTCTTGATTATTTTCTCTTACGTTCCATTATCTCGCTATCGAAAAACTTACCATCCAAAGACAGTATATCATTTGGTTACACCTATGTATCTAAATAGTTAAGTACTCTAGTTTTTCAATTACAGGATAATACATATAAGAGGATATATCGACTCCTAAAGAGGAGCTATGGATTCCGTATGTATGAATAACAAGTTTACGCTATCAAGAGTCATGCTTCTAACGTACCGGCAAGCATACCATCATAAAATATAGATGTCACCCTTTGCTACATCAAAAGACATAAGTTAAGACAACGGGCTCACTATTCATCTCAGGATTAAGATACAACACATGTGATTGTCTAAACTAAATTGATTTGCCAAGACAGAATTATTAATCTAAATCAATTACACTTTATGTGCCGAACCAATAAATTATCAAATATGACAATGTACTAATGTTTCTATTCGCGGAGTCCACCTCCGATGGCCATGACAAACCATCTCCCATTAAGGATATAGACAACATAACAATCTTTGCATGAATAAAGTGCCTAACTTTATTCACTCGATTACCGATTTTATGATTTAGACCGCACTTTTAGAATCATATATTTTGCATAATCTATCCATCATATGCCTGATTTTAAAGGCTTAGATTGACATTCTCAGACTTTTATTTGTTTATCATACATCCAACAAATATGAACGCAAAGAGAACAACAATTTGGTAGATGAATAATAAATAAACTCTTTATTGATAAAAACATCTCCAAAAAACATATTATATTTGTACTCCTTAGGGCATACATGTCTAATAGTTACTGCCTAATTGGTTTACCACTTAGATAAATATCATGTCACATCAATTCCTGTCCACTACTACATGTGGGAGATTAGACGATGGTTTTACTGACTATAGTTTAAAGTGATCGTCGCGTAAAGATTATACAATAGTCACTAAAACCGTCATCTAATCGACGTACATAATAGGTCTCAACATTAGACAACAGTTAATAGCTGTCGTCTAATATCAATATGGACCAGCTAAGGTGCCAAAACATTAAGAACAAATGATAGTTTTTTCAATAAACTGTCCTCTAATATGAACTTGAGATGACAGTTTATTGAGAAAACCGTCATCTAATACCCACCAAGCCACAACGCCCTTAGCCCTTTTTTTTTTTTTTTTTACCACAGCTAGCCTTCCCCTATTCTATTTGTTTCATTGGTCTCATAATTCACTGATAACATAAATTAGAAAACATACACAAAATTGCAATCAAAGAAAAATATATAAAATAATATAACACGACATATATATAAGTGTTAAATAATTAGTTTGTAATGAATTGTTGTACAAACCTTGCCCATTCTTCCATTAACCTACTCAAATGATCATTGGTATAAAATTCTATGTTTGTGAAGACTTGTACCCCCATTCATTATAATATCTCTCATGTATCTTAATATAAAATAGTGGCATTCTTTGTCTCCTTATTGTCGAAAAAATAGCCTAAAAACATAGGAACAATTTATTCATTTAAATAATAATAATTCTCAATTACAATTATATTTATAATTGATGCTTACCTTTTGTGGTTTTAGAAATCTAGTGTTTCTGTGCAGCGTATTGAAGACGACTTTAGTGGTTGTCTTTAATTTCCATTCATTTAAGGCCCTACAACTTGTTAAAAATACAATCAATCAAAAAATAATTTAGCTAGCCATAATAAGTTATATAGTTAACAATAAATACATTTACAATTGCATCATTTGCCTGAAGTCGAGACATACTAGTTGGTCAAGTGGATTGAACTATAAAACCTAATTTTTTGGGAATAAAGAAGGGCCAATATCCAATGACCTCTACCATTTTGTGGCATGAAGTGATACTTGTTGGCTTCTACTTTGTCCAAAAATTCAATGAGCAAATTTAGTCATTCTTGCATCAATAACTTAGTAGCACCAAGCACATGAGAGGTGATGTATAGGTTTACAAAACCATACAAGTTGAGCAACTGGAATCTCTTGCAATATTGCCATAAGAATTTGCATACAAAAAAATGAATATTTTTAGACAACATCAAGTAACAAGCTAAAAAATGTAGATGTAGTTAAAATACCTCATGTATGCCAAGATACATGACACATTAATTTGAGTGAAGCTAACGAACCACTCAATGTCCTAGGTGATGATATATAAGGGTTCATCATCGCTCTAGGTGATGTCAAAGGTTAACATAATTGTAATTATGCTGGAAGCTTCCATGGTATTCTTAGCGTACCATGTTTAGAGGTAATCCTTTCAAAACTTTCATTGGTTATGTCACCTCCGTTATGTCCTTCATTTGTTGCATTTTTTCCCCTTTGTTTCTTTAGAGGGCCTCCCTAACTAGCTAGTCGACAGGACCCATGGGCTCTTTACCTTGACGATAGGGTCAGTTAATCAGAGTGTTGCTTATTGGAGTTAACGACCCCATTTAAATCGACAACGTGGACCAAACAACAAATCCTCCGAAAGCATTGCTCGCGACCTTATGTTCCTCAGTTAGAAAAGATAAAAACACATCCCCTTATATAACAAACTTGGATTGTAACATACACGTTACCTTTCTCGGCTAGCCTACAATGAATTATTTGCATGGGGAGAGTATATGACCACACCCTTCTCCTTACAATGACATCAAACATCAAAGCATCACCTTCCTCGTTGTTGATGGCAATAAAAGAAGGTAGGTTTCACCCTCACCAAGACTTGATAAGGGTAGTTCCATAGGTGATGTTGGCGCAATATAAGCTGTGCAACTTGCTTTTGTACTTATGCGTTGTTTTACAGTAGGCATCGCATTTTCTTCCGTGTGGGATGAGGAATTCCCTTGAATTTAACTTCTCATAATCACCTCCTACTAGACAAATTTAGCCTATCTCATTTCCACCTTTTTACACAGTTCAATCACCTCTACATTGGACTTTGAGCTTTAGGTGGAAGGAAAATATTGGGTTTGCTTCACAAACTAAGATTGACTGCGTACCCATCCTGAATGTTCAAGATTACCCAATGCTGCGGTCAATACATTACTCATCCCAATGATTGAAATGTGCCTTGGGAGGTTTGCTCCTCTTACTTATCCTATTAATCACGAAATTAATATAAGTTAAAATCAACCATAGTCAATACAAAATTTGATATACTAAAAGTTAAAAAGATTATGTAACTTGCAAATTTTTGGCCAATCTCTTCACATCTTAGATTTATAAAAGTTTCGTCCTTCTTTTGTCGGATGAACTTATAAATAACGTGAAGAAGACGAGGTGTGGTGGTGTTGTTTATTCTCATCTACATTAAAAGATAAGGTTGTTTAAGTTATGTAAAGAAAGTTGTAAATTTTTATATAAATGAAGTAAACAAATTTTAATTACCCATTCACGCTTTGCTTTCGGAAACCCCAAGACCCATCAAGAGCTCGAGATCGTACTTAGCTCTTCTCTCTTTTGCTTTTTTCGACACTGCCCTTTGTTGTTCACAAAGTTTGTATCTCACAAAATCCCTCTATTGGTTCAAATTAATAGAAGAATAATTTTTAACAACTTTTACGGGAAGTTTAACAACATTGGGGTGGCCTTCAATGAATTTGTCTTTCGGGAGTGCCTGAAGTCTTTGGCCGTCTTAGCGATGATTGTCATCAACTTCTTCCTTATGTTGTCCAGAACGGTGAAGGATGTAACAATACCTTAACATACATGTTCCATACTGTCCTTATTCTTCGTTTGTCTCCAATCCTTTATTTAACATGGGGATCTGCAGTCGAACTAAAACTCCAATATAGCTTTGGAGCTCATCCCCCTCTTTTCCAAGAGCTTGATCTTTTTCATCGAATTGGGCTTGTATTTTTATGACTTTTGATCTCAACTTTGACACTTTCTTCATCAAGGTTGCTCTTCTTTTTCCATCCGTATCTGGATTAAATGTCTCCCTTTTCTGAAGCTCATAAGCATCATCTTCTCTAGTCATTTCCCCTCCATATCAACAAATTCGTTATCTCGACATTTTGAAATATTCTTAAACAATAACACTTATTCTTAAAACTAAAATAGACATATAATTAAAACTAAACTAAAACTAAATCAACATATATATGAAACTAAAATATAATGACAATAAAAATAAATTACAAAACTTAAACTCACATATAAAAACTAATAACATTAAAACTAAAACTAATACACCAATTAAAACTAACTAAATTAACATAGAAACAATTTATCAAGTCCTAATTATAATGTTTCCATTCACAAATTTTAAATATAAAAACTAAAGAAACTTAAATATTAATTACAACAATGTCATAGAAAACTATCGTATAAGTCTTGCAAATAACTGTCATCTAAAGTCTTACAAGTAACCAAATTCATCTCAAATTCCTATTAAAATAAGCATGGAAAAAAATTCAAAAGGGGAAAAAGGCATACCTTTGGGCTCAGGTTGCTAACGATGGCGATCGAGGCTTTCAACTGACAGGTTGTAATGGTGGCGACTAATGGGGGTTCACGGTGGCAATGGAGCGTGAAGACTAATGATGGCGATGAGGCTAAAGGAGAGTGAGAGAAGAGGATGACGGTGGCAAGGGGTGTTTGCAGGGTGGGCCTTCATGGTGGGATTAGGGGCTCGACGATGGAGAAAAGGACGACGGAAGGGGAGAGAGGATGATAGAGGGAAAAAGGGAGAGTGAGGTCGATGGGGCCGCTAAGAGAGCTGATGAAGTAGAGTGAGAGCGAGAGAGATTAACTTTGATTTTTGATAAGGTGGGATTGTAAAACTATTAGATGACGGTTCTTTAAAACCATCATCTAATATGTACTTTAGACGACAATTTTGGAGAAAAAGTCATCTAAATCATACGATATTTAATTCTAATAATTGCCGCGTAACTTTAGACAACATTTTCGCACTAAGCCATCATCTAATTAGAGTCATGTAACCGACAATTTGTTATAGTTGTCTATGAATATAGGCCATTGAGATTGAATTGAGCGGTAATTGAACGGTAAAAACAATGCTAAAGTATAGAATCTTCAAAAGACCACTGTAGAAAGGGCGTATACATGCATATATATAATGGTAATTTTGCTTTAGAATTCTCTAACCCTCTCTCATCCCTCAAATACCGGTTAAACGTTGTCTAAATGGGTTCAAGTTATATATGGTTTATGATTTTAGTCTCATGTGGTTAGAAATGGACTAAGATGTCCACTAGAAAGAAGGGAAATATTAAACAAAGTGAAGGAGGGAGCATATTGCAAATGGAGTCACTGGTGGAGAGCTCGATGGTGATGAAGCTTGCATCTTAGGGCACCAATTTTTTTTATTCTTTTGTTTTTTTGTTTTTTTTTTTTTTAATGAAGACAATCTTTTTATTCAACAGAAATAAATATCAACCCTACATCTGACATCACCACCAAAATGACAAACTATTAATCCTTATTTCTTATTAGTGATTGTTCATCATTTTGCTTTGATTCCTATATGTCAAGCTCTAATTGGGACTTCCCTTTTACTCTATTGGTACAATTTCGGGTTAATTAAATTATCGTTAGAAATACGAAGTTGGAGCGTTAAATAACATTAGATCCTCCATTCCTGAGTTACAATCATTTTTCTTTTTAAGTAAAGTTACAATTAATTTGTTACGTTATGATTTTACCTATGTTAAATCTAATACTGATTGAAATTAACTAGCAAAAAGCTTTACAAATTAGTTAATGCATGCAATATTTTTAAATCTGTCCATACTTTGAATTAAAGATTCCAAAAGAAAGCAATCGGGGTCTAGTCAGCATGAACATATGTGACAAACTCATTAATTTATGTTGTATGAAACTTGTAAAACAATTTTAAAACATATTTATGGGCATTTTGGAGTGCCCTTCTTGGTTTTCCAGGTGTTGTAGCATGGACACTCGTCTTTGTGTCCATAGGTGCCTGAGGGAACGCAAAGGCATCTGTTGCAACATTTGTTGCAGAAGAACATGGCTGTTGAGGTTTATGGTTCCCCGGCCGGAGCCACGTATTGCCGAAGAGGCTGCTCGGGGAGCCTCTATGTGTATTTGCCTCTTACGGGGGAGCGCGTCTCCTAGGAGTCGAACCTTTTTCCTGTTGAATAAGAGGTTTTTAGGCTTATCTTAAATATCAATCCAACTGTTGGATTGGTACCAGGGATAGACCTAAAGCCCTCTTATATGAGTAGTCATAGGTTCAAATCCTAAGGGACGCACTCCCCTGTAGGAGGCAAATCCGAGCCCAGACTTTCTCAGACCTCCTCAGCAATACGTTCGAGTGACCCGCCAAGCTCCGACCGGGGACCAAAAACCCTCAACAATGGCTTCTTGTGATGAGTAGCTGAGCACCTATTAGCACATGCCTTTGGGCAGTCTACAAAAAAAATTTAACCAAAAAATTAAAAAAAAAAAGATTATAAACATAAAGAATGTCAGTGATTAATAATATTTTTATTAATCTCTAAATAAACAACAATAAAATTATTGAGCACATACATGATGGAATAACTATCATTTATCATTCTACAATATAAATGTAATAATATGTCAAGTAACAATACGTTAAGTAACAATATATATATATATAAAGCTTAAAGAAACCTTCTTGACAATCAAAACTGACCAAACTTTATTTTCCCCATTGTTATTCATGTGAAAGAAATCAGATGAAAAAAGATTTTCAAAAATTGTGACAAGATTAATGTATGGATATACCTTTAGGAAGAAGTGATCCCTCCCTGCCAGCCTGGAATGACGTTAAAATGTTAGTGTTTAAGGGTAAAAAATGTTGTGAATGATAAAACATAAATTCCAAAGACGTTTCCTTTTCTAATATTATAAGTTTTGAAAACTCTATTTTGTCCGATTGGTTGTGATCAGGTCTAATATTATAAGTTTTGAAAAACTCTATTTTGTCCGGGTTCTGATCAGGACAAATAGGAATGCCTCTGAGTTTCCACTTGTGGATGAGTATCTTGAAAGCCTTTCAAGTACAATTACGTTACTCTTTCAGTAATTTGGCCGCCACCAATTATAATCTAATTAAAATTAATTCTTTCAATTTGACAGTATGTTTGGCAATCTCACCTATAGTGTAAAGTTCTAACATACTATAATGTTAAGAAAAAATAAATTACAGCTTAAATATCTCATATGTTACAATATTTTTAACCAAAATTAATTCAAACCATAACTTTTAAACACCCTTTAAATTTGAAATTACAATAAAAAAAATTACTCTATTGGGTGAAATTTGCAGCGAAAAACTTACTGTTTGATAAATATCGGTTAAAATACCACCAGTTTTGTTGTTCCTCTGAGCCTGCAAAATAGGACAACAACCAAGATTATAATTGTATACAATGCCGAATATATATATATATATATATATATTACGGTCCATCCTATGGTAGATCTCTTCAAACATTAGAAATAAAAAATATATATAATATCGCACGTAACTTATTAATAACATTGACATTGAAAGGTGTAATACCAAATAATTGTCATGTATACACCATGTTACATCTCACTGTTGCCAATAGCATTGCAATTTTCTTTTTTATATGTTATGCTTGAGAAGCCGTTGCACTAGTGGACAGTAGAAAAAGCATATCTGTACACACACATTATGCATGTATGTATATATATATATATATATATAAATATGTAGAGAGAGAGAGAGAGAGAGAGAGAGATGGTACATAAAAAGCACTAACAGCAAAGGCAGAAGGAAGAAAACTGGGAAAATCCAAAAGAAACTAGCCACCTGTTTCCTTTTTTTTTTTTTTTTGCTTGACTAGTGCTTTTATAAAAGCGATGGATATTGAACTGTGCATATTCGTCGCTTTATATATCCATGCCATTCAGGGGTCATGATTGATGACATGATGATTCCTCCTTAATTAATGATCATTTCAAGGGATCAAAAATAACTATATATATATATATATGTATGTATATATATATGGTAATTGATTGAATTGGCAAATAAATGCCAGCAAGTGTGATCTGTTCTTTCACAAAAAACAAATGGCACTAAGATTCCATTCTTTTCTGGGAAAGGCACGCAAATGGCAAATTTTGTTCTATAAAATGTGAATAACATTATAATAATTAATGTATAACTGTTTAAAAGTTAATTACATAATTACTCTTCTTACTTTTAACTATCTCTTACTTTATCTTTTTATTTATAAAAACTATAAAAATATTCTTAAAATTTTAAAGACTTATTTCACTTTTATTCATATGAATAAAAAAATTAAACAAAATAACATGACTATCCTTAAATGATTATGATAAATATTCTATATATTAAAAACATAAAAAAATCTTAAAACAAAATATCAATTTTTTTTTTTAAAAAGATCTTATATTTTATGACTTTTAAAATTTTAAAATATATTTTTTAAAATTTTTCTTAAGAAGAAACATATATTTCATAAACAAATTAGGTTTAGTTAAGGGTATTTTTATCTCATCTTCATATTTTTTAAGTTAAAAAAGTCTAAAAAAGATAAAATTGAAACAAGTTTTTCAAATTCAAAAGATACATTTGCATTTATTAAAAATAAAAGGACAAATTAAGAAATAATAAAAACTAGAAGGTATAGTTATATGATTAACCCAACTTTTTAATTCCTACAATATGTTAAAAAGTTATATTTTAGCTACACTTTCATAAATTTGCCATATATATTTAAAAAGGAAAAATTTCATATGAATACTCTATGTTACATCAAAATATGAGTTTGGTATCCTATGTTAAAAATTTCATGTTGATACCTTGACCTTTGAAAAAATATTTTAATATCTCGGAGCCTTTTTTGAGACATAAAAAAATAAAATTACCCTTTTGTATATTTGACTAAAATTTTGAGTAAAAAAACATTTCAATAAATTTTCAAAACACCCCTAAACCTTAGCCTTAATACCCTTGCTTCCCAAATAGACATCACCCTCCCTAACCCCCTTCCTCGTCCACTGTACTCCAATCCCCATCCTCTCTCTCCTCCGCAATAATTCCAACTTCGACAAGCCCTCTTCTTCTTCTTCTTTTTCTTCTTCTTCTTCTTCTTCCTCCTCCTCCTCCTCCTCAGTTCTTGACTCCTTCTTCGTCCTCTGCACTTTTGTAGCTCTCTCCCTTTCCTTCTTTGTCGCCAAGTCAACTCTGCCGCCTTGACGTATCTCTCCCTCCACCATGCAATAGTGCTCCAACCTCCACTCATCTTCTTCGTCTCTCTAGAAATCCCCTTTCAAAAATTTTCTTCCCTTAGATTTAACCTAGAACCTCACACGCAAAGGATGACGACCCAATCTCTATCTCAATCCAGACACCTTCACCTTCTCTAGCGACAATGCAATGAAATTAGATGAGAAAGAAGGGGGGAAGGAGAGGTAAGGGGTGGTCTTAAAGGGTGGGGATGGCGACGGCGTGCGAAAAGAGGAAGGTTGAGATAGCGAGGGAGGTCTTAGAAGTAGAAGGGATCTCAGAGGCAGATAGGGTCTTTGGGTGGGGTCAAGAGGGGTGGGGGTTGTCTTTGGGTTGGGGTAGTCTTAGGGGGTAGTGGCGTCTCCCACGACTAGCTTGAGGAGGTCTGGAGAGTAAGGAGGTCAGGAGGAGGGGGTAGGAGGAAATGGGGTGTTTGGGCTTTGTTGATTTCTGGTTTGCTAATTTTTTTTTTTAGAAGAGGTTTATTGAGTTTTGTAATTGCAGGTGGATGGAAGAAGATGACGAAATGGATATTTTCTAGGGTTTTTTCACAGGAATTTTTGGGTTTTTTACTCAAAATTTTTAGTTAACTATACAAAAAGATAATTTTGTCTTTTCAACTCTTAAAAAAGGCTCCAAGGTACTAAAATTAGATTTTCTAAAAGGTTAAGGTACTAAAAATTTCCAAAACATAAGGTACCAAACTTATATTTCGATATAGCATAGGGCACTAACATGAAATCAAAAGACAAAACAAAAACATTGGCAACCTATAAATGTTGTTGAGCTCCAAATGGTCATAATCAAACACCAATCTTGGTCTAATTTGTGTAACTTTGGTATGATCCCGACATGGTGGTTGGCACTAGCGCATGTTCAACCCTTGCATCCGTGTTGAATGTTGTCCTAATATTGGCCAAATTAATGTTGACCTTGGCATGTTAATCGGATCCAAGTATTGGTGCTAACTTGTTAGTCTTAAGTAGTCAATCTAACTCGAGTTTTGGTTTTATTTTTTGGTCTCGCTTGAGAGTTGACCCTGTTTGTTTGTTGGGCCTAAACCCATGTCCAACTTGAGAGCTACCACGCGATTTTTTTTTTTTTAAGTTGGAAGTAGGAGAATTCAAACTCCATCTTACGATAAGTCGGGTGTGGTTTTATCGTTAGGTTATATCAGTGGCCATCACGAGTTTTTCTACATGGCATGTGGTGTCGTCTTTAGCTCACATGACCAATACGGCAATAGTTAGGCCTCGTTGGTGGCTTTGGCTCCTCGAAGCTGATCCTCTCTAGGGCACTCGAATGACCTTTGCCAACCAAACAAACACTTTTCTTGCTCTAGTTCTGAAACCAAACCTATTTGGTAGACCTTGGCTTGATGAATAACTATAAAATTTTTTAAAATAAAATTTTGAAAATAAGAATATCTGTTGACTTAATTTTGAAAATAAGAAGAATTCAAAAACAAGTGTTTTTCAAAAAATGATACCTTTTGTTTTATAAAAAAAAAAATTTAACGGACGATACCAAACTATACCTGTAGAGTTTCATTCGACTTAAATTTAGAGGGCTTTTTGGGTAAGAAAAAGAAGGAGCAATCAATGTTAGCATACACTCCAAGCTTTAGATTTCAAGTATCCAAGGGTTAGTGAAGACATCTCATTTACATGAATGACACTTGAGAAAACTACTTGGCCGCTAGGGCATAAGTAGAAAAATATATACACATTGGGTGATTTTAAACCTTAAAGCCAATTTCAACCAAAGCCAAGAGTCGTACAAAATAAATTTAGTCTTTAGAAAAAAAAAAAGAAGAAAAAGCAAACTTTTATTTAGCAAAAACATAACTAAACTACTTAGAAGTAATAAATTAGAAAATTATAGTCCAATCATGGCCATTAATCTTTTCTTCTTTTTCTTCTTCTTCTTCTTCTTCTCTCATCTTCATTCAAAACTTCAGGAATCTCTCCCATTGGATTTATTCTTTTTCCTTTATTTCAGTTTAAATACTTCCACAATAAATAGTTATATATGACCACTAACATCTCATTCTATAATGGCATAATTTTGATACACTCATCTCTAAATCTGTGAGCAATAACGTATATAGGTTTATTATTGTTGTCAAATTTGTAGTCTCCAAGGGTTAGACTTAGAAGATTTTATTTGGGTGAAGATCGAGATCAACAAAAGATTCATTATCGTATAAACAAAACGAACTTGCATAGAAGGCAAATGATGTAGGGGTGAACAGTGAGCGGTTTGACGGTTTTTGGACGGATGCGGTGCCCTTTTTTTGGATGACAGGTTGGCGATTAACCAACACACAAACCGCCCACCACATGGTGGGTGGTTTCGGTTTGGTTTTTGGTGATTGCGAACAGGTTGAGGCGGTTCAGACCTATGCTATTACCCAATGTAATTTTTTGAACCTTTTTTTTAAAAAGTGAAGAAAATTTGTAGAAAATATAAGATGATAATACATAAAACATTCCCAACAATAAGCAAGCTTGATGCCTAAAGACAGTAACTATATTCAAAAGTACAAATTAAGAAACATAATCATTCACTGCAACAAGAAACATCAACTACAGATGAAGTGATGAACAAAGTCAAGAGTCCATAAAGATTAAAGCATATTCATTGGGTTCGAAAATAATAGAATGCTACAAATGAAATGATGAACAAAGTCAAGTGTTCTTTTTCTTTTTAGGGCTTTTCTTTACTTACTTACTTGATTTGAATTTTGATCACTTCACAAAATAATAAGAGAATTTCAAGTTTTCAATATGTCAAGAGGCAGCCGAGCCCGTGCTTGAAGTGTTGGATTGTTCAATCATCTATAAAATAAGAACAAAATCAAATAAATGATAAGTTTTTTTTTTTAAAATATATAGGCGGATGGGTTCGGGTTGAACCCGCCCTCAAAAACTTAAAACCAAACCCGTCCACCTAAATATATTGGTGGGCTGGTTCAACCAGCCCGCTAGTGGGTTGCTAACGTAAACTCTTTTTTTTTCAGATGGACGGATACGGGCACGGACGGTTGACGGGTGTGGGGTGGTTTTTGTACAGCCTTAAAAGGATGGTTTGAAAAAGGCCTTGTGGAGCTCCATTTTGTCCTTTTTTTTCCAGAGTTATATGCACATCACTTGGAAAAAAATATGGATGAATCTTTTGTTATTTAATAGAATCAATAATTTTAACTGTTTCGTTTTGTTATAATAATTTGTTTGTCATATTAACCAATATTTTACACATTTACAATCGTAGCATTCATCTCAATTTTAACCAAATGAAAAAAAAGAAACTGCAGTAAAATTGTTTTAATTTTTAATTATAATCATGTTGGAAACAATAATAATTTGTTTGTCATATTAACCAATATTTTACATATTTACAATTGTAGCATTCATCTTAATTTTAACCAAATGAAAAAAATAAAAAAAAGAAACTGTAGTAAAATTATTTTAATTTTTAATTATAATCATGTTGGAAACACACTACCACTTTTCCACTCTATTATTGACCAAAAAAAAAAAAAAAAAACTAGGCTCTTTTTGTCCTCCTCTTCAAAAAACTTTAATTAAAAAAAATTACAACAAACAAAAAAAAAAAAAGAAAAAAAAAAAACTCATAGAAGACATTGGTTTTTCTTGCATCTTTGGCAGCGATAAAATGGTTATTTTGGCTGTCTTTCTCAGCCCCCTCGTCCGACCCCGTCGGGTTTCAGCGAAAAGAATAACATCGTGAAGACTATAACCCCTTTATGCGCCTGTTTCTGTGCTTCCTCTCTTTCAAAAAATTCCTTCTTATTAGATCCTAATCTTCCAACACAAATCCCTTCATTTCTTCTTCTTCTTCATGTGAACCTAATCGCTTCCGTCCTCCTCCCGCCAGGCAATCCGACTCTTCTTCACCCAGCTTTTCAGGTAAACAAAATTGAATCCGCCATTTCTTTTTTATTTTTGAAAAAAAATCTGCTTTTCTGATGCATTTCCGTTTCTATTGTTTATCTTCTACGATTGTTCACAAGCCCTTGTTTGCACTGTATCAATCGAAATCTTCATTTGGGCTCTCTTGTAAAGCCCGAATCTTAAATGGGGTTCTTTTTTTAGTTTTTTTTTTCATCATTTATTTATTTATTTATGTTCTTGTAGAGTGGTTAGATTCTGGCTCATCATTTTAGTGGGTTTTATTCGTACAAATAGAAATCTTTAGTCGGTTTTTACTTATATCTCTATTTTTTTCTTTCTCATTTTGCTTATAATCTTTAAGTAGTCTGACTGTTGAAATTTATTTCTCTCACTTGGGTTGCTCATTTTGGTGGTTGTGTTGATTGATGGTCGTATTATTTGTAGTTTTTGTTGGTATTTATTTGGATTGTATTGGATTTAGATAGTTATGGGGAAGAAGGTTAAGAAGAAGAGCCGAAATCCTCAAAAAGAGAAGCGGGCTGCTGCCAATTTGCAGAAAAAAGTATCCGAACCGAGCAGCCCAAGAGTTGAAAATGTGGATGAGGGAGTTTCAGAAGTAAAAGAGAAAAAATCTTGTCCTCATTTACATGAAGGTGTTGATTTGGAGGCATTGTCTGCTAAAATTGGGTCGTCAGTGCATGTCAAGTGTGAGGGCTGTAGGGAAGGCAGCACTGATAGGAGGGGTGGTAAGGGAAAGGGTAAACATGGAAAGAAGAAAGGAGGTGCTTCGGCTGAAGCTGAATCGAAAGCCATTTGGGTTTGTCTGAAATGTGGGCATTATGCTTGTGGAGGGGTTGGACTTCCGACGAACCCTCAATATCACACAGTTAGACATACCCGGCTTACTCGTCACCCGTTAGTTATCCAGTTCGAAAGGCCTCAGCTGCGATGGTGCTTCAAATGCCATATGCTTGTTCAAGCCAAGAAAACAGAAGAAAATGGTGAACAGAAGGATGTTTTTTCTGATGTTGTAAAATTAATAAAGGGGTGTACATTGGAGGGGTCGGAAGTAAACACTGAAGACATATGGTTTGGTAGTGGCAGTGTCTCGACTGAAATAAAATCTGATGCTGCTGTAGCAACTGATTTGGATGGACAAGGTGGTTATGTTGCAAGTGGGTTGGTTAATCTTGGGAACACTTGCTTCTTCAATTCGGTGATGCAAAACCTTCTTGCAATTGATAAGTTACAGGATTACTTTTTAAAGTTGGACGAATCTGTTGGGCCTCTTACTATGGCCTTGAAGAAGCTATTTGTCGAAACAAAATCAGAGTCGGGTTCAAAAAATGTGATAAATCCTAGAGCTGTGTTTGGGAGTGTTTGCTCTAAGGCTCCCCAATTTAGGGGATATCAACAGCATGACAGTCACGAGTTGCTTCGTTGCTTATTGGATGGACTGTCTTTGGAGGAGTCGAGAATGAATAAACAAATGAATTCTTCTGAGGAAAATGGTAACTCTTCCAGCCCAGGTCCTACCTTTGTGGATGCTGTATTTGGGGGTCAAGTAGCAAGTACTGTATGCTGCGTTGAATGTGGACATTCGTCGACTGTGTATGAACCATTTTTAGATCTCTCTTTGCCAGTGCCGACTAAGAAACCTGCACCTAAGAAGTCTCAACAAGCCTCCCGTGGAAAGAAAGCTAAGGTTCCACCAAAAAGAAGTGCAAAGAACCGGCCAAAACTTAACCGCAGTGTAGAATCTGTTTCAGCTGCTTCACCCAGCAGAGAACTTTCTTGCGAACAACAGTCAAGCTCTGTTGTACCAACTACCGCAGCTGAAGAAAATGGTTCGGTTGTACATTATACTGCACCTGTTGAGGAATCCAAAAACAAACAAGTATTTGAGGATGCAGCGGAGCAAACATCTGCATTGTTGGATGATTCTACGTGGTTGGATTATCTTGAGCCTGAAGCTCCATTAGGTGATCATTCTTGGACTTCAAATGATGCTGCTGAGTCGATTATCCAAGATACGGGGGACAAGGATGTATTGAAAAATGATGTTCAGGTACCCGAGTCTGCTGAGCAGGTTTTAGCAGTCAGTGAGGAGCCAGATATAAAACCTCGGCCTTCTACAGTTAACCCTTGGGAGGATGAGATCCCTTTGCAGGTTCAGAGTTCTGAGGTTTTATTGCTTCCATATAAAGAAGAAAACTCTGCTGCTGTGGAGTTCGAAGAAGGTGGTGCTTCTTCGTCGATTCATGGTGGTGGTCAAGAGGATTTTGATGGCTTTGGTGGCTTATTTGATGAGCCTGAGGTATCTACAGGACCCATCATTGGGCCTTCTGCGGCTGTTGAGATCACGGAAACTGGGTTTATGGCGGGTAATATTAGCGACTCTGATCCAGACGAAGTTGATGACACAGATTCTCCCGTATCTGTGGAGACTTGTTTGGCTCATTTCACAAAGCCAGAGCTTCTTTCCAATGAAAATGCTTGGCACTGTGAGAACTGTTCCAAAAATCTCCTACGTCAAAAGTTGAAGGCTAATAAGCAGTTGAAAACTGCACCCAAAACTTTGGAAAATGGATGTGGAATGAGAACCGAAAGTGATATAGTGGATTCAAATAAGGACCCTTGTTCTACAGAAGTGAGGAGCAATTTTCAAAGTGTGGCTGATTCAGACAAGTTTGATGCAACAATAAATTGCTCAAGTAAAAATCGTATGGCGGAAGAAAATGGTCAACAAGATAAGATGGATCCTCTTGTGTCTCAAGGGGAAGAAGGGAAGGTTGCAGCAAAGGATGCAGCTCAAGAGCGATCAAAATTTTCAGGATCCTATTACACTTGTAGGCAGGAAAGTTTAAGCGATCAAGCAATTGATTCTTCTTGTGCTGATGAGGCTAACAATACTGGATCTTCTATCAATGAAAGTTTTCAGCAAGGTGAATCCAAGTTATCGACTAAAAACGATCAATTGGAGGACAGCGAAGATGATGAAATAAATTCTGAAACTGTGAAGGTTAAGAGGGATGCAACAAAGAGGGTTCTTATCAATAAAGCCCCACCTATTTTGACCATTCATCTTAAGAGGTTCAGCCAAGATGCTCGGGGTCGCTTAAGTAAATTGAATGGCCATGTTACTTTCAGAGAAACGATTGATCTGAAACCATACATGGGTGCCAGGTACCTTTCTTATCTTTTCATAATTTCATTTATGTAGTTTTGTTGCTATTAGTTTAAGCTTCATAACAGAATTATTGCTTGTTTGTTGCTTTGTGTTGATGTTAAGCGCATTAAACATCGCTGTTTGTAATGTTCTTGCCTTTTGTGTGTGTGTGTGTGTGTGCACATGCACGCGTTTGTGTCTTTTGCTAATTTTTTATTTTTGTTTTACCTGGTAATTTCAAGGAACATCTCTCACTTATTTTACTGACCAACTCTGCAATATGAAAAGCTTCAATATCTTTTCTGATTATGTCCTATTTGGTTTCTTGCCTACCTGTATACATGGATTAGATTTCAAGTTTTAGATGTCTTTCAGCGAGAATGGGTTCGGAGTATCATATATTGGTGGTTGCTATTGATTTTATTTCGTTCTATTAGCTTCTGAATGAAACTTGGTTTTGCGTATGTTTATTGCTTTTTCTATATGCATTCTCAAAAATCTAGTTTTTGTGGTTGATGAGACATAGCATATGTCTCTGGTGCATTCATTTACATCTCTACTAATTAGTTCAATATATCAGCTTAGCTTTCAGCTGGTTTTTGTATTAGTTTTAGAATGCCAATAACTGACTAAAAAGTCTTTTCTGCTTATGATTTTTTGTCCCGAAAAATTAAAGAAATGCTACTTCATATCATTTTCAATGAAGTTGCTTACTGTGAGTTTTGGTCAAATGGGTATTTGTTTCTTCAAGAACGTGTCAATATTTTGGTACAGAAATTCAGTTTGGCTCTAGGAAAGTAGTATGTCAATTTTGAAGGAAGTTTAGTTTATTATGGAATTGGATTCCCAATTTTGTGTGTGTCTTGGGTCTAAGATAAGATAGTGATTTTGTCATAGGATTGGAATGCACCTTAGGTTCAAGTCTTTTAAATCTTAAAAAAGGGGTTGAAAGTAGGGGTAATATCCTTAATTCAGTAATTTCTAGTACATCCTCTTTTGGAGGTGGGGGTTTATGCTGGCTAGGTTTTGAGTTGCATCTGATGAAAATGTTTTAATGATGTATTAGTCAGAACCATAGAACTTCAAATTTATGCAGCATGCTGTGAGTTGAGAGAATAAGATTCTTTACAAAGTTGAAGCATGGTGATTGTGACAGTCAGAATTATTCCAACTTCCTTTTGGACCATGCACATCAAATTTGGAGGATGATTGGTTTTAAGTAGGTTAGCGCTGATGGCTTAATATTGAAGATGGAAATTTTTTAAGGCCTAAACATATGGCAGAAGTAAAAGTTCTATGATCCTTGCGTATTACCACCCAATTCAGCGTTCTTTGTAAATGGGACACGGTATCTATTAGTTTAACAAGAAATCGGGACCCTCATCTGTTTGATATCAATTCCATATTCTCATCGTGTCTGGTGTGTGGTTCTGTCCAACCTGATTCTTCCCGTCCTATTTAAAACTATACAACTGATAATGCAAATTCTTGTTAATAACCCGCTTAGCTGAGGAGGTGCGTCCCATACGGTGTACCCCTTATCATTTTATATCAGCATTTGCAAATTAGGAAAAGAATCAATATTTTGATTCTTAACTAAGACCCAACATGCCCATTTGTTGGAGTTGGTATTGGAGAACATCGGCTCACGATTACTGAATCTGCAGAGCCTTTGGGGCCGTTTGGTATTGTTTTCAAAATAAGTGAAAATATTTTTATTTTGAAAAATGAGAATTGTTTGGGAATTGTGCTAAGAGTGATTTTAAAATTTTTACCTTGAAAAACATGTGAAAACATTTTGAGAACAAAAACAAACGGGCGCTTTGTTTTTCTTCTTTAGGTGGATTGGAATTTGACAGTGGTAAAAGTAAAGGAAGAAAATATGCTAGTGGTTTTAATTTGTTAAACGCCTTGGCGATAGCGAAAGTAGATATTTAACTTATTGTGTCGACAAACAGGTACTACTACTATTATGATGGCTAAGATATTTGTACTTTGATATCATAACTAGGGTATATTTTCTGTTATTGAGCTGGCAGTGTCCATTTTCGGTTCTCTAGGTGAACTGGTTTTGAAATCTGATTTTTTCCTTTTCCATTGAGGTTTTAGCAACCGTGTCGCTGCTTTCTGATTTTAGCATCTAGGTTGTCACTGCCTTTCCGACAAACTTTTTGGTGTCTTTAAAAATGAACAAGCACTTGCCACTTTCAAGTGGAAAAGGAAAAAAAAAATCGTGACATCTTTGGATAAATGGAACGTCAAGTTTCCTTGAAAGTATTTATTTGCATTATTTAACTTCTTTCTGAAGCCAACATCTAAATCAAAAGTAAAAGCAAAAAGTAATCTCCTGAGATGGCCTATCATGCTTTTCTTAGATCTACCCGGGCTGCAGTGCAACTTTGTACACAATATGTTCTTTTTCTATGTTTGTGTTTCAAATTATTATGATTCCGATTTTAACTATGTGGAACTTGTTCAAAACCTTACCATTCAACTTGTTTATGTCATGCATGAAAACCTTGTTAGTGAGACATGTTTTTCTGTGAGCTGTAGGTGCATGGATGAAGAAAGGTACGTTTACCGCCTGGTTGGTGTCGCCGAGCACTTAGGGACCATGAGAATGGGCCACTATGTTGCTTATGTGAGAGGGGGTGGTAAGAATGGAAGGAAAGACGAGAAAGAAAACAATGGTGGTTCTGCATGGTTTCATGCAAGTGATGCTTACGTGCGCGAGACAAACTTAAAAGAGGTTCTTGGCTGCGAAGCCTACATATTATTCTATGAAAAAGTTTGAGGTGGATCCGTTTTTGGCATTATGATCTGTTTTTGGTCTTACCAGATACAGTTTGGGTTAACAGAGGGAGGCATTCCCCAAAAAAATTTTTAGACGGGGAAAGAAAGAGGAGAAAGTTTGAGAGAAAGGGTTAACTGGAAAAGGTGAGTGTACAACAATTACCTTACATTTTTGTACCATTCTTTTGACATTTGATGAATTTCAAATATGATGTATACCCTGAAAATTTATTGGAAAAAAGGGTCTTTCTTTTTTGAATTGCATTATATCTCAGGTTTTATTGCGTTACCTCAATTCCTTGGCCAAGTATTTTCAGGGTTTTTTTTTTTTTTTTTTTCATATGATTGATATCATTGCTTTGGCCAAAATAATGCCAAGTTTAAGAGGGTCTCTCCAAGATAGAAAAAGGTGAGTGTACAACAATTACCTTACATTTTTGTACCATTCTTTTGACATTTGAAGAATTTCAAATATGATGTATACCCTGAAAATTTATTGGAAAAAAGGGGCTTTCTTTTTTGAATTGCATTATACCTCAGGTTTTATTGCGTTACCTCAATTCCTTGGCCAAGTATTTTCAGGGTTTTTTTTTTTCTTTTTCATATGATTGATATCATTGCTTTGGCCAAAATAATGCCAAGTTTAAGAGGGTATCTCCAAGATAGAAACGAATAAACTGGCATAAAACATGTTCTTTCTTTACCTGGGTGTTATCCTCCGGTCTTTGATCAAATGTGCTTTGCTTATTGAGGGAAAAAGCTTGAGCAAATATGAACCTTGATGATAAGCCAAGTATATCAGGTTTGTAAAACTAGAATTTGTCTCTCTTTTTCTTTTTCAAAAGAAAAAAAACATTATAGGGATGGATGGCAGCACAAGGCAGGGATGCACACATATAAATCTTTTACGGGGTGGATTGCCTGTATATCTCATCTACTCCCGATCAAGACTAACTTGAATTCAAGACCTTGTGGAAGAGAACAGTTCATACCAACCCACCAAGAGCTTGTCATGGAAGCCTCTGTAATCTCAAAGACTTTTACTTAAAGGGGTTAGCTAAATTTACAATTCTTGTACTTTGTTTTTCGCATCATGCACGGTGAAAAAATGCCCATTATATTTTGCAAGTTCTTCTTTAATTTTATCTTGTTTAGAAAAAAAGAGGGACAATACGTTTAAGCATGCACCCACACGCATAGGGTTCAATTTGTTAAATACTACAACTGTAGCCTTGTTTTCTAATCTTCCACTCTTACAAGAAAGTTTAAAATATATTACTTTTAAAGAGTATAAAAATATAATTGATAATAAGTATTTTGAATTAAAATTTAATATACAAGTATTATCTAAAGGTATTTAGTCTTTTCGGTTAAAAAAGGATATAAATCAAGGAAAAAATAATAAATAATAGAACACAATAGTTATAGGAAAAAGAGTTTGATTGGGAAACACATTAACACTTGAAGTAAAACTTAAACACTAAAATATGTAGTAGTTTTATATTAGAATAAATTTTTACTTTTTACTATAATATATAAAAATTTTATATTATCAAAGTTGAAACTTATTATTTTTAAGGTGTTTTTTTAAAAACTCAAAAGGGTATAACACCTAATTTGCTCCGCGCTGATAAGATAGCTTTAATCCAGTAAATTCTTGTGCACTTTTTGCGAGGCTTAAGTAACGAGGTAATCTCAAAGAAAACATAAAGAATGTGTTTGGTATGAGTATTTAAGTAGAGTATTTAAATAAAAATTTAAATTTTTATGAGAGAAAATACTATAGCAAAATGATTCACATCGTGATTTAAAAAATGTAACAAACACACTTAAAGTGACTCAAAGATCACATGGACATACATTGCAAGGGAAAGTTGCTGATAATCCTAGTATTGCATGCCACCATAACACCGTGCATGGATGTAATGTGGCAAAACATCACGGGCCCTTTTTATGCATTTCCACTTTTCGTACAAATTATGAAGAGCCAGGTCTTGTCTCAATGTACGTATGCCCTGTTTTGGCACAGGTTTTGTTTGTATTTTTTTAATTAGTAAAAAGAAAAAAAAGTAAAAGTTGTATGGGGTGTTTAGCAGTGGTGAGAACTATTTAATTTTTACTACAATTTTAGTTATAAATAGTATAAAATTCTTATATGTTACAGTAACAATAAAAAAATATGTTACAGTGTAAAATTCTCACATGCTACAGTAAAAGTGGTTCTCACAATTAGTTTTCACCATTTTTCTAAACACCCTAGTAGTGTTGTAGTCAGCGTTAAAAACTATATTTTTAAAATAATTTTAATAAATTAAAATGATTTTAATTATTTTTAAAATTTATAAATATGTTGTATTTGAAGTTATAATCTATTGTTAATATTTTAATACAAGTTTTAAAGTCTATTTTAAAAATAATTTTTTTATAAATTATATTTTATATTTTTGTCAAAAAACACGTTGGAAAAATAAATACACTTTTGATAGACACCTAAATACTTTTAAAAATAATTTTTAAATTTAACAAGTTAAAAATAACTTTTAAAAACTCCTTCAACCAAGGCCATAAAAGCCAATCCCTCCCCCTCTTGAGACCTTCTTTCTTCTTCTTTTTCTTTTTCTTCTTCTTCTTCTTCTGCTTCTTTTTTCTTGCTATCCGGCTGTTACGATTGGCTGCAAGGGAAGGTAGCTGGTAGCCTAGCTTTGCTGACAGCAACTTTACACCGAGCATGCACGTAATCTGGCAACACCTTTTTATTTGTTGGTGCTGGAAAGGTCCTGGTTTTCCACAATGGGGAAAATTTTAACATTTCAATCCCACGATGGAATCTAAATCAAAATGAGCAACAGAGAAAGGAGAATTTGTTGATAGTACATAATATAACAACTTATTGGGTATTTTAAGTTGTATGGTTATAACTAAAACTTCTAAATTGAAAATTATAACATATAAAAGTTAGTTTATTTTTTTATCATTATAACATTTGGAAGTTTTACATTATACTAATTAAAAATTTTAGTTAGAACTGATTTTGTCTAAAACTCTTTTAAGTATATTGTGCAATTTGGAATGAAGAGTTGTGATTTTTTCTTTTTTTTGGTTGTTTACCTTTTGATACCTATATTTTAGGCTTATTCAAACATTATTAGGGTGTTTGAAAGAGTAATTTAAACTATCATTTTATGTTTGAGAATTATAACATGTGAGAGCTTTATACTTGAGCTTTATACTATAACATGTGAGAGTTTTACACTATTTACAATTTAAATCAATGTCTTCTAAATAGCCTATATATCTTTGGTTTTTGATTTATCGATTCTATACCTTTAAATTAGATTTAATATATAATTTTATACCATTTTCAATCAATATTCAATTTTGACTTAAAAAATTGCTCAAAATTCCCTGAAATTGAAAAATATGAAAACTTTGAAAATTTTAAACAAAACTTTACAATAAGATTTTTTTTTTACTTCAAAAATACATAGGATACCCTAAAAAAAGAGTTTTTTGTGTTTGTTTTTTATTTTTTTCTTAGATTTTGAAAGTTTTACTTCTTTCTTTTTTACTTAAAAATAATTTGGTTAGTTTAAATGTCAAAATTAATTATTAACTAAGATAAAATATAGATTTATGTATTAAATCCAATTTGAAGGTATATATTTGATGAAATTAAAAACCAAACATATTTTAAAATTAATCTAAAATACATGATAGATGATATTAAGAAAGATAAATATTTTTTTGTATATTTTTGGCGGATTTTATGGTGGATCTCAAAGGGGCAAATTGATCACTTTAATAGACTGCACTCTTACACTTGTTTCTATTATTATTATTATTATTATTTTGGGAACTTACACACCTATTTCATAAGTAATCTCTTTGATTTAGATGGTAAGGTTGAGTTTGTGGTGCTTCGAGCTGGTGCTTGCCGATGTAGAAAACTCTCTCTCTTTTTAAATTTGATTGATTTTAATATCTAATTGTGTAGAACTGTTCACTAGTGACATGACGTTTTTTTATTTTTTATTATATAATTTGAGCACAAAATTCTACGAGAAAAACACACTTTTTTTTTTATGTGTTACCTTTAACATCTTATTATTATTCAAAAGATAGTGCTACATCCGTAATATACTTTAAACTATTATGGTCGCATACTTGAAACCCGCTTGACCATTTATCGGAACTAAAAAAAAAAGGTTAAAGAAAAAGTAAAAAAGAAAAGAAAAAGGCAACACTAGGATACGAAGAGGTGATTTCCAATTTGCCATTCCCAAAACCAAACTAATTATTTTGGATTTTCAAGGAGAGAAAAAAAGACAATAAAAAAAACTAAGATCCTAAAAAAAATCTAAAAATATTTGTGAATAAATAAACAAATAACTTTAAAAGACAGTTTTTAATTGTATGTTTTGTTTGAATTGTTAATTTTATAATTTAATATAATTCCAATGTGATATGAGGCTAAGAGTTTGTTGTTTTATTGGAGGATTTTTTTAGGTTATTTATCCTTTTTTTAGGTTCTTTATCTTTTTATATCGTGTGTTGTAGGTTTGTTCAAATATTATATTTTTAGTTTTTTATGTCATTGATGTTTTTCTTTTGATTAGATTTAATATATAAATTTATTCATTATTTCTATCAACCTTTAATTTTGACTTGAAAAATTACCCATAATACCCTTAAGTAGAAAAATAAGAAAACTAAAAAAACTTAAAAGCATTAAAAAACTTTAAGTTAAGAGTTTTAACTTATAAATGGTGTTGAATAGGTCCAAAAATTGGTTTTTGTTATGTTTTATTTTTTATTTTTTTTATATTTAAAAATTTTTATTTTTTTCTTTTCCTTAAAGATAATACGGTAGTTTTAAAAATTAAAATCAATTATTAAATGAGAGAACATACAGCTTTATGTATTTAACTTTATTATAAAAGTATACATTCGAAAAAAATTTGAAAGTTTTTAAATAAAATAAAATATAACTTTATGTATTTAAATGTACGATAAAGACAGTTAAGTTTTAAAATAAACTTAAAATAAAAGATATAAAAAGGTGAATGTTTTATTTTTTTTTAAAGGTTAATGTTCTTTTTTTCTACTGTACCTTATTATCACTACTTATTAAAAAATTAGACAATAAACATAGAAAAATTATTTGATACAGTACGAAAAAAATATTCTATCAATCAGACAACTTTTAAACGTTAAATTTTTATTAAATTTTGTTAAATAATAGCATTAATATAATTTAATACACTTTTGGCTTATTTTGACGCCTAAAAATTACATCTAAGTTGATCCGTTTGGTGCGAGTATTTGAATAAAGAATTTGAACAAAGGTTTAAATTTTTGTCAAAAAAAATACTGTAACAAAATAATTTAAACCGTGATTTGAGTATTAAAACAAACGGTCCTTAGTCTCCCGATTTACTTGTAAAAAATACCCTGTTTCAAATTCCAAAAAAAATGAAAATAATAAAAAACAAAAAGACAAAAACATTCCATTCAAACAAGTATTTAAATAAGCAAAGGATAAAAGAAAAGCACCAGCAAAGAGAGAAAGAAAGAAACCCAGAAACAGAAAGAAAAAGCTCTCTCTCACTCTCGCGCTCTCTCTCTCTCTAACACAACAATCACTACTCTCCCTCTACACATCTCTCTCTCCTCCTTTACCAATTCACTTATTCTCATAACTCTCTCTCTCTCTCTTCAACCGTATAAGGCCTCTCTTCACTTATCTCTCCCCATGGCACCACTATTTACAACCACCATCCGCACTTCTCTGTCCTTGGCAGTAGCGTTTTTGATCTTCCGTGGAAGTATCTACTCCGACAGTAAGGCCGGAGCGACGTCGACTTGGTGCGTGGCACGCAGCGACGCGAGCTCGCAGGCCCTGCAGACGGCGCTGGACTACGCCTGCGGGGCCGGCGGGGACTGCCTGCCGCTGCAGTCGAACGGCCTCTGCTTCCTCCCCAACACCATCCAGGCCCACGCCTCCTACGCCTTCAACAGCTACTACCAGCTCAAGGGCCAGTCCCCCGGCTCCTGCGACTTCTCAGGCACCGCTAACATCGCCCAGTCCGATCCCAGTAAGTTTACTTTGTTTTTTTTATTATTTTAAACCGTCATATTACATCATTTTCATATCATATTAAAATTACGAGGGTCTTAAACATGCTACATTAGAGAATAAAAAAAAATATGAATTTTTGTTTGTTGTGGTGTAGGTTATGGATCTTGCGTGTATTCGTCTTCTTTAAGGTATGTTTTTCCTTTTCTTTCTTGAAAATCTTGGGACTGATAAAAAAATGTATGTACATGTATGATGCTTGTGTTTGGGTTTCTTGATCTTCACGCAATATATGGTTTTTTTGCACTGTTTATTTCATTTTCTTTTCTGGGTTCGTTCTTATTTTCTTGAAAAGAATAACCAAAAGTATTGGCTTCCATGGTGAATATTCGGAGAGAGAGATCATTACTTTTTACTACTCGGAATTATTGCTGTTTGCATGTTTCCTTGTAACGGGACTGTTACGAGGGACAAGGGAAACAGAGAGAATATGAGATGCCCTTTGGATTCGGGACACGTGTCATTCGCGTGGGCCGTCGGTGATGGCATCTAAATCTAGCCGTTGACTCTGTAGTAACGCCGGTCCTGATGTGTTCTTGTCTGACAAATCTCTCTCTTTTCAAAAACATGGGCTTGCGGGCTTTGTTTTGTACCATTCTGATTTCTTTTTTCGTCTTTCGTCTGTTTTTGTTTATTTATTTTAATTGGTACTATTTTGGATTTAACGTTTCACCTTTAAACTCACACCGCTGGATGGTTCCTATCGACGGTCAGATATAACTTTTAAATGTGTACTAGAGGGAATCTGGTGTAATAATCAACACTGTTTTCGACTGATCAAAGAGAGGCAGAGGCAGTGTGCACAGTCCTATGCTGGGCACTTTATGATCAATCTGAATCCATTAACTCATGTCGTATGCATCATTTTGTTATATGGCCCACATTAGTCCACAGGACACAGGTCCTTTAATCAGACTTTTATTGACCTTATACGACCCTATTGGTTTACCGTTTAAAAAATTTAAATTTTTATAAAAAAAAATGCTGCAGTAAGATAATTTTCAAAATAGTTCAAATCACAGGTAGTCATATAGTTGGAACCGATGAAATAAGCGGACAAGTAGCGGACAAGTAGTCATTGTCTTATAAGGTGTTTGGTATAGTGACGGTAATCATCGGTTAGAATTATTTTTATTGTAGCATATGAAAGCTTTATATTATAGCTATTTTTTTTTATTGTAACATATAAGAGTTTTATACTGTTTATAATTGAATTAATAGTGTAAATCATCCTACGTCAAACACCCTTTTAATTTTACAAATTATGAATAAAAATCCTTAAATATATTGACTCGCTTAAATGGCAATGTGAGAAAAGAATTGGCTCTTGTCTCACATCTTGATTCACTGTACAGGGGATGATTGATTAAGATTAGTAACATTAATGTTGTGGGGATTGCTGTACAAGTCTTTTTCTTTTCTGGACATATTATAGGGCGCGGGAGAGAGATCATGGGAGGGTGTAAACGTCTTTTTACGTTATTTATTATGTGTAATTTCATAATGATGTTAATATGTAGGATGAATTTTATCATATACTATGTGATAGTAAATATTTTTGTCGTGTTACATGATTGTCAATTTTGTCCGTATAATTTCATAATGATGTTAATATGTAGGATGAATTTTATCATATACTATGTGATAGTAAATATTTTTGTCGTGTTACATGATTGTCAATTTTGTCCCTACAACCTATATGAAGATGTACAAGTATAACCGTGTGTTATATGTTGATCACTACCTTAAAGCAAGCTTAGTCTCAGCTGCCGTATCCACCAAAATTTTATATGACGACTATAGAAATGCTGTTAATTTTATAGCCACTGGATGAAACTTTGATGGGTATTAATATCTAAGATTAAACTTTGTTTAAGGTAGTGGCCAACGAATGAGACTAATTACAATTTTTTTGTCACTCAAAGTTGGAGGGGCAAAACGGACAATCATATAGCACGTGACAAAGAAATGAACCATCATGTTTCTACATTGTTGACATCATTCTTAAGGAATGTATGATAAATAACATAAATGGACATTTTTATCCATCCTATAATAATACTTCCACAATGTTTCTATGGCTAGAGTATGATACATCAAAATAATCAAAACGTACAATGTTGAGCGTCAGGAATTAAAAAAGTTCTAGAAAACTAAATATCACTAGAACTTTTAAGCATTGATTAGGTCATATGTTGCTTTGTGACGCAGCACGGGGTTCTGTATTCTCATAAAATCGTCACGAAATATATGATCTAATAGTGCAAGTCAATTTACTTAGAATTGTTCATACAAATGCAGGGCTCTTACGCTCACGTGATTTGAGTCTCATGCAGTTATTCTTATTTGAAAAATGATATTCAATCCCACGGAATTAGAACCCCACCACTCACAAATAGTGGGCTCTATCTGATAGGACTCTTGTGGACCTCATCAGATGGGGCTCACCTTTTGTGAGTGGTGAGATTCTAATCACGTGAGGTTGAACAAGGATGCTCTTCTTGTTCTGTGGCAACTACCACCTCATGTGTCTAGTCGAGTCTAACTCACTTGATCAGAAGAAGCATTGGTTTTTGTCATTATGAGAGTATTGCGTTGTTATTGTCATCTTTGTTTTGTTTTTAATTTTTATTTCTAATTTTCATATACACCCATCATATTGTGCATGCTGTCATCTTTACACATTCTGGTGCATGTGGGGACGAGGATTGCATGTGTTTGACAGCTGAACGAATTATTAATTTAGATTCAAGGAAAAAAAAGAGGTCATTTTCGCAAGCCAAATCATAGGGTCTAACTTTATTCTATAAATATGACATTGTCCATTTTCGATCTTGCATTGTTTTGGTGAAAGAAGCAAACAAGGTGCTCAAAGTATTAGATCCTCTTCTTAGGGGTCCCACTGCAAGCCATCTACTACTGTTATACCTTTGCTGCTTGAGTTTTGTCAATGCTTGAAAGATAAGTTTAATGCAGTGCCTACAATTTCTCAAGTATTACCAAGCAAAAAAAATTACTGCGTTTTTTCTAAGTAAACGTTATCATTTCTAGTTTTTATGAGCAAAAATATAGAAACCATAAGGATTACCAGCAGATGGCGCCTTTTGGGGTTTTTTGTCATAATCAGTTCCTGAAGAGAATTTGTTCCAGAATCCATAACAAGCAAGTGATGGTGGAAAGTGTTTGAGAATGGTATTTGGCCGTTGGTATGAAGAATCTTCTTTTATTATCACTGTTTGTTCAAGTGGTTCTCTTTTATAGTAATTATTTTTGTTTTTTTTGTTACTATTTGTATTATTTTATTATCATTATTGTTATTTTTTTCTCTGCTCCTCTTGTGCCAAAATGGCTTTTGGAATCTTTTGTGTTTATATGTGTCTTTTTTCTAAAGGCAGAGTCTTTACAAGTGCTTGTTGCATTGCTTTGCATTGAAAGATTGTTGCCCAACATGAAAATTCGGACTGAAACTAAGTTTTTTTCCAATATTCGCAGCACGGCTGGGGGTAGTACACCGACCACAACATCCACAGACAATCCCACTACAACGACGCCGACAACAACCACACCAGGCTTTGGCAATGACGGTACGGGTGGACTTACTCCTGGAACTTCGGGGCTGACCCCGACAATCCCCGACTCTACTGAAAATTCAAGAGCATTGTCGAGTCATGTGATCCCAGCACTCTTGACAACACTCTCCTTTTTATTTGTTATCATCCATTGACCCTTGACAAGATCCATGAAATGTCATATTTTCTTAAAGCATGGTCCTAGTGTGGAGAAGAGGGCTGCAAATTTTTGTTAGAAGTGGGAGGGCAGCCTTGTCTATTACTACTACGATCAAGCTTTACTGAAGAGCGCTTGATCTTTTCCCATGTTTTCTATTCTGATGTGGAAAGCTAAAAATGTGCTTCAGACTGATTGGCTGAATGAAGCTTGTTTGATCTAGCTTGGGAAGGAGCAGAGCTGGGGTTTTAGTAGGCCTTAATTATGGTAAAAGCTTTGTAGGTCAACATTCAATTTAATTGTTACAAGTTTTTTGGTCATTCCACTAATTTCTCTTCTTGAGTTCACTTGATCAACTTTCTTTTCTTTTCATTTTGCTGATTTTGTAGTTTACCGATTCTCCTAAAAGCTAAGTAACCTGTCGGGCAATCGACATTGGGCAATCGATGAGAAAATATAGAATCTACATGTTAAATTTTTAGCCTGAAATATATTAAGGTTCCAGCATGTGATAAGAATTTTGACAAGTGTAATTACAAGAGTTTGGACCTTGGACCTTATGCTCTAATGTCATGTTAGTTTTATCATTCTTCCTAAAAGCTGAAACGGTTAGAAGATGCAACAATTTTAGTTGTACAGATTGTTAAAAGGCAATATTAGCTTATATTCTAACAAAATGAAATCCCGGTCATTGAAATTTCCAAAGTGAATCAGTAGCTTGTTCTTATTATCAGGACATTGGAAATTGGCCACTTCAAAAAAAAGAAAAAAAAATCATAGAAACTGGTTCTCTAAATTCTTATTCCTTGAACATGGACTAAAGGCTACAGCAGTAATTTTGGTTCTTTGAGGGGGAAAAAACTCACGGAATACACCCTGTGAAATATCATATTGTCTCTCAACGAAATCTCTACTGGCTCTTCCAAATTTTAGATAGAGCAAATATTTGTATAGGAACTGATCATGATTTAGTATAAGATATTTTTCTTTTCCTGTAACTTGCTTTGTATTTGACATCTTCAACTATGCTGAACTTGGCATTTCTCAGGCTGTCTTACAATGTAAATCTGATCTCCAGCAACTCTATACAAGTCCCTGTTCCGGTACCAACCCCACAAAGCATGAGTCTCATTTTTAACCTGCAAGTGACAAATATTTGAGTCAGCTAAAAACCTTCCTTCGAATAAATAAAATTTAGACACTCTCAAGTTCAACACTAGTTAATCCTTTTATAATAAGCATTCGGTCACCTAACTACTGAAGACAACGTTCAAAATCACAACTTAAACACCTTCTCTTGAAAAAAATATAGTTTATAGGTTTTTCTTAGAGGAGACAAGTGGAAACAAATATAGGTAAAGCCACTAATGGCCTTGTCTAACAAATTTTCCAAATGAATTTATCTCTTGGATAAAGCTCATCAGAAACATTAAGCATCAAATTTTTATCTCGAGTTATGAACCAGGCACTGATCATGCAGACAATGATCTCTGAGTATTGAAAAACATTGCTTGCATGTATCTTTTTCGGGTCTCACAGTAGAGAGATAAACAAACAGGTTACCTCTAAAATCCCATGGCCAAAACTGCTCTCTCTGTATGCACTATATTCAGGCTGCTCATCCCAACAGAACTTCCCTGCTGCTGGACCTGATGTAAAATTGAATGCGCAGAACCCGCCCATATATGAATCTGGGGTTGTAGATGGTTCTGGGCAGTTTCCGGGTTCATCGGCATGTGTAATCGCCATCTTCTCCCTATTACCACCGTCGCCAACAGTGATATAAACAGGAGCACATGGATCGAGAGTGTAATTATACACTCGGTTCGACCTTTCATAGGCGTGAACCTGTCATTATTCCAAGCACAAAACAAATCTCAGACAGATTTTATTGCCTTGACAAAAGGTCAGGTGAGAAAAGCTGAAAAGAGTAGTCATGAGTTGTGAGTTAGACATACATGTCCATTGAAGACTAGGTCAACATCATAATTATAAAGCAAGTCTTCCATTGCTACTCTCATACACTCTGCTTCTCTGTAATGTGCTTTGTAGGTGCTGTACCAAGGAGCATGCCATGTAGCTACCAGCCATGGAGTCACTTCCCGATCGACGCTAGCCAGGTCTGCCTCTAGCCACTTGTGCTGATCAGCTGTGGGGGAAAAAAAAAGGGAGACGATTCTAAAACATGAAATGTCTGCAATGCCTTCACACTACCAAGTACCTCAAAAAATGTGCAAAACTGAATTTAGAAGGATTGAGAGCTTACATGTTTCGTCGTAGGATGCATAGGAGCCAAGCATTACGAAGTGCACTCCTCCTGCATTGAAAGAATAGTACAACGTAGATAGTGATCCGCTCTCTTCTGAGGGGAATGCAAACCGAGAACCGTAAGCAATAAATACTTGATTTTCGGCCTGTTGTTCTATCTCATGGTTTCCTTCTACCACCATAATCGGGACATTGGAAATTAGAGGCTGCATGTACCTGAGAACAAATATACCATCATAAGTATAATGTTTTCATGGTTTTCTTATCACAAGGAGGTGAAACATAATTAACCATATACGATGGAAAATTATTCAGGAAAAAAGAGGAAAAAGAGGAGACGGTTTTACCTTCCCCAATAATCCCAGCGAGGCTGATAGGTTTCATGAATGGGAGTTTGCGAAAATGAGCAAGAGTAGCAATCAGCCCCAGTTCCATTTGTGAGATATAAGTTAGCATAACTGACGTCGCCAACCAATAGAATAAGATCAGGATGGTTATTTGTTAAGTGTTCAACTGTTGATGTAGTGTTATATGTAAGACCCAGGTCCCCAACCACTGCTATTCTGCTGGGGTAGCTCTTAGGACCAGAAACTGGCATAGTCTTGAAGTAATACAAATTACTCATTCCTTGTTGAGGATCTCCACATTGATACTGATAAAGTGTGTTTGGTCTTAATCCTGCAGAAGGGCATCATCAAATCGTAAAACTATAAATTAGTAATGGTATTGTTTCAAGGTTCGATTCTATTTGGTTTGTTATTGATTCTAGCTTCTACCACAAATCTTCAAAATGGCCAAGTTTAAAACAAGATTGCTTAAAGTCATACAAACATGGAAATTATACAAATGACAAAACTCATGAATGGAGGGGGTTTTGAAAGGAGACAACACTTTTTAATTGTCTAAACAGTACATAGACAGCTTAATGGTGTAAGTAACTAAGGGTGTGTTTATTAAATTATAATGGGAAAGGGGAGGCTTTGGAATGGAAGAAAGAAAGGAATAAACAAGGATATTTTTAATTTCCTTCCTAGTGCTCACTTTCTTATGAGAAAGTACAATTGAAATAATCTAATTTCTTCTTGTAGTTTTTGCAAACTTCATGAAGTTAAGTATTAAAATGTTCTTGTGCATATAATTATTGGCTACAAATTAGTAAGGACTAAAGGTACAAATTTCTATTCAAAGGGAAACAGAACACATAATGTAGGTTGGGAATGGATATATTTTTCAGTCACGTGGGCCCCACCAAATTAGCATTCTTGAATGTAGAAGTAAACACATAAATGAGTGGGAAAGTAAACACTCTTCTATTGCGTTTGGCAAGCATGGTTAGAACCAACTTTTTTTGGTTCAAAATACTGTAGCATGTGAGAGCTTTACACTGTATCAATTTTTTGCTTTTTACTATCATTTTCCTTTCCTATTCATGATGAAATGCACTGGAAAGGATGAGAAATCATGTTGCCTTGTAACATTTCACTTTAACCCATAAATTTCTCAGTTTATAGACAAAGGACTACAAGAAGTGTGACCAGTTTAGTAATGTTGTGCTTCTCAAAAGATTTCTGATTCTGCTTTTCTTAGCTTCTGAAAATTGCCATGAAAAGTAGTTTGATTCTGTGTCTGTTACCTTTGGAATATTTTATCAAACAAATTACTTGTGGAAGTTTCTTTCTAATATAGTAGATTACGAAATGATCTAATCAACACACGTTTTAACTAAAATTCTATGATAATAAATTTTAGAAGCTGCAAATCCAATCCCTTGCCTAAGGAATTGATTCAGGAAAGGTCTATTTGGATTATTGCAGAAAGTTCCGCGACAAGCTGTGTTCAGGAAAGCATTTCTTAAAACGTGATTGACACAAAACAAATGTTTATAGAGGGAATTCAAAACTATGTAAAGAAAAATAACTCGTCTGCTATAAGAATGGGAAATTACTTCACGAAGAAATGGGATTTTTAATGCTCATACCTCTAAGACGAACATGATGTATAATCCCTGAAGTGTAGTTCTGAAGGCCTTCAAAGGGATAGAGCTGATTGTACACAAGAGAGTACCCTCTTGCTTCATGAGCTAGTGGATGTCCATATAATACATACACAACAATGCTATCTACAGATTCAGGATCCAATGGGTTTATCTCGTCTCCGATTTGGAAGTCCCCTACAAAATCAAACATGGTGAGAGAACCAAGACATAGAGAGGTTTCCGATGTTGCACTGTGCGGAGCCTAATTATACTATACACCTCTTTTGGTTCAACCGCCATGTATTAGTCTGTCTTAATATTAGTGCTATAAAAGGAGCTTTTTTAGGACAAGTTTTTGAAAGACGATTTGAGAGCTGTAAGGTCATCTTGTATTCTCTCCTATACATAGTAGAAGATCCACAGAATGAGTGAGTAATTCCTAGTCCTCTACAGATAAGAAGGATGAAACATTTTTTTTTTAATAGTCTAACAACATAACAATGTAACAGAATTTAAAAACTTCATTCACAACACAAGGTAACAACCTTCTTTTCTTTGTTTTCCCCTCGAAAAGACACAAACAAGCCCCCAAAAGGGGGAAAATGTTTTCCAAAAGGCCTAACTGATTTCAACTTAATCTGCCATATCTTCCACCATTTCCTTCCTTACCCTTTTCTTAACAAACAAGAAAAGGACCAAAAACAAAAGCAAAACCCATTCTCAGAAACCAAAAATAAAATAAAATAAAAGTGATAAACCGGACAAATAACAAAGAAGAAGGAGAGAGAGGTTAACCTGTGATCCAAGATATCCAAACAGAGTGATAAGATGTAGAGAGAGAAACAGAGATTTGTTCAGGCTGGAAGCCTTGGACGATTCTCTGAACACGAGGGTCAGTGTCTGGCAAGTCCACGGCGTTTCCCCGAAAGCTTTTGTCGAGAGGCGCAGTCACGGGCTTAAAAGGTCCCTCAGCTGTCGTTGGAATTTTACCATTATTATATTTATTCCCTCCATTGACGGAGCTAGTGGCACTGAATAAGCTCAAACTGAGCACCAAATGAAGTGTAATTATGGAGATTGAAACCAAACCCATATCCAAACCTTCCTTATAAAAAACAAAAAATGAAAAAACAAAATAAACATTGACAGCCAATCACTGGTTTGTCACTGGTGAATTAACAAAGAAGCTGAGAAACTGAATGGGAAAGACAAATGTGACAACAGGCGTACATGTATATATGTATGTGTGTATGTGTGCATATATATATATATAGATAGATAGATAGATATATAGTTGAAAATGTTTGGGACATGAAATGAGGCTTTTTGAAAAATGCGGTTGCGATTTGTTAATGGGCATCAAACGCGGTTTCGCGTGCAAATTTTGTCAAATGTCAACGGCTTCTAGTGTCGATTTTTGCTTAAAGTCTGGACCCTTTTTTTCCCTTAACAATAAAGGGCAATTATAGGGTGCAATGTCCGAAAATTTCTAAATGTAAATTATTATGAATTATTGCAATGAGTTTCATTATTGTTATTATTTTTGTTATTGATTAATAAATTTTACAACGTGATTTTAATTGAAGCGTAAAGGATGAGCCTCAATTACGAGCATAGTATGCTAGTTTATAATTATCATGATTTATTTGTAAATTTTCTATTTTTAAATTTTTTTGGATTTTTATTTACTTGAATGTCATATTTTAATTTTTATAATTTTTTGTAAATCATTTTTTTAATCTTTTGAAATTTTTAAAAATTATCTTCTTGAATTTTTTTAGAAATTATTTTAAATCTTCATATTCTTTCTAATATATATATATATAATAGTGACCATAAATTTTTATCATCATCATAAGCATTCTAAATTGCATAAAGGAAAAGTAATTTTAGAATTTTCTGAAAAGTGTTAAAGGTTTTTATTTTGACCCTTCAACTTTTGGAAAATTTTCTTTTACCCCAAATTTTAAAAATTTTGCAAAAAAAGGTCCCTAATAATTGTTCCAGCCCCAAACCCATGCCCCCACATGCTTTCATCCCTATTTTCAGCTGGTGTCTCCCACTAATGTCCCAAATGATTAACTTATCCTAGTTATCCTCCTAAAAATATAATAAAATAACTCACCACTACCCATACATGTTCTCCCACCTGCCCCCTCTTTTCTTCCACATCCAAGACCACCAAAGTCTATAAAGGACTTCAGAAAAACTCTAGCCACCATCCCTTGAGAGAAGCCAAGAGAAAACCATAAGAACTCTTAGAGAAAATCCATCCAAAAATTAATTCTAGCACTAGGATTAAAGAGGTAGCATCTTCAAGCTTTTGTCTTCAAAGAGGTAGGTTTTCTTAATCCCAAAACTTTTCTTGGAAATGTTTGTTTATATATTTGAATATTTCATGAGGTAGATGTTTTGATCTTTAGGTTAGATGTTGTTGAATTTGTTTGATGAACATGTTAGAGTTTCAAGATTTTATGTTCTTGAGCTTTGTAAAGGATGATACTTATGATTTGATTTAAAGAAAATCTTGATATTAGAAACTTAATTACACCTCCTTGAGTAGTGTCTATTTCTTACATTTTTGGGATATGATGAAAGTCATTTTTGAGGATTTGTTTTCATTTTTGAAAAGTTGACATCCTAAGCTTTCTAACAAGTTATCATAAGTCCAAATCATAATTGTATTCTATTCTCTATGAATTTCTAAATTTCGATCGAGAACTAAAAAATTTGCCAGTAGTATACAAACAGTTTTGTAAATTATAAAACGTAAGAAAATTTATTGTTATTCAAATGGAATAAAATTAAATCTGGAGATATATATAGATGTGTAGTATGTTGTATAAAAATTTTAGAGTCATACGAATTTTGTGATTTCAAAAATTCATTGATTGCTAACTACCTGTAGTATTATTCAAACAACAGTACTAAGAATTATGAAATATAAAATTTATATTTTTCTTCACTAGAATTTTGTGAAATTAAATCTAATGATAGATTTGGATGTCTAATATTTTGTCTAAATATTTCAAAATCATCTAAAATTTGTGTGATTTTTAAAAATCAAAGGACTACTAACTGCATGTGATTTTTTTTAGAACCGGTGTGGTGTATTAGAAAATGTCAAAATAGTACTTAAAGTAATCTAAAAATTGTGAAATTTAATCTTGTAATATGTATAAATGTTAGGAACATTGTATACAAATTTCAGAGCTATTAGGTTTTTGTATAATTTAAAAAAAAAAATTTGTTGATTGATGGCTACTAGTAATAGATGTGTGAACTTGTCCAAGTTTAGAATTTTTTTTTCGTATGTGTTATTTTTGCAATTTTATTATATGATTGTTCCACTTGAATTGTGATATCATTAGATCATTGCAATGATAACTTGTGAGACTAAATGGTAAATTAATAGAATCAGGAATTATAGCAAACCATCGCTCCATGAAGAGGTCGACCTTTCTATGCTCGCTATTGTTCGGGATAATTGTAAGTAAAGTTCTCACCTGTAACACATAATGATATTGTATATACTTTGGTATTTTAGATATTTAAAAGTATGATTTATCTTTCCAAAAAATTTTGGATATTTGAGAAATAGTTTTTTTTATATGATTATCTTGAAAAAACATAATATTATTATTATAAAAGTTATATTTGAATCCATGACGTGTTCACATGACTTAGTATTGTAGTTTATAAGGTTTGTGCATGGGGGAATTAGTACCCCTTATATTATAATTTTGGGAGATGAGTTCCCGCAGGGCGATTAGTGCCCTTATTTTATTATTTCAGGAGATTAGTTCCTGCTAGGTGATTAGTGCCTTTATATAATTGTGCCCGCAAAAAAATGATAATAAAGCCCACACTAAAGCCCAAGCCTAAATTATATTGCATTATTAAAAATATTTTCACATACTCATAACAATTTAATTAATTATTTTGTAAGCTAAAAGCCTTACTTGCTGAGTTTATCACTTATATTATTAAGTTATGTGTTACAGGAACTTCAAATGAAGTCTCTAGCTCATACGCTAAGTGAGGACGTGATTGTGGCTGCTTCGAGACCATGTGTGCATATGGCCTGACTCTTGTGTCTATTTGTTTTAAGTTATCATCGTATGTGTGCAAATTTAATAATTTCCAAACTTAAGACTTGGAAAAGAAAATTGTTTTATTTAGATTGTTGTCAAAACTTGAGAATTGTTATGCACTTAATATTTCAAGATAATTTTCATTTAATTGAAAATGTTGAATTATTTTCATATGAAGAATTTAAATCATATTTGCTTTAAAAATTTAAACCTTTTTTCTTATTTAAGAATATTACTTTAAAAAAATTTCATAAATTTTATTACTTATATTTTAGTTTTTTTAATATATTTGGAAGTCACGATCGAGGTTGTGACATAGGGGGCAAGGGTGGGGGATTTTTTTTTTTTGGTAGAAATAAAAGCAAACTAAAGGTAGAATTAACTAATTAAGGAAAAACCTAAAATCATGATCTACTCATAAATCATAATGTTTTAACCTACTAACTATAATAGTTAATAAATAGGGATATAGAGACAAATGATCTTTTTAAAGGCTTATTAAATAAATGATCATGCTTTTTTGAAATCAATCAAATGGCCCTTTTTTATTAATTATAAATTCAAAATGATAAAATAACCTTCATTAATTATTAATCAACTACAGTATATTAGTTATATACTCTATTACATCAGTATTAAACCTGAGTATATTAGTATTAAACTTGAGCATATCAATGATAAATTCAAGTTTATTAGTGAGAAATCATGATACATCGATGATAAGAAGCTTAGTATATCAATAATAGACCTTAGTATATCACTGATAAACCCATAAAATATAAACCCTAATAAAAAAAACCCCAAACTCTAACTTTCTCTCTCTCCCCCTCTCCCTCTCCCTCTTCTTTCATTGCACCAGCCATCACACACTCGAGACACCGTCCTGTTGGAGAAAATGATCACTAGACACCATCGTTGTTGCTTCTCTCTCCCTCCTTCTTGCTACCATTGTCGGCCAACACCACAACCACGTCGTCGCCCACCTTTGCATAGAGTTTTGCGGACTTTGCCAGCACCAAATCTTTGCCAGAGACCTCTACACAAATAGAGTTAAACACCGTCAATCTCATTCACGTAAGGAGGATATCAACGACTAGATCGTCATGACCAGAGTCACGAGCAGATTTTCAACATCGTTGTGGGTGTATTCTGTGCGAAACAAGCCATCGTTATGTCATGGTTGGAGATCTCCGATGACGCCTTCTTCCTCAACTCTGATGGTGGGCAAATCTAAAAGAACGCATATTTATCACAAAACCAGCTACCATTTGCCTAATTTCATAAAAGTTAGGACACAAATTTTGTTCTGGGTGAAAATGAGGCCGCCCAATCTAATTTCTCTAATAAATAATATATTTAATTTTAATAGAACATTTGAAAGGATAAAATATGACTTTATTGACTAAAAATTAGTAAATCTTACGTAAATAAAAAAAAATTAGTAAATATTGATAAAAAATGCACATTATTTAGAGTTTCATAAAAGTGAACCTGGTAGATCATGGATTACTAAAATTTGATCATGGGATAAATCCAAAGTTTATTGGAGAAATCTCAAAATTATCAAATTTTAGATTTACTAAACTTGGTCATTAAATAAATTCGAAGTTTACCTTATAGCTCCTGAATTTATTGTTATTTACTATTAGTTAGAAAACACCATAAACTATTTTAATATATACACTCCTCGATTTTTTATTTTACTTGAAACGCACATACCTTATTTATGATCAATGTTTTAGAGATTTTTTTCCCATAATTACACCATATGTCTATTGTTTGGTCTTGAAAGTTGAGTCTGACATAACCTCAAGTATAAGGTTATTTAAGTAATAAAGTCTCGGTGAGTCTGAGGTCGATCTCATAAGAAAAAGTGATTGCTAAGTCAAGTATATTAATTAAACTATTTATTTACAATATTTACACATTTTTTAGCATTTTTCATTTTCAAATTTTTATAATTTTGGAATTTCAACAACAAGACATGTGGTTCCTAAAGATGGAATTTTAACAATAAGTGCTATTAATTTAAAAGAGTAACAATAATAATAATGACAGGCTGAGATTCAAAGATTCAATTCTAGCAATTAACTTAACTATATTTTAGTTTTTCTTTATTAAGTGATTTAAATATACACTATGCCATCTTTTATTGTCAATAAATCAAGTGTTATCAAGTATTTACTATGCCAATTCATATCTATAATATAGCAAAAACTTAATTTAATAAACATGTATAATTTTAGTATTACTTAACTAAAATAACAAACAAAATAATAAGTAAAACATTTACCATGCTATTTCGTATCTACAACTAATCAAAATCTTCCCAAGATTATCCGTACTAGCTTATGTCGATGACAAATTAAAACCTAATTTTGAAAGAACTCTAACTAAGATAATAGTAAAATCATAGGTATTCTAAAAAAATAATTTTAGCATTATAACTACTTAGAAAAGTGAGAAAGACTAAAAATTAAACTAATTTTGCAAGAATTTCACCATTTTCCTTCAACTAAAAAGAAAAATTAAAAAGACATATTTAAAATAGAAACACTCACAATGTTATAAAATATAACTGAAAATTTTTACAATATAACCTAGGGACTATTTTAAAATTGTTAAATTTTAAAATATAACAATTTTAAAATTAAAACTTAAAAAACTAAACTTAAAAATTTAAATAATATTTTTTTCTAAGGAAGGGTGTGCTATGGGGGAGAAAGGGACCTCCCTTTTATAGCCAAAATTTGGCTACTATTTACAAATTTTTGTAAGTTTTTGTACTATTCTTTTTTGACAATGTTAGATGCATTGCCAAATTGAACCAATTCTTCTTTGCTTTATCCGATACTTCTTTGAACCATATTTTTTTTAATTAATTACTGACATCATGCTGATGTTGCGTTAGTGCATGCATTATTTGCATTTGTTGTCCGTTTTCGCCTGTTTTGGCATTGCTTTTTGCTCTAGATTTTAAATCTAAAAATAAAAAATTGAAACAAAATTAATTATTTTATAAATATAATATTTACAATATTTATAAAATAAAAAAAAACTAAAAGACATAAAAAAACTTACTTATATGAAAATGATACAAAGCTAAATCGATCATATAGAAAACACTACTTAAGACATAAAAATATTTTTAAAAATTACTAAAAAATATATTACAAAATATTTGTACACTTAAAACACATTTACAAACACATTAAGACTAAACGTAAAATCATAACATATTATTTTTACGATTTTAATTAATTTATTTTACACAAACAAATTATTTAACAAACAAAAATATTTCTAAAAATTACCAAAAATACACTTAAACATAAAAACAATTTTAAAACATATATTTAAACATTTTATCATACTAAAACACAAAAATACTAATTAACACATAAATGCTATAATTAAGGGATTAAAAAAGAAATATTAATACAAAATGATAATATTTAGCTTTAAGAATGTGCATTTTCCAAGTCTCATCATCTACTTTCAAGACCTTGTGTCTAAATGTATCTATTTTTAACAATATTCTAAATATGTCTACTTTTAAAAATTTATTCTCATATGATGCCTGTTATAATTTTTTTTGTATATTTTAATTATAATCGTAAAGTT
Source organism: Artocarpus heterophyllus (assembly GCA_025403435.1). Lineage (NCBI taxonomy): Eukaryota > Viridiplantae > Streptophyta > Magnoliopsida > Rosales > Moraceae > Artocarpus > Artocarpus heterophyllus. The sequence goes on from CM046342.1 coordinate 13,914,615, forward strand.
ATGATCTTTATTATAATGAGTATATTTATAATCTATTTTCAAACTTATTTCATTATCATAAAGTTACAATAGCCATAAATATAACCTTTCTTATTTCTTAGTTTTTGGCGTTCAATTTTATTAATAACAGTGATGAATTTATTAATAATCTCATTTTATTATCATAAAGTTACAACCTCATTACAACCTTTATACTCTTGTTCATTGATTTTTATAGAATCATAACTTTATGATCTTTATGACAATGAATATATATTGCACGTGGAGCTCTTATAAAAGTAAGAGTGTAAATTTATTAATTGTCATTTGAAATAAGATTATATATATTCATTATCATAAAAAAGCAACTTATGAAATGAATTAAATTTATTATATATATGATTTTAAGACTTTGAGGTAGTAGTGTTAATATATATATGATTATATGCGTTTTTGTGATAAAATTAAAACTTGACATTTTTTTTAAATAGACACTAATATTTTGGCATTTTTGTGATTGATCCCATGACCCGTCTCCATATTTTATTTTTTGTCGCATTGGCAGAAGATAAGCCAAATGTCATTGCGAGTAATTAAAACCCTCAATTTTGCGGTAGGAGAGATAGGCCTTGTAGTAATTTCACGTCTGATTTTTTCACCAGCTGCAAAGTTTAAATCCCCACCTTTAAATGCAATTTTTTTTTTTTTTTTGCATTGTTGTGTCCTAAATTATTGCACATTTACAATTCATTCTTTCGGCTGTTGTTAAAATCCCTTAAAAACAAAAATTTTACATTTAATATAACTATTTCTACAAAAGTTTTAGAAGCCATTCTCGAATTTTTAACACACCATGTACTAAAACCGTCAAATAAAAAAAATAATTAAAAAAAAAGCAATTCGGAGAGTGACATTATAACGATCTTAGCAGTGCTAATAAGACTAAAAAAATTCTACTTTAACGTTATCAAAATTGGACTTTTTAATACCCTTTACCGGTCACTATTGCTTAGGTTATTTTAAGGATAAGCCTATCAATTTAGGAGTCAAAATGATTTTTTTAACACTAACTTAAAATTTAGTGATGCATTTCTAATAACCTTCGGGCTTGTTTGGTGTATTAATAGGATAGTCTTAAAGAATTGGATTATATTGCATTAGAATGGATAGTATAACATTTTAGCTAATCCAATCTCATATTTAGTGTTGTATTAATAAAAGGGCCTCTTGTAAAATTTTTTCAAATTTTGTATCGAATTGTAATTTTTAAAAATTAAAGGGGTAAAATATAATTATTACAAATTTTATCACATAAAAATTATATTTTGACCCTAAATTTTTATGATTTTTTGCGACTAAGCCCTTGAAAGTTTTCACCATATACAAAGGTTATTTTAATCTCATGCTTTAGCAAGGGATTACTTAATCCCCTTCCAAGGGGATTTAAGCATGAATTAGATAAACTCTTATCCAATTCAATCCTTTAAAATTTTTCACCAAACAAAGTATTAAGATTTAATCAAATTTAATCCTCCTAATCCTGTACACCAATCATGCCCGATACTAGGTATAGAATAACAAACATCCCGGTTCCTTTTCACTAGTGCAGCGACAAACGTCTACATGAGATTTAGACTTTCCCACTGGCTTTTCAAGTTTTTCTTTTGAACACTCCTATTTAACCTCATAAGATTAACACACTACTACTCACAAAACAATAAATCTCAGTTTAAAAAGTATACAATAAACCACATAAGGTCCTGCTGTTTGTGAGGAGCAGGGTTCTAACACATGAGGATGAGAATGATTTTTTCTTTTCTTTGTTCTCAATTGAGAGTGAGCAGTAATGATTTGTTCTCAATTGAGAGTGAGCAGTTTTCAGTTTGGTAAGTTTAAGTTTTTTTTTTTTTTTTTTTGGTAGTCAAGCTGTGAGAACAAACACACAACCGACAACCAAAGAAGGCAGGAACAACAAAACATCCACATGAGATTTAGACTTTCCCACTGGCTTTTCATGTTTTTCTTTGGAACACTCTTATTTAACCTCATAGGATTAACACCCTACTACTCACAAAACAATAAGTCTTAGTTTAAAAAATAAACTACAAACTACATAAGGTCCTGCTGTTTGTGAGGAGCAAGGTTTTAACCTGTGAGGATAAGAATGATTTTTTCTTTTCTTTGTTCTCAATTGAGAGTGAGCAGTTTTCAGTTTGGTAAGTCAAGTTTTTTTTTTTTGGTAGTCAAGCTGTGAGAACAAACACACTACCGACAACCAAAGAAGGCAGGAACAACAAAACACCCTGCAGAAAAAGAAAACCAGCAATTACAGAGCGAAAACCAAAACCCAGAACCTACATGTCCAGGAACAAGACAAGACGACCCTCTGGGATAGAATAAGTAGAGTAAGTAACATCTAAAACACGGCTGAAGAAAGAGCCTAGCGACTGATCTTGTGAGCCACAACATTCCCGGTCCTCATCCACGAGGAGCAGGACTGAAAATCTCGGGCCAAGAAGAGAGCTTCGTCTCTGAGGTTCTCCGATTTCCAACCTGCAACCCCAATGCCACGGAGAGAATCCATGAATAGACCACACTAGAGCCATAGCTTCCCCCACTTCCGCTGGGCATAAAGGAATCTTTTTACACCACATGCACAGAACATTGCCCCCATCATTCCTAGCAACCATTCCCACAGCTCCATCAGCAGTACTGAAGGAAGCCTCAAAGTTGATTTTGACAGCCCCACCAGTGGCAACACCTGCTAAATCTTCCTCAGAAGAAAGGGTAGAAGAAGGCTGACTTGAAGGCCGACCATCAAGTTTGGTAAGTCAAGTTGTCGGGTTCTAAATTCCCAAGAAAAATCTTAGTGGCACTATTAGATCTCAAAAGTTGGACAAACTTCAGTCAAAGGATCAAGTGCCAAGTTCTCAACAACGCAAAAGATTCTCGTTTCAACATATTTCAAGGCTTCAACAATAAGATACTCATTACAACATATATATGTACCTACATATCACAAAATAAGAAAAATACATCTAGTTTCTAGAATACTTTCCATACAAATGCTTTGTTCAACCACCAAGTCCTACGACATCAAATCCTGGTAAAAAATTAAACAACCTCAACAATAGTCTGCTATTGACATGGTATAACTGATCAATCTCAACTTGATGACAAATCAAGACATTGTCATGAAAAAACATGGCTGCTGCAGTTCAATTAACAGGAAAACTCAATGAAGGCAAAAAAAAAAAAAAGGCCGAGCATCTCACATCATGCTGAGACATGTTTCTATACATTACTTGTGCCCTTGGCCAACCCAGTAAACCTCATGGATGGTTTCAAGCTGGTAGCTCGAGCTTAACATTGTTCTTCCAGCTGCGTAAGGTTGGAATGAAGTCACTATTTTACGCAATTTATCAACATTTATTTGAATTGAGAAGGGGATTAGCACAGAAGCGTCTTACCTCTGGAAGTAATAGTAGAAGAAGTCAGCATAGAGCAAAGTCTGGATAAGCCCGGCCATCCAAGCTGAAAGGGCAGAAATGAGATATAATTTAAAGATATTGTGTGAATTCCCTCTAACGAGTTTAAATAAATGTGCACAGTAGGGAATAAGAACATGAAGCATGTGAGGGTGTAACAATAGCGAGAATGCAGTTTGTGCACAGCCAATGCAAACAACTACACTTGACGTAAAAGAAAGAATCTTACTTATCCAATGGACATAGTGCTCCTCAGTGAAGTAGCGATAAATCCAGTTCAATATGTACAACGCTCTATATGCACTGCAATAAGCCAAGCATATAATAAAATAAACAAGCAATCTTGTAACTATATAAGCTTTGACGACAAGTGAATATACAATTGGAAAAGTAAACAGAAATTCCTATACTTTCTCAGAAATAAATACACAATGCTAATGCTTTTTATTAATCGCAATACACTGAAAAAGCTGTAGGTATCTTCTCCAAACCAGATGCATGAACGTGCCATACAGAAGCAAAAAGGAGACTTTCCTTTAGTGATGAATTCAGCTCTTACATGCACTCAATATGTGATCTGCCAACTACAGACTACAGTGTTCAGCAGTTTCTGTCATTTTTCTAGATAATTTGAAATATAATGTTCAAAATTTGAATAAGGCGGCCTCTATAAAATTCAGTGTTGCAGTTTCATAAGTGTCTATCAAAGGTTTGGAGCAGCATATTAAAATGTTAAATATGTGGGGGTGCAAGCCATAATAGATATGTAGTTGGTCACTGCACATGATATCTAGGGTCACATGATATTAGGATTAGGGAAGTAGATAAAAATAAGTTTGTCAATTAAAGAGGATGGATATGTTTGCAGAACAGACTTGTTCATACTTCATAACCAACCAACTGGCCCTTTACAAAGTCATCTTAAGCTCTGCTCATGAGACTCAATTTTTCAACTGTTGTCAATTCCTTACGAACTGCTCTGATGGAGGTCATGAAACAATGCACATAATTGTTGCCCCAGCCTTATGATCGAATTATTGTATGATACAAATAATAAAGGAGATTTGCAGGAACATATGCGGTGAAATTCATCCAAACAGAAAAGGTTAAATGATTTTAAAAAGACCCAAAAAAAAAAACTTGTAAAGATCAATGCAAGAAAAATTGATTGCATAATCAGACAATTTACAACATCTGTTCTCAAAAATGGAAAGAGGAAAAGTGATCAAAGTTATTAGGAGCCCGTTTGTTTCGTGGTTTGAATTACGGTTTGAATTATTTTGCTACAGTATTTTCTCTCACAAAAAATTAAATCTTCATTCAAATACTCTATTCAAATACTCGAACCAAACGGGCTCTAGGTAAACCATGATAGAAAAAAAACCAACTGGAAAAGGGAAAAGGAGAATTTATGGAAATTAGTTACCATAAGCAATTAAATTCACACTAGTTTGAGATAGGAAATACCCAAGGAGGAAGACATATTGCCCTGTCAAGTTGTCAATATTTCTTGTTCTTTGCAACAGGACCAGCTGTGGAAGTATGGCAACTGCTTCCAAATATATGGAAAATGTCCACATTACCTGCTCAATCAAATTTAGTAGAATTAAATACACAGCGAAATGGTGAGAAACGGGCCGACCACAAACACGGCTAACTACATGATCACAAAAGAACAAAAACAACACAGAAATAATAATAAGGAGATACTATCACATGTTTTACTACAAAAGAATAAAAAAATGGAAGAGATGTACCTCCCTGAAAGTAAACTTCTCATTTATCAATATAGCGACAATGAGGCAAGGCCACATGAGAAAGAAATAGCGAAACGTATCTTGGTCCTTATCATAAGATCTACGAACTATCCTATGGCGCCGTATGTACCAAACAATAGTGAAGGAGCTCCCCAAAAATATTAACTTCATCAGGGTATTATAGACCGAGATGAAGTTAATGAATATATCCAAATATCGCGTCACAAAGACAATAGCATAAAGTTCCTGAGTCTTCAAAGAAATTCCTGCATCAATTGTAAGTCAAACTTCAAGTAAAGTCATGCTTACTTTCAACGAAAAAAAAAAGATTTCCAAGACATTACATAGAACAAACCCAATAAAAAACAGACGAATACATAATTATGTACGCTTAAAACATGAAGAATTAATAAGAGTATTAGGACAAAACAGAAATAGAAATTATGCAATAAATGTGTAAAAGAACAAATAGTGGTGGAATAAAGTTGAAATTCTGGCAGATCCACCCTTGAGCAAAGTTAAGTTGAATAAAAAACCTTCCTACTTCAGAACAAGAAGATATTGTGAAATTAAGCCTTTTAAAATTATAATCTTGGTGCCATGTCTCTTTTTCCTTTTTGTTATTAGTTATTTTGACCCATCCTAGCATATAATTCAGCTTGATTTAGAGCATTTATTGTAGTATTCTAGTTGATTGAGCAAGTGAGTTAGCATTTCATCTTAGCCCCAGTGTTGGATGCCTTTGCTTTCTTTAGACAGGTTGTTTTAACTTAAAATAGGTCAATTTTGCTTCTTTCTGCTTGTTAAGTGTATCATGCATAGTTGCATACTATATTCTTCAGCATATTTTCATGATATCAACCATACTATACCTGTTCTAGTCCTACTAGGCTAGTATAACTAAAATATGGAAACTCAACATGCTTTTTTCAAGCTCATACCGAACCCATTTTATCAACATATGACCCTAACATTTTTTTTCTCTGCCAATAACGTTTCAGATGACATAAATGGTGTGGAAATAACATCATCCAGCCATTGAATCTGTTATCGATAAAATTAATTGCACAAGAATTGACAAAGAGATTCTAGCCATCTTAAGTTGTTTTCCAATTCAGAGTTCTCTATCACTCACTTAACTGGTTGTTTCTTAAAACTCTACAAAATGTCTAAATAACATAAACACCTAAATAAGTTATTATGACACCGTAAAAAAGTTAAAAATTCACCCCCCAACATCCCCCTTTATTACAAATCTCCCATGTAGCTATTTGTTCAGAGAGAAAGTCAAGAAAATTTGAATGCAACAAAGCCTCTCTCTCTCTCTCACTGCAAAAACGTTGCTAAAGAACCGGGAAATTGGAGACAACAACTTCCTTATCACCAATCCACTCTGCTAATTGTATCGAAACATAAGTTGAATCAGAAATACAATTATAATCTTTTGATCAAAGGAAGCGACTACAAAGCCCAAGAAGCTAGCTTTTTATCTAACCATCAAAATTCACCAAAACCAATCTCGTATAAAGTCATTAACCTTAATCATATAAACAAAATACAATATAATTCATACCCAATCTCACAATCGAGAACTTAAGACACTGCCATAACCTCCACAACTTACGGTCCCCTCAGTTCAAAAACCCTAGAAAATGCGCCACAAAACACAAAATTCTAGCCTCAAATCCGAATTTTTTCACCTTAAACGAATCAATTTCTCTCACAGAAACTATATCTATAAAAATCCACAACATTCAAACAAGTTTACTCCATTTGCCCAACCATATTTCAACGAGCAAAAAGGAAAACCCCAAGACTTCAATAACGCGAAAATGAAAGAGAAAATAAATAAATTGAAAATCAAGAAGTAGGGATTTGTACGAACCAGCGCAGGATTTGATGGTGTGGATCTTGAGGAGCAAAACGAGGACGCTCGCCAAATGGGTCATGTCTCCTGCTAATCTGAAAATATTCATTTTTCTTCTTCTTTCTTGAAAACGAAGAACGAAAAGGAAAAATGTGGAGTTGTACAAGACTGTTTGGATCAACCGGAGTAGATTTTCTCGGAAAAAGATTTATTCTGAGGCAGCTTTCCCAGATCTCCCGATTGATCCCACCGGGAAGACGAGCTCTTTTTCTCCAAGCTTAAGGGTTTTTATTTTTTATTTATTCATTTTTTTTTTTAAGAAGTGAAAGTGAAGGATGTCTGGTTTTTTTTTTTTTTAAAAAAAAAATTACTTCATTATACTTATATTAGTTTAAATTTTTTTTGAATTTATTCATTAGTTTTTTAAAAATTATTAAAAAAAATTTATTTAAAAGAGAATAAAGGAAATAGACAAAACTACATAAATGTTGTTATACTATTTATGCAAAATATTTCATAAATTTTAAAAACATGAAAAAAAATGAAAATCAAATTTAACAAAAAAACAGCTTTTTGAATTTTATATATCTTTTAAACGTTTAAAATAATTTCAAAAATAAATTTTGCCTAATTAAGATATCTTTGTCCTCTTTTTTTTCTTGCTTTTCACAAAGTATGTGATAATAAGATTGAAACGAGTTTTTAAATTCAAAAAATATTTTTATAGTTTTTTACAACATATTTTTTTTGCTGTTTTTCACAAAGTATTCCATAATAAGATTAAAACGAGTTTCAAATTTAAAAAATACATTTATTGTTCCTTAAAACATATAAATAAATTAACAATTAATTAAAATGAAGGACCATAAAAACGGAGCATACTCTAATTCTTTTAAGAGTAATTGGTATGTTGGTCTCTAACGTTTAAAAATGTGAAACTTTAGTCTTTATTTTCTAAATTTTGATGAAATAATTCCAAAACTCACAATAGGCATGCAAGCAAATCCTTTTAAAAGTAGTATGTCTTAATTTGTACAAGAAATATTCATACCATAAGCCAACTTAAACGTATGGGCAGGTGAACTCACAGGCCTTAGTCCTCGTTATGAAATACGTTGACTTCATTCCATTACGACTCAAGCAGTACCATGCTTGGTACATTGTTCATAATTTGTTTTATCCAATAACTTTATATTTGAATGACGTCATTTACTAAAAAAATACATCTAATATTCATATGCCAATTTAGGAATCTTGTGATCCATTTAAAGTAACTCCAAACACACAAAGAAATTTAAAAGAAAAAAGAAAAAGATCATTTCTTTTTTGTCATTTGTTGAGAACAGATAATGACAGAAATAAATATAAACTCTAATTTACCTGATAATTTGACCTAGTTAAAACAAAAGATAGACTCTATCAAGTGGGACCTACGTGAGCCCATCATATGGGTCCCATCTTTTGCTTTTGACGGGGTCAAAACCCTAACGGGTTATATGACAATACTCGGGAAATAATGAAAGTGAAAACAAGTATTTTATGACATTGATATCTTGACTTGTGAAACTTGAACACCAATTCATCAGCTTTTACCAACAGATTAGACATACATAACCAAGTGTTAATCAATGATGATGTGATAGTAGCTCTTGAAATCTCTTTTAACTCATTTGTGAGCTATTGTTTAATTGCTTTATGTTGATTATTCTCAACATTAATTGCTTTCCATATATGGTTCTTCATCTTTTATTTTATGGATTCTTGAATGTGTTTATATTTTTCATTAATGAAATTTGCTTAAAGCTTTGATTGAGAATAATTTAACGTGGTGTCAGCTTCATAGATTCAAACCCATAGGAGACAATTTGAGTGTGATACCCAATTCAAATGAATGTTTGGGAGGAAAAAAAATCCAAATTCAAATCCATAATTTAAATGACTTTTTCCAACCCAAACCATAAAAAAAAAAAAAATCAGATTCAACCTCTGCTTTAGATTTGCATAATTTGAATCTCTTTGCTACAATACGAATTTCTCACTTCTGGTGCGAGATGTCTAGAACAATTTTTTTTTTCAACTAACTAAATACAAATTCATATTTTATTTCTTATTCAAATTTACACTTTAATTACATATCCGCTCGGATTGCAATTTAAGTCATATCCTTTAGTTTAAATGAAACAAGGTTTACACGGTCACAATTTAAACTTGCAATCTAAATAAACCGTAAGTAGCTATATAGTATGGTAGCACATTAAAGAAGCTGCTCAAAACAGACTCAGCGACAAATATGATAACAAAAAAGCTTACTGAGTTTTTACAACGTGCAAGAGGGAATTCCTCCAAGCTTATTTTTCTAGTTTGGGCACCATTAAGATCAAAAAGGAATAGTCAAAGTTATACTTCAAACAACTAAATGACACTGGGACTCAAAGAAGCAAAAGCAAGCAGCTCTTCGTTGCTTTCAACCAAAACCATGTCTTCTTCTTTAAGCATTAACCAAGCTTCAATCCCATCTCCTTGTCTTGTTTCTATCAACAAAACACAGTTTTTGAATGCCACACTTGCAATGCTAACCCAAATCGGCTTTCCCCATCCGAAATCCGATTCATAAAACGGAAACCTACACCAACTGGTGCAGTTATAGTTGTCAATTTCAGCACTCTTTATCAGCTTCCCATACTCATCAAGTTTTCTCTGAACCTCCTCAAAGTCAATTCTCTTGCCATAATTTTCCACAACTTCTTTGATCCCCTTCCTAAACTTATCAACCAATACTTTTATGTCAACACTCATGTTTTCATTTTCCTCAACTTTTGCTGTAAAATAACCAACAAGATTCCCTGCAACATTCTCTGCGAGAGGGGGGACAATTCTCGGCCTCATATTCATGTTCTGACACCAAACTGATTTCCTTCGAAGCCTCGAATTCGATCTCGAAGCTTGCATCGCGCATTTCCAGATCAACCCTGATACGGCTTCAACTCGGGTGGGGTTGTTCACACTTTCACTCGTTGCTTGACTCTGCAAAGCTTCAATCTTTTTGGCCTCGAAAACGTATCTCTTTGTAACGCACTTGTCTTCAACAAATTCCACAACGGAGGCCTCGGGGCTTGACAATTCCAAAACCGGCGGAAAAAGATGAGAAGCTGCACTGAAATCAGGCTTCATGATATGCTGATCATGATCATGATCATGATCAGACGTTCCAAGTGCAGTTTTAGCCCAGCTGTTGACGAATGCGGCGAGGGTAGAACCGTCAACGATCTTGTGTGAAACGCTCAGACCAACGGCTATGCCACCGCAGTCAAAGATTGTGACTTGGACAAAAAGAAGACAGCCTCCAGTGCGTGATTCTTTGTATTCAGTCTCCACAGGAAGGAACTTCTTCAGAGTCTCTGAGTCGGGTTTTTGCAGGACTTTCGACATCAAACAGGACACTCTGGCTTCAACAAATTCTGCCCCGCCTTCATCTTCGCCGCTGCAGCATTCGATGAAAAAATTGTTTCTGATTCTCCCAGACAAAGGGTAGAAATGAGCGAGAGTGTTCGACAATGTTTTCCGCAGATGTCGGGATTGTTCGGATGCTATTTCGAGGGGTTGTAGTTGTTGTTGATGAGAGCTGGTAGTACTAAACAAGGGATAGAAGAGGATTAATGGGATGTACAAGTCTGGAGCTAGCTGGTCCATGAGAGAGAGCTTAACAATTCTTAGGTGTTGAGGGGTTGGAGGAGATGGTTTGATTGTCTCTCTTCTTGTGATCTCTACTTTGATTTCTTCAGCCATAATTAGTTGATTTTGAGTATCAACTTTGATTTCTCAAGACAATGGAATTTTGGATTGAGATACATTCACAGTATTTCCATAATATATGCCCGCAAAGCTTTGAAATTGTCGTCAAAAAAATAAAAAAGAAAGAAAAAAGAAACTCTAGTTGCAGGGGTTTTTGTCGTACAAAACCCTTCACAGTTTTTCCACTCCACTTGCGCTCTAAATTATTTCCAAAATTGTAGCTCTAATCATTTTAACTTATTTTCTGACCTTGCAGCCTCTTGTCCTCATCTCTAAACAAGGAATCTTCTGTTTTAATTGCACATCAGTAAACAACAAATATTGTTTAAGTACTCAAATTGTTGTTTTTTTTTTTTTATCTTCAGGTGCCAAGTTGCAAGTTTCTCCTGTTATTTATAAGTAAACAAAAATAATAATAATAATAATTAAAAAAAAAACCCCTTAGTCAGGCTTATAAAAAGAAAAAGAAATTGAAAGAGCAAAAGGTCGGTCACACATAAAAGGAAGAATTTGAAAAAAAGGCCGGCGAAAAATTTTAATTGGGGAAATGATCTCTTTTTTTCAGCACAAAAATCAAGTCTTTTGGACAGAAAAATTGTTTCAGTTTTTTTTTTCAAAAAGATGAAAAAAACACCCCGAGCAAAGAAAGAAACCTCAACATGATGAAAAAATAAAATTTGAAGCAATTTTCTTATCTAAAAGACTTGTTTTTTGATTTAAAAAAAAGGTCATTTGCTTAAAAAAATGTTTTCTTAAAGTCATTTATCCAAAAGCCCACATAAAATAGCATAACCATTGTTAGTTCTGACCAAATGATAATTAAACTCTTAGAAACACCTCGATGTTGATCCTAATATTTTGTTACACATAAAGCTTGTACAAATATTAGTGAAACCACTTTCTTTTTTTGGACAAGCTGAAAAGACAAAATATGATTGGCATGTTTATTTATCTGCGACATTTTTCGCCTGCTATGACTAAGAACTTTTTTGAGACTTGGATGTCTACAATCCGACGCATCTCAAGGAAATCTGGTTAGACCTTGCCAAAGTATTGTGCAGTCATTTTTTTTTTGGGTGAACTTGCCATGTATTGTCCTCCTATTTGACAAAAATAGTTTTCATTATTTTTTTAATTATAAATAATATAAAACTTTTATATATTATAATAATAACAAAAAAATTATTATAATATAAAACATTACATACTTCAATAAAAATAATTTTAATTAACAATTTTTACCACCTTTTTCAACGAAATACTAAAACCACCCGTAATATGGTATGACAACCCAATCACTGTTATGCTTTTAGTCAATCCAGTTCTTCATGCCAAGACAAAGGGACAAATCACATTGAATTGACCTTTACTTTGTTGGAGAAAAGGTCTGAAATAACAAGAAAAGTCAGACACGTGCCTTCCATTGACCAGCTGGCAGATTTACTAAAGCTCCAATACTAAGTTTCCTACGTTAAATACAAAAATCATTGGTTCCCACCATAATCTTAATTATGAATAATATAAAGCTCTCATATGTTATAGTAACAATAAAAAAATATATTACAGTATAAAATTCTCACATATTATAATAAAAATAATTCCTACAATTAATTTCTATCATTTTTTTAAACACCCAATAAGAAACAAACCAAGTGTTGTCCCATGTCCTATTAATTGTAGCTGATATTTAGATGTTCCAACACTTTCTTTGAGGGGAGCTGTTGAGAGAGGTATTTTATCACGGTACATGTGTTAGTATCTCACTGGGTTAGCTAGCCTCCTATTAGAAGAGTTGTAGCTGGAAAGCTTGCCAGAGTATCTAACAGTAAAGCTTCGATTTTACAAATCAAATTGTGACAAATACAGAACGAAAACATTGTTGTCTCCTGACAATTCTTATCACTAGACTTTTCTTTCTTCAGGGATTTTCTTTCCATCCAAACAGTCTTCATGCCAACGTTTCAAAGTTCCGAGTCAAATTTTAGATATAAAATTCGTAAAATCACCAAAACTTAAGTGCAGAAAATATATATATATATAGATATATATAAATCAAGCTCCAGCAGAGGCATTTACACCTTTTTTATTTTTTTTCCTTTTTCTTATATTTTAAGAATAGCAAGTCAAAATAGTTTCATCCATCTTTCCCATTATCTGCCGCGACCGTTGTAGAACGAGTACATGGCGACAAGCAAGGGCAGAGTAACGTTCTGGTCTAAGGCAAATTCAAACCTTCTTACAATTATTATTGTGTACCTGTAAGTATGTGATGAGATCCAAGATCTAGAATAAGAAATAAAAAGAAAATGCAGATAAGCTTGCCTTCCTGCAGATTCTTTTACCCCCTATTCATTAACCTCCCCTTCTAACTACTATACAAACAGCTGTCTGTTATAAGTGTTAATTTGTTTCATGAACGTCAATCTTCTTCTTTTTTTCTTTTGTGTTTTTGTATTCAAAAATCACAGCTTTTTACCGAGCAAATAACAAGCAAAATATCAAACGGACAAGAAAGATTTAAACAAAATGTATGCTAAATAAATAAAGTACTGCCAAAACTTTAATGAGCTCACCAAAAGCAAAATAATAAAACGCCTAATAGAAAACTGTTTGGGAAAAAACACCTTCACAAAAGAAGGTGCCACCGCCTATCCAGCACCCAGTTCTGAGCACAAGGAATGGACAGCGAACACAAGACCACACAATCAAGATAAGCAAAGTATTTAGGACAATCATAATAAAAGCATAGAAAGAAGTTCCATATTCCACCAATCATGAAGAAAATCTCAAGCCCAAAGGCCATTCACTTCCCTCCCTTCTTGGCAGCAGACTTGGTGACCTTGGCTCCACTAGGGTCCTTCTTCTCAACGTTCTTGATCACACCAACAGCAACAGTCTGGCGCATGTCACGCACGGCAAAACGACCAAGTGGGGGGTACTCTGAGAAAGTCTCAACCACCATGGGCTTGGTGGGAATCATCTTCACCATACCAGCATCACCATTCTTCAAGAACTTGGGCTCCTTCTCGAGCTCCTTTCCAGACCTACGGTCAATCTTGGTGAGAAGCTCAGCAAACTTAACAGCAATGTGGGAGGTGTGGCAGTCAAGAACTGGGGCATATCCGTTTCCAATCTGGCCAGGGTGGTTCATGATGATGACCTGGGATGTGAAGTTAGCAGCCTCCTTGGCAGGGTCATCCTTAGAGTTGGAGGCCACGAAACCACGCTTCAGATCCTTGACGGCAACATTCTTAACGTTGAACCCAACGTTGTCACCGGGGAGAGCCTCCTGTAGAGCCTCATGGTGCATCTCAACAGACTTAACTTCAGTGGTCAGTCCACTAGGTCCAAAGGTAACAACCATACCAGGCTTGAGAATACCAGTCTCAACACGACCGACCGGGACAGTTCCAATACCACCAATCTTGTAGACATCCTGGAGTGGGAGACGAAGTGGCTTGTCTGAGGGTCTCTTGGGCTCCTGGATCTGGTCAAGAGCATCAAGGAGAGTAGGACCCTTGTACCAGTCGAGGTTGGTTGACCTCTCAATCATGTTGTCACCTTCGAAACCAGAGATGGGAACGAATGGGATTTTGTCAGGGTTGTATCCGACCTTTTTCAAGTAGGATGAGACTTCCTTGACAATTTCATCGTACCTAGCCTTTGAGTATTTGGGAGTAGTGGCATCCATCTACAAAGAATAGCAATAGAAAACAAGGATTCAATTAAGAAAATATAACAATGTATCATAACACAACTTCAGGCAAACTAATTACAATACATATTAACGCCACAGTTAGAAATAAGTTATACAAGGATACAAGCACATAGGCATAAGCAAACGAAAATCAGAGAAGAAATGTTTTGCAACCTATAAAGAGTGAATAGGAAGAGAGAGGGAATCGCACCCTCAATAGTTCTATCCAGAGAACTACACCAACTAGGCCATCTCCCCAAATAATACACAAATATCACCCAATAGAGCAGACTCCTTTCATGATTTCAGACATCAAGAAGTATCCAGAAATGCCTAAAGCAAAACTCAACAACAATGCATTTCACACAATGAGGGAGTCCCTTCATGGATAGAATGGCCAACAAAACAAACACAATAAACAACATAAAAAGACAGAGAGACACAACACACACACACAAACACAGACATATATACACACAAAATAATAAATTACCTTGTTACAGCAACAGATCATCTGCTTGACACCAAGGGTGAAGGCGAGGAGAGCATGCTCACGGGTCTGCCCATCCTTGGAAATACCGGCTTCAAAACCACCAGTGGTGGAATCGATGATGAGAACAGCGCAGTCAGCCTGAGAGGTACCGGTGATCATGTTCTTGATAAAGTCACGATGGCCAGGAGCATCAATGACAGTGCAGTAGTACTTGGTAGTCTCGAACTTCCAGAGGGCGATATCAATGGTGATACCACGCTCACGCTCGGCCTTGAGCTTGTCAAGCACCCAGGCGTACTTGAATGACCTCTTGTTCATCTCAGCAGCTTCCTTCTCGAACCTCTCAATCACACGCTTGTCAATACCTCCAAGCTTGTAGATAAGGTGACCAGTAGTGGTCGACTTTCCAGAGTCGACATGGCCAATGACCACAATGTTGATGTGAACCTTTTCCTTACCCATGATGAATCAAAAACTCTGAAGCCAAAAACAATGAACGAAATTCAAGATCAGACCAAGAAAATAAATATACACCAGAAAACTAAAGAGCATTATAAAGCAATACAAGGTAAAACTAAAACATTCATTTAGTTCCAACGTGAAAAGGTAAATACATTAAACCAATATAATTCAAAAATTTATGAACAAGCACCCGAAAGACCAACGGAAACAAAGAACATCTAAAACCCACAATTCATAATCATGAAGGATTAAGAAAAAAAAAACCAATAACAACTAAAGCCCACGAGAAATAATTATGAAATAACAAAGCAAACCAATAACAACTAATACCTAGAAGAAATTATAAGAAAGAAGGTAGATCATTTCGTTCAACAACATAACTTTTTGATAGCATTAACACTAAAAAATAATTCACACGTCGATTCATCAGAGCCAGAACCAGATCTAAATCCCAGAAAAGAAGCATCAAAAGTGACAATCAACCTTTACATCAAAATCTAGAAACGAAAACAAAGCAAACAGATCTAAATCCAGCACTCAAAAAGACCTTTGCAAGACAAACAAAATTAAAAAACATCAAAACTCAAAATCAACAATTTAAAAAAAAAAAAAAACAGAGAGATGAAATCACAGTTTCGAAAGAACACAAGATTCCAAAAACCCAAAAAATCTAAAACTAGAGAGCATAAGAAAGGAAACCAAACATCATTCAAAAACAAAAACAAACACAAAAAAGAGAGAAGACTGAACAAAATCAGATCGAGAAGCGAAATTCGATACCTTGAAAGAGAGACAGAGTTAGAAGCGGCTGCGCAGAGAGAAAAAGTAATAAACCCTAGAGCATCGACAACACAGACAGAGAGATGAGGCTTTGAAGGGGCTTTGTTCTCTATTTATAGCTCGGGAAAAGATCTAGGGTTGTGCAATGGAAAGATGCAAATCTGGGTCGGCTAATATCTCGGGTTTCGGGTTGGGCTGGCAAGCGGCCTGATCCATGGACTGATTTGTTTCGGTGCCCCTTGATTTAAAGATCATTTCTACTTTCCCCCCGAAAGAGGGGATCAGACCAAAATCATACAGGAGTAAGAATACAAAAGTCAAAACTTTCATTAATTTATGTGGTTTTTGAAGCATTAGGTTTTGGCCATTTTTAACTACAAAAGCGGTTCAAATTTGCATTTAATAGAAAAATAACTAAGGCCAGTTTAAATTATAGAAGTGATTTTAAATCAATCAAAATGCCCACAATCTAATACGGTGTTTGGGGGTGCAGTTGAAACTGAAAATATTAGTTTGAAATTATAGCATATGAGAACTTTATATTGTAGCAACTTTTTATTTTTTTTACTATAGTTGTTAAGAGCTTTACACTATTTGTTGCCAAACAGAGGCTAAACTTTGCCTCTTTTCAAGTTCATAAGATTTGAACCATATCTACAGTAACAACTATTCTTATTCTCATTTTTTTTTATGAACTATAGTTTTCTAAACATTAATTCTCATTTTAAACTTGATGTAATGTTTTATTTTAGTTTTAAACCTTTATATATCAAACGCTAATTTAAAATTATCATTTAAACCATACAATTTAAAACTCATAGTTCAAACAATGAAGTTCTAAACTATACCATTTCAAACCCGCGTACTAAGGATGTTAGTAAACAACACTTAATGATTAGTTTTGAAAATAAGAAGATTACCTGAAATACCCCAAATTACTCTCTCCTCTTGGTTATTTATCTAATTTCTCTCCCCTTCTCCTTTTCATAGTCATTTCTTTCTCCTCCTAAACTTCTCCCTCTGATGTTGCTCCACCTCTAGCTTCTAGTTCACTCTCCAATGTTGCTACATCTTTGGCAACATCATCTTGAACCTCTCTTCTCAAGAGATCGCATGAAGCCACGAGAGATAGCAAAGCTACCAGAAAATCTCGAGTTGCCACATCTGGACCTCCTAATTCGCGGTTGTCGTGCAATTTTGTGACGGAGGATTGGCACGAGAGATCAACTGCTAAGAATAAATGATCAATTGACGGATTAAATGATTGACTCTAAGATGCTTTTGCAGGAGGATGCTTGCTTGCAACGTAGCCATTGAAGAGGAAAATTGGGAGTAAAGAAGGAGAGAGAGAAAGCAATTGAGTTGCAGAGAAAGAGGGGGAAGTCATACAAGAAGAGTTCTTTTTTCTTTTATTTAATTAATTATTTATTTATTTATTTTGAAAATCAAAAAGGAAGATAAAAAAAGAATGAAAGCGTAAAATTGAAAAATAAAATATTTAAAACTAAGTATGGCATTTTAATTTTTAATCATTGAAAATATGCAATTTACTTCTAATGATATTAATAATTAGCTTATTTATTTTAATTTCTCATTTATTGATTAGTCCCAGTGAATTTTCTCCCTAGAATTTCTATTAAAATCAAATGAAAAAGAAGGGGGTTAAGTGATGTGATGTAGTATTTTTTATTTGTTTTAAATATAAAGTCTAACAAAACAAGTCAAGTGAAACTGATTTTTCCCTCTTTTTTTGTTGTTTTTAATGGAAAATTTAATAGAAGGGTTAAATGAGAGTTTACAATTAGAGAGGCAAAATGGGGGCTTTTAAAATTTAAGGGGTGAGGTAGGAAGATTTCAAGAGTCATAGACTTATAGGGGAGGTTGATTTAAGGGTAAATTAGGGGAATACCACTGCTAGATAGTTGAATTTCAAACATTCTATTTTTTTTTAAAGAATAAAATAATTTGTACAACTTAGTGATACATAAAAATAATTACAGGGTGTTTGAGAACATCTATACCATGTGAGAGCTTTACATTATAAATTATTTTTCTTGACACTGTAGTATGTGAGCTGTAACGCCCCTATATGGGGGTTAACAGTTTTTAATGAGATAAAATAAAAATAAATAATAAAAGTAAAACCTTAAAAATAAAATTTGCCCGGGACTTAAATGAAAACTCTCAACTCAAAAATAAAAATATAAACGACAAATAAACCACAGTTTTAATGTAGCACCTTAAATTTAATAATATAAACTGTTGTCATCATCATTTTAACCCTCAACACATTGTTATACAGTCACAGAAAGTAACAATTGATGCTTACATTATCATGAAGAACATTCTCAACGATTGAAGCAGTCCCAATGTAATATAGTTACATCACTTCCTCAACTATATTTCTCGTAGCCACCTCACACTTAGTGAGTCCTGAAAAGATATAAACATAAGGGTATGAGCAACACTATGCTCAGTAGAGAAAGCCATTACCCACCTTTAGGTTTTTATCATTACCACATTAAAATCTGCATGGTTAGTAAGTCACATCATATTTCAGATTATGAGGTTTATTATGATCACATCTTATGGATACCGTAGTTAATCATTACCAAGTGTCATAATTACACATTTATACAAATATTACCAATCATCATTGTTCCTAGGTATCCATGTTAAATTGAGTATCACTCAACTCATCGAAACCCAAATGGGCGCACTTGATCACCCTATAAACATTCCAAGGGTGTTCCGGTGAGGGGACATCAAGCCCCGAGTCCTCACCAAATCGATTCCTGTACAGTGTGTTCTGGGACTTTCAACCCAAGGAAGCGTCATCGCCTTCCCCCTATTTTACCTTTTAGGGTATTCATGCCCAAGGACGTAACCGTCGCCCTCTTCATGTCTCACAATTTCTCTATATTGAATCATTATCAATAGA
This sequence comes from Artocarpus heterophyllus, assembly GCA_025403435.1. Taxonomy (NCBI): domain Eukaryota; kingdom Viridiplantae; phylum Streptophyta; class Magnoliopsida; order Rosales; family Moraceae; genus Artocarpus; species Artocarpus heterophyllus. The sequence goes on from CM046342.1 coordinate 13,933,871, forward strand.
GTTAGTTTTCCTAACCATGCTTCTCAATTTATAACATGTGTCAATTCATTATGTTCCTCGCCGTACAATACAAGACGAGTCCATGTCATAGTTTCATATGTGATACACATATAATATCAGTTCAACATAGATATATATATATTGCAGCAAAACAATCAATTTTAATTCTATAAAAACCTCACAAAAGATGAGTAATAGAATCCCTACCTTTCAAGCTTATCAACAATCTTTTAATCCTGGAATCAGTTAACGTTAGCTCCATACTCCCTTGATCCTAAGGCGTGCATAAGGACAATTAAAACTAAAGCACAACATACAACTACATTCATAAATAAATCATGTGTAAACTTATCTTACTAGTATGTCATTAAAGCTTTTATATAAATCTCTTTTGAATACCACAGTAAACAATTTTTGTCTTAACACAATATAAAATGTGAACAAGTAATCTATATGTTTTAGTCCCTAATAAGATTCATCAATCACTTAGGATAATATTGGAAAGGTTGCAAGACATTAAAGAATTAGGTGGTGAGCAAAGATGGGTTCTTGGTTCAGGTTAGCAGCTGGTATACCATAACAAACTGGTAGATTTACTAGTTTCCAATACAAAAATTAAATAATTCTTAGAAAATAAAATACAACTCCGATTTAGGTTTATGATAGCTCGTTAGAAAGCCTAGGATGCTACTTTTCAAATATGCAAACCAATTCATAAAATTCATTTTAATTTAATCTTAGAATTTCAAGAAATAACCACTGCCCATAGAGGTATTACAAAGTTTAACAATATAAATTTTCTGTCTAGGGCATATACACTTAGACTTCATACATATGCTCCAAAATAGCAACAAACATATACTTAGGTTTAAGAACGCAAATTTGAATAATCCTTTAGTATAAAAGAAAATTTATAAATGAAAGACTAAATTTGTTCATAAGATTCTAACCTCGGATTATGGTTAGTTGGAAGCTTGAAATGGCTTCAAAACAGGTTCCTTTAGTTCGGTATGACTGAAATTCTTGCTCAAATGGAGGTGATGGTGGCTGATTTTTATGGCTGCCTTGAAGAAGTTCTCTAAGTATTTTGCTTCAGCAAAGAAATGAGAAGAAGAGTGTGGGAACCGTGGAAGAGAAAGAAAGAAAAGATGAAATCTTTGAAGAGAAGTGATAGAAACAATTATAGAGGAGACATGTTGAAGCATGTCACGGAGGAAATAAAGAAAATGAGGGTCAAGAGTAGTTGGAAAAGATATCCTTATGTCTCATCTAAAGACTTTAACACATATAATGCCAATATGACATTTTTGAGATTTATTAGAAGTTCTAAGGCTTTTTAGTAATCATACTAAATAAATATAGGAGAATTTTAGAAAATTTAAAAATAGATAAAAATAAATATTATAAAATAAATTTAAATGAAGCAATTTTTTTTATACATTAAAAATTAATTTAATTACCTCAATACCCGTTAGGAGAATAACGGGTGTCACAGCTCTACCCCCCTTAAAGAAATTTCGTCCTCGAAATTTCAATTCTAGCAATACTAGTAAAAATTTTAATTCCATTATGATTCCAATTCCGAGTCTAAACCGTTAATGTTGTTTGTCCTCCAAATTTAAGTTATCGTATTTCCACTTATTTACTTGCATAATAAATCTTACTCCTAAATCCCTCAATAAGAGTATTTTTGACAAGTTTCAACTTATAACACCGTATAATAGTCTAAGAATCTGATCAGGCATACATATTGACCATATCATGATTCCGGTCCTTCATTGTCCATGGACTGTGATTTACAATCACATTTAAGGAGATTGCCAGAGAAATTTTATATACTTCATCTTTAGGTTCCTTTTCCTTTTTGAGTAAGGAAAAGTCAAATATATTTGATTTCATACCTCAACTAATAAACTAAAACATAATCATAAAACATATATCACAAACACTTATATTCAAAACCATACATTAAACTTATTCATAGAGATATTAAACGGAATCTCAGAGTTGCAGACAAACCCGACATATTTTTCATTAAACAGCTATCCTCATGACACAAACATTCAACCCAAATAATATACTCATATTTCATATGGAATATCCCCATAACTGACTCTGGTACTTCCACATAATATTAACAGAATATTACACATTACAAACATAATACGGATACGTTTCGAGAGTACAAGGCACTCCGTATACCAGCTATCCATATCATGCATGCTTAGAGGATACAAAAACATCGATAAACAAAAGATCGGACCTTAAGAAGGATGCGTTTCGAGAGCATCAAGTACTCCGTATCCAGCCATCCCGGCATTAGGCTCAATGAATCTAAAAGATTGAACAACAACGTACCACAAGAAACACAGAATACAAGGCAAACGGTTATTCGTAACACACGAAATACGGACACACATGCCTACATGCCAAAGATAAAACAAAAAGATTACAGATGGAGATTCAAATCAATTGGCCGCTCCCGGCTTTCCCTTTCCCATTCAAGCTTGGATGTTGCAGTGTCGGATTCTGGATGTATGATTTGCATTTTATCTATCAATTCCTCAGCTGTTGAAGCAGTGACAAAGATTTGTCTCTCCGATTCTGTAGTGATGTTTTCTTCCACAGCGTAATCTAGAAATTTCAAAAGACCGTCATAAAAACCATTTACATTCAGCAGTCCCAAAGGTTTGGAATAAAAGCCCAACAATTGCCCACAAGCAACTATAAATATTTCCTCAAGAGTACCTAGACCACCAGGTAATGCTATAAAAGCATCAGAATTATAGATTATGTCTTTAAAATTTTTAGGGATACTCCTGACTCCTTCTCCCTTACCTATGGCTTCCTTACAAAGGTTTCCTTCAACTGGAATATGAGGCCAAATTCTTACATCAGTAGCGTCACTAGACCTAGCTGCTAGTGCCATATTTACCATCATTTTTTATACTACCACCCCCATAGATTATGTTAATCTTCTTGCGTGCTAGGACTTGCCCTAAGTGATTTGCAGCTTCTAAATAAGCTTTATCTTTTCCAAGGCTGGAACCACAAAAGACACAGACATTCTTTATTTTCTTCGTGGACTGGGAGGTAGACATATTTGGTTTATAGAAGTGGTTGCTTAATGTCTGCTCCACTTAGACTTCGGGTTCTACATGAGATTTTAAAGATGAGAAATATACAAAAAGGGCTAAAGAGATAGACGAGTAGGTAATGAAAAAGTAATCCAAAGATTTAAACAAAATCTTGTGCGGATAAGAAAGTAAGATAAGGTGATTGATAGTTTATAGAAAATCTGATTCACTTTTTGAAAAAGATTAGACTCTAATTGTATAACTTTTGACAATTGAGAACAATTCGACAAAAGACCCTCATGACACAACTGTAGACTTTTTGACAAATATACACCAAGTCTAGAAATTTAATATAAACGACAAATACCGTAGAACTTTTGAAATTTGAGACACAAATCTTGAAATATCTGGATAAGCTTTTCAAAATTCAAACATATTACTGTACCGTATGTAACGTGTCTGATAAGATAATATATTTTATTATATATATATTTAAGAAAATCATAAATTAAATAAGATATTAACACTTACTGTATCAATCTAATAATCACAATTATTTCAAACACAAAAGCAAATATTCTGAGTAAAAGAAAAACACAAACTGTTGAACATCAGCTAAAACTGCTTCAAATAAGTAAAGACTAAATAACCTTTATAGAGCGATGACTTATTCCCCATCCAGTTTTCTTATGGCTTGGCAAACAGGATCTAGAAATACCATATTCCTGAGGCGTTGTCTTTCTGTATAAAATTTAGGCCAGAGTTTAAAAATAGCTCCTTGAACATATCCACTAGGGTGACCGTGAAGAGGAGGATGGATGCTATCCAAGTTCTCCTTTGAAAGTCCATCCCTACAAAACCTTATTTTATCCTCTCTATTCGTAGACATATAACCAGGTGAAGTACATTTACCGTTACAATTTTGTCTTCCACATTTGTTACAAGTGACCACGATGGCACGAGCTCTTCTTTTCATTGCACTACGACTGGTACCTGTTCCTGGTAAACCGACATCTTGACTAAAGTCACTCGGACGGATTTTCCCCTCTATCAACATTCTCACATCACAAGGGATACCAAAACGCATAAGAATCCACAACCGAGTAATTCTAGCCTTATATTTCTTTCTGAGAATCTTTTGGGAGAGTGATGGGAAATACTTTCTCATGTGTTGGTACTTTGGGTCCATGATGAGATGAAAGAAGAGTAAATAGAAAGGAAAAATTAAGATAGTAAATTGCAGAATCCTAGAATTCCTTCTTCTTTTAGAGAAAAAGAAGAATTTTTAATGAAAAAGAAGAGGATTTGCGATTTAGAGAGAAAATAACAAATTAAGAGAGAAAAAGTGAACTCGGAGAAATAAACTCTTATGCACAGTAAACGTATATGTAAACAATAATTAAACCACTGTATATGACACGTATAGAGACCACGTGGGAGAGACAGTGTGAATCAAACTGATTTAAGATTTGAACTAGGCCCAAATGTTCTAAGTTGAAAATGGTCAGGTTGTTTCGGGCCTTAACACATTTGGAACGAATTAAATAACAAACATAAAATTGAAAACCAATTTGTATAAATCTTAAATCCAATTCAAAGTCCACTATAGATAAAGTTAACTATGAACAACAAATCTAATTTAACGACAACAAGGATCTTCCTGAATGATATTTAAAATCATTTCATAACAACATAATCTTCCAGCAACTCAAATAATTTTGTTTTAATCAAAACCTTATTGAACAATACATACACCCATATGTTATTCATAATACTTAACATCTATCAATGGATTCATCATCATTACTACCAAAGGTTTAGAATGCGACTAACCTTGAAATCAATACGATTTACGTCTTTCAACGTAGACCATATCAATGAACAAAGACACTTGATGTTACTACTTAAGAACATCTACAATCCCCACAATTCTACTCATACAATATATAATTTTTTTCATATAACAAAACCTTAGGTAACCAAAAGATTCACTGATACACTTAAATACAATGTACGTAACGAAATATTTCAATTTTGAGATTCATGCATTCTAGACTTTACACAGTCTCAATAGACCAAAAGTCTAACATTTATCTCTCTCAAGATTCAATACCATGATTCCCAACTTATATCATATTCCTCAAATAAATAGAACTTTCAAGAAAAGTTATTGACACTTATGTGCTCCATCGAATCCACACATAATCATTACTTAGGTTTGAATCAATTATGAAAAATTTGGCATATCTATGCCAAACTTTAAAATCAATAAATCAAGCCTTATATTTCTTATTGTTTTTCACGAGACAAAAGGCTTTTAAATCCTCTTATCTATACGAATTTCTCATCGTTTATACGAATTAGATATGCTTATAGATCCAAATATTATACGAATCTCTCATAAGCATTCTACTTATAAACTCATTCCATATAATTATCATTCCCTTATAACTATTAATACTTTCCTTCTATATAATTATTGTACTCATATAACTATTGATATTTTCATTCTATGGCCTTTCCATGTTACATCCTTCTAGACTGTATAAATCAATGTGAAGGTTCATTTTGATGATGACAATGAAAATTCAGCTTCAAAACCATCTCAAAAATATATTTTTTTAAAGTGGTGCTACACTCCCTAGGTTAACCGAACCTAGGCTCTGATACCAAAAATTCTGGAACGCCCCTATATGGGGGTTAACAGTTTTTAATGAGATAAAATAAAAATAAATAATAAAAGTAAAACCTTAAAAATAAAATTTGCCCGGGACTTAAATGAAAACTCTCAACTCAAAAATAAAAATATAAACGACAAATAAACCACAGTTTTAATGTAGCACCTTAAATTTAATAATATAAACTGTTGTCATCATCATTTTAACCCTCAACACATTGTTATACAGTCACAGAAAGTAACAATTGATGCTTACATTATCATGAAGAACATTCTCAACGATTGAAGCAGTCCCAATGTAATATAGTTACATCACTTCCTCAACTATATTTCTCGTAGCCACCTCACACTTAGTGAGTCCTGAAAAGATATAAACATAAGGGTATGAGCAACACTATGCTCAGTAGAGAAAGCCATTACCCACCTTTAGGTTTTTATCATTACCACATTAAAATCTGCATGGTTAGTAAGTCACATCATATTTCAGATTATGAGGTTTATTATGATCACATCTTATGGATACCGTAGTTAATCATTACCAAGTGTCATAATTACACATTTATACAAATATTACCAATCATCATTGTTCCTAGGTATCCATGTTAAATTGAGTATCACTCAACTCATCGAAACCCAAATGGGCGCACTTGATCACCCTATAAACATTCCAAGGGTGTTCCGGTGAGGGGACATCAAGCCCCGAGTCCTCACCAAATCGATTCCTGTACAGTGTGTTCTGGGACTTTCAACCCAAGGAAGCGTCATCGCCTTCCCCCTATTTTACCTTTTAGGGTATTCATGCCCAAGGACGTAACCGTCGCCCTCTTCATGTCTCACAATTTCTCTATATTGAATCATTATCAATAGAGTTAGTTTTCCTAACCATGCTTCTCAATTTATAACATGTGTCAATTCATTATGTTCCTCGCCGTACAATACAAGACGAGTCCATGTCATAGTTTCATATGTGATACACATATAATATCAGTTCAACATAGATATATATATATTGCAGCAAAACAATCAATTTTAATTCTATAAAAACCTCACAAAAGATGAGTAATAGAATCCCTACCTTTCAAGCTTATCAACAATCTTTTAATCCTGGAATCAGTTAACGTTAGCTCCATACTCCCTTGATCCTAAGGCGTGCATAAGGACAATTAAAACTAAAGCACAACATACAACTACATTCATAAATAAATCATGTGTAAACTTATCTTACTAGTATGTCATTAAAGCTTTTATATAAATCTCTTTTGAATACCACAGTAAACAATTTTTGTCTTAACACAATATAAAATGTGAACAAGTAATCTATATGTTTTAGTCCCTAATAAGATTCATCAATCACTTAGGATAATATTGGAAAGGTTGCAAGACATTAAAGAATTAGGTGGTGAGCAAAGATGGGTTCTTGGTTCAGGTTAGCAGCTGGTATACCATAACAAACTGGTAGATTTACTAGTTTCCAATACAAAAATTAAATAATTCTTAGAAAATAAAATACAACTCCGATTTAGGTTTATGATAGCTCGTTAGAAAGCCTAGGATGCTACTTTTCAAATATGCAAACCAATTCATAAAATTCATTTTAATTTAATCTTAGAATTTCAAGAAATAACCACTGCCCATAGAGGTATTACAAAGTTTAACAATATAAATTTTCTGTCTAGGGCATATACACTTAGACTTCATACATATGCTCCAAAATAGCAACAAACATATACTTAGGTTTAAGAACGCAAATTTGAATAATCCTTTAGTATAAAAGAAAATTTATAAATGAAAGACTAAATTTGTTCATAAGATTCTAACCTCGGATTATGGTTAGTTGGAAGCTTGAAATGGCTTCAAAACAGGTTCCTTTAGTTCGGTATGACTGAAATTCTTGCTCAAATGGAGGTGATGGTGGCTGATTTTTATGGCTGCCTTGAAGAAGTTCTCTAAGTATTTTGCTTCAGCAAAGAAATGAGAAGAAGAGTGTGGGAACCGTGGAAGAGAAAGAAAGAAAAGATGAAATCTTTGAAGAGAAGTGATAGAAACAATTATAGAGGAGACATGTTGAAGCATGTCACGGAGGAAATAAAGAAAATGAGGGTCAAGAGTAGTTGGAAAAGATATCCTTATGTCTCATCTAAAGACTTTAACACATATAATGCCAATATGACATTTTTGAGATTTATTAGAAGTTCTAAGGCTTTTTAGTAATCATACTAAATAAATATAGGAGAATTTTAGAAAATTTAAAAATAGATAAAAATAAATATTATAAAATAAATTTAAATGAAGCAATTTTTTTTATACATTAAAAATTAATTTAATTACCTCAATACCCGTTAGGAGAATAACGGGTGTCACATGAGCACTTTATGTTGTAGCAACTAAAAGTTTTAGTTAAAATTGTAAAGATCAAAACACATTTTATCAGTCGTTAAAAATGCTATACAATTGAATTAGCATGTCTTTTAAAATCTATTATGCAAATGACACTATTTGCTCTCCCTCTATATCGTAGATCAACTTCTTCTACGCTAAGAAACTTATTGTAATGGATGCCAAACTTTTAAAAACAAACAATGCGCGTTGAGTATGATGACATTCCATAACCACATAAAAGAAAAACAAGAAAGTACAGGCTAGAAAATGTGCCCAAGGCAATTTTTTGCCCCCTTCAATGGTAGTGATATGGTAACATGAAATTGGTTGATTACCAAGCTATGATGAAACTTATAAATAGACTAATTTGGGAGAATTTGCTGCCATATCAAACGCTCCTTCTGAAATGTTTTTAAAGTGAAATAGTGAATAGGATTTAAGTTTAGGGTTAATTATATTATTGTACTACTTATTTTTAACGATATCTTAATTTGTTCGTCTATTCTTAGAAACTATAAAGGTATCTATTAAAATTTTAAACTTATTTTAATTTCATACCTACGAATAGAAAAATTGAGCACAACTATATGAATACCCTTGGATAGTTATAAAAAAATTTATATATTAAAAACATAAAAGAAATCCGTAGATAAAACATCACTTAGTTTGAAAAGTAACTTAGAATTTGAAGTTAAAACTTAAACACTGTAGCATGTGAGAGCTTTATAATGTAACAAACTACTATAACATATGAGAGCTTTGCACTATGACAAGTTGAAACTTAAAGTTTTAACTTCTTTCTCAAACAAAACCCAAATTTCAAAAAACATATTTTAAGTTTTATGACTTTTTACATTTTAAAATATTTTTAAATTTTTTTTTAAGAAGAAACATATATTTCATAAACAAATTAAGTTTAATTAAGGGTATTCTTATCTTTATTTTTCTCAGTCGAAAAATCCTAGGAGGGATAAAAGTGAAAAAGTTGTTCAAATAGAATACGTTTGTAATTTTTTTAAAAGAGAGACAAATTGAAAAAAAAAAAAAAAAGAACTGTAATGTATAGTTATATAACTAATTCAAAGCTAAAATAAGATTAGCCAAAATATAAAAATAAAAATAGTGGAGACCAGCTACGTATTAGATGCAAGGACAGATCTATGCAGCACACCGACACCAATCCACTTTTTGCTTTTTTTATTTTTCTGACATTTTGAACTTAAAAAAATGTTATTTTATTTTTTTATTTCAAATCATTTGAATAAATAACTTGATGTTAAAAGAAAAATAATATACCATATAAATAATAATAGGCATATTTGTTTCGCTAGTTCGATCCAATTTAATTAAGTTCAAACGGTCATCATAGTTTAAATTGGTGATTGGTAAAATATTTAATTCAAACTAAATAAACAGTTCAAACTAAGCTGAACTGTTTAACTTTTAGAATTCAAAACCCTCATTATTTCATCATTTTGGACTAATATTTAAGTGTGATTTCACTTCGACATATTAGTATTTATAATTTAACAATATTATTTTTTATTATTGTTCATTTAAATAACTTCTTTTTTTCCATATTTCATTATTTATTGTTTTAATAAAATAATTCTTTCATGCTTCAAACTAGAGTCATCAATAATCATCTAAATACAAATTTGAATTAGATTTTCTATTTAAATTAACACTTTAATTGTACAGCCAAAAACCAATTCAGATTACTATTTAAATTTGCAATTCAGATTTTTCTATTCAGACCAAAAAGTTTAAATTAACACAATTCAAACTAATGAATTAAATTGGGGACATATGCTTGTATGGTTGTACGATTAATATTTCATTTCAGAAAATAGTATGCTTGTACATAATATAATTCTGTAGGGAAACAAGTTAATATCGATTGTGAAGAAAGAAAAAAAAAAGTAAGTTAATGTCCCACAAGAAAAGAGAATGAAAATTTTACATAAATATGCTACGTATATTAGGTTGATAAAAAAGCTTTGCTGTTGTTTTAGACTTTATTAATTGTATTTAAAGAATTTTTGGTACATATGAAATAATGCTCTCCAATAAATGTTCATTAAAATAATTACTATGTACTTAGATAATATAAAATATAATATTATTAAAATAATTACTATAAAATTAAAGATATTTTTAAAATACTCTAAATATTGTGTTGAATTTTAATTTTATAATAATAATTTAGCCATGTATTATAATTTTTATTTTAACTAAAGAACACATAATTACTTTAAGCATAAAAAAAGGAAACATATTTTTTAAAAAAATACTTTAAATTTTCAAAAGTCTTTATTTGCACATTGGAATTTTTAGAATTTCACTTTTTCTTTATTTCTCTCCAAGGATATTTTGACTTTTTAGTAGTTATTTTTTAAAATGTTTACAATAGTTAAAATTGAAAGCCAAACCCCTAAAAAAAATTGAACACGCGTTTGATATGCAGAAATCCTAAGATGGGAATGGGAATCTATAAGATTCCCATGTTTGGTATACAGTAATCTAAGTTTTGGATTCCTGGGAAACTAATTCCCGTGGGATTCAGATTACCTCATTTTGGGGTAATATGAAGCCTACCCACAAGGTGATATTCATATTCTTGGGAATCTCAAAACTATAGAAATCTCATCTTTGTTTCCATGATGATAATGATAATAATTATATTATTATTAAATTATTATAATAATAATAATATTATAAATTAATATTTCTATGCAATATAAATATAAAAATTATATTCATATAAAATAATAATTTGATAATAATGATAATAATAACATGAACAATAATAATAAACATATATAATATATTACATATACAATATCTAAATATAATATATATATAAATACTATAATAATAAAATAAAATAATGTTGTACTATTATTATAAATTAATATTAATATATGATATACATATAAATATTATATCAATATAAAATTATAATTTAATAATAACAATAATAATAAAAACATAATAATATAACATCAATATGAATAGTATAATATTAATATTAATATGCATAGCAATATCAATATTAAACTATATAAATACTATTATAATAAATATAAATATAAAATATAGCTAAATATGTTTAATATTTTCTATAACAATATGTTTATTTAATGTTAATATTAATATAAATATTAATATATTATTAAGAATTGTATTTTTATTATTATTTATATTCATATCAATATATTTTATATTATATACAAACATTTTAATATTAATATATTGTTAAATAATAATTCTATGATTATTATAAATTAATATTTTTATATAAGATAAAGAAAGTATTATATTAATATAAAATAATAATTATTTAATAATAATGATAATAATAACATTAATATTCATAGTAATATTAATGTTAAATTATATATAATATTATTTTATTATTTATATTTATATTATTATTATTTAATATTAGTTATAATATATTATATTGATACATTTAATGGTAATACAATAAATTATTTTGTCAATTATACAAGATTCCTATGTATAACCAAACACAGTAATATATTATTCCTAGAAATCTAATAGAAGATTTCTATGTGTAACCAAACGTAATAATCTTAGTTCTTGGGAATCATATTCCCTACAATCATTTTCCCAGGAATATGATTCCTACTGATTACTGCAAACCAAACGCCCCCTAAAGGATCCAAACATTATTGTGATACAGAGTTAAAATATATTACATATAATAATAAATTTCAAAATAGTTCCTATATAACCAATGGTATAAAATGTGAGAAATATGCTAAATAGCACAATTTCAATTTTAATGGTATAAAGCAAATGGCACACTTTTGAAAGTATTTACTTACATAGTATTTTTACAATCACGTGCTCTTTTTAAACACTTGAATTTTTAATTTTACCTCATCATTTTTTTCATTTTCTTCTTGCTTTTCTTTTCTTTTTTTTCGTTATTTCATTATTGTTTATTTTTTTTCTACATCATTTTATACAAAATAGATTGTATTTTAAGCTAAGTGGGCCATTTAGTAAGCATTGTTATATTTTAGTCTATTTATTTTTATTAGTAATTTATAATTGTCTAATTCTCTCATTCTCTCTTTTAAATATTATATAAATTTATCTTCTTAAACTGACGAAAATTCTATCCAACACCACATGTAATGGAATTAGGGTTAATAAATCCTATCAAAAACCACATGTAATTGATATCGGGTTCATGTATTAATCAAGCCCTCTTGTAAGTTTCTACTAGATGTATCCTATTAACATGAGCGAAGTTATTCATCAATTAAAAATATATATATATATATATATATATATATATATATTTATTTGGTAAATTGCTCTAATAGTCCCCAACCTTTGATAAAAGTGAACATTTGATCCCAAACTTTTATTTTTAATTTAGTTGTCCCCGACCTCTGATTTTAGTTGTTGAAGGATGAAGTTAATAGTCAAATAGCTAATTTTGGACGAAAAAAGATGACAAACTGGTCCTTAAAGTTATAAAAAATGTGACAAACTGGTTCCTAAAGCTATAAAAAAAATGTGACAAGCTAGTTCCTAAAATTAACATTAAACTATTAAATTAACCATTCAGCAACTAAAATTAAAGATCAGAGACTGGTAAATCAAAAATAAAAGGTTGGGAATCAAAATAACATTTTTGTAAAAAGTTGAGGACGAACGTGGCAATTTATCCTATTTTATTTAAGTTCCCAAAGCTTTGGTGATTCTGTCACTTTATTCTTGAACTTTAAAACCAAATTTATCGTGTCATTGGAAGCCGTCTTTCACCAAAAACATTTTGTTCCCTTCTTCTTTAAGTAAGTAAGGGTTATCTTCTTTGTTGGATGTATAAGCTTGACCTTGATAGTGAAAGAAAACCTATTTTACAAAACACATTTCAACGCAACTAAATCCTCTTCAGCAATTTAGCAACAACAACATAGTTATCATGTGTTAACAAAATGCATCCATTTCCACCTTCACAAAAAAAAAAAAAAAAAAAGCATCCATTTCCATTAGCATACAACATGACCTGTTAGGGTTCAACTTTGTTTTCCAATCTTAACTGTAGCTAGTCCGTGCTGTTAGAATATGATTTGAGAGCATTAGTCAATTTAGTTTGACTGGTCATTACTCGATAGCAACTTGGCTTCAAGTGTCATTGGCATAGTCGATTATTTGCTACTCGACACTTGATGGTCACCTATTGGCTTCCTGGGCACTTGATGGTCAACTGTTTGGATACTGAACGGTGACCTTGAATTTTTAATTAGTCCCGCTGAACTCGTTTGCTGGAATTTTTTATCAAAAACAAACAAAAATGAGGGGTTTAAGTGACGCCATGTGTTCTTTTATGTTAGTTTTCACAGCATACTTTAGAAGAATGGATTAAATGAGACTAATTTCCCTCATATTTTGTTGCTTCTAACCAAAAATTATAATAAAAGATGTTAAATGAGGCTAGTTTAAACTTTAAAGGACAAAAAGAGAGGTTTTGCATGTCTAAAGGATAATGTGAGAATGAAAATAAAATTATAGGTGAAATTGATTTAAGGACGAATTAGGAAAAAAACACTTCCAAACAGTTGAATTTTAAAACAAATAACTAGCTTTCAAAAAATAAAATGCAACCTCCCTTCAAAAAGTGAAATACAACCAAATCAATGGGAGTTTAGGGTCCGTTTAGTTTGAGTATTTAAATAGAGTATTTAAATAAAGATTTAAATTTTTATGAGAGAAAATACTGTAACAAAATAATTTAAACTGTGATTTGTGTATCAAAACAAACGTGCCCTAAAAGTTTATTGTTTGCGCTAATTAAGCTATCTGCCGCCATTCTTTATTGTGAAATGACTTCTGTCATGCTAAAGAAACCAATTGCAATTATAATATGTTGCCTCCGCAAAACCACATAAAAGACAAAACAAGAAAACACACACTAGAATAGGTGCCAAAGGCAATTTTTTCCCTTGTATGATATGATAGCATGAAATTGATTGATAGATACCTAGCTACCATAAAATTTACAAGTAGGCTAAGTCACTGCTAAAATGCGATAAACCCACGCAGACTTATTCGATGAGTATCGAACAAGCATCATATCAATAAATATAAAATTTTGAGCCATTAAATTTTAAAAAAAAATGACTAAATTTGATAGTGAAAAGAGAGGGACTTACCCGAAAAGTACCTACTAAAGAAAAAAAAAAAGAAGAAAAATAGTGGAGGTCGATGAAAAGGAAAGAGCTTCTTTAGGCGGGTACATGTGTACACGAACACCAATTCACTTTGTTTATTTTTTGAAATAAAAAGGAAAAAAAAAACCAATTCGTGTTTGGCTTACTCAACATTTTAAAAATCCCAAAAACGTTATTTCATGTTTTAGATTTCAAATCATTTAAGGAGAATGCTATAATAAGACCCTCTTAATAATCTATAAGACCTATTTTTTAAATAGTTGAGTTTAATCTAATGGTTTAAAACTTCAATTCTACCTAATTATAGTGGGCTCTCCTTTACACGATCGAAATTAAATATAACACAAAACCTTACAAAATTAGTAAAAAAATCTGAAAACAAAAGTTGCCGAAGATGGCCGAGAACGAAGCCGGCACAAGTCCCAGCACTGTCTATCTTATTGGTGAGCCACCAAGGCTACCAGAGGTGCCACTGATTGTGATCGCACAACACCGACTACCTCCCACAACGATCGATCTCTGTCAATCCCAGCCCCCTCGTTGCCTCAAGACCATCACCCGTGAACCCCTCTTCCCCCAGATTGTTGTCGCTCAAAAGCCCCCTCTCCCTCATATTGTTGTTGCCCGCGACCTCCCTCCCCGAGGTTGCCGTCACCCTAAGATCTTCAGACTTTCGAGAGAAAAGAATATGCAAAAAATTGATAAAGGCAAAGCATTGGGAGAAGGGGGATCTCGCGATGGAATCATGACCCACATAAGGCCCGTTTGTTTCGATACTCGAATCACGGTTTGAATCATTTTGCTACAGTATTTTTCCTCACAAAAATTAAAATCTTCATTCAAATACTCGAACCAAACGGGCTCTATAGTCTCACGGCCTCTCTCACGAGCGTGACCCATAATGAGCTCAAATCGTGACGACCTGCGCCATGACCTGACCCCAATGCAACTTGTGGCAAGACCCACCAAACCGCAATGGGTAAAGGAGCGATAGATCGACTCGCGGGTGGAAGAGCAACAGTGGTGGAGGAAATGTCGACCTCTACCTCCCTCTCGAAGCCTGGCCCAGTTGCAACCTCCATTGTGTTGTTGTCCTATCGTGTCTCCGGTACAGTGGAGGAGAGCTCAGGTGACTCCTTGAAAGTGGAGGAGCTTTTTTTTTAAAAAAAAATTTTGGGGTTATTGATGAATTAAGTGTGTGTGGATTTATTATAGTTGTAGTAAGCTTGTTTATTTTTAACTGTTAGATTTAGATCTAACAGAGGAAAAATAGTTCTTATTGACGAGAATAGATAAAGGTCTTATTGTGATTTCTCCTATCATTTGAATAAATAACTTGACATTGAGAAGGAAATTAATGTTCTTGTACAGTTGCACAGTTACATGGTGATATTTCTTTAAGGAAACCAGTAACTAATGTAATCATCAAAAACAAATAATTTAATTTCGATTACTGGAAAAAAAAAGTTGTTTAATGTTTCAAAGAAAACAAATTTGTTAATGAAAAATTTACATAAATATGTTTTGCAGTTTTTGTTGATGAAAAATTCATTATATTTGGTTTAAACTTTATAAACTGCATATCAATTTTTTTTTTCCAGTGCATATAGAATTAATACTCTCCAGTTAATGCTCAAATTTAGCCAGGACACCCAAAACTTCCTTGAACAAAAAAAAAGGGAAACATTTAAAAACATGTTTCGAACTCTTATATAGTGTTTGAAAGAGTGGTGGAAATCGTTGGTTAAAACCACTTTTACTGTAGTATGTGAGAGCTTTACATTGTAGGAAATTTTTTTTTATTATTACGATAGCATGTGAGAGCTTTACACTGTTTATAACTAAATTTGTGATAAGCCAAACAAAAGATTAAAAAGTCTAATTTGCAACTTGGAATTTTTTTAGGCACATTCAAATTTTTTATTTTATTTTATTTCTCTTCGAGGACATTTTTGAACCTTTCCATTAGTTATCTTTTAATGCTTTCTATAGTAAAAATTGAACAATAACCGATCCATGTATTATTTTGATACACACTTAATATATCTTAGCATATAAGACTAAATTCTGAAATACATACCATATAACCTAAGAATATTGTACCAAGTAGGCCAATTTTAGAGTGATTTGAAAATAAATAGTATATTTAGAAACAATATAAAATATAAAAAGACTAGGCCGATTTCAATTTCACCTAGATTAATTTTCTTTTTATCTTCATAATTGGCAAGCAACTCCTCCCTCTTCTTTCTTTCTCTATGTCCTCGCTCTCTTTCTTTCCCTCTCATCTACCCCTTCCTCTGCGATTGTCATCGCCGATGATCACTACCAGCGCCGTTGCGAGCTTATGGGACCCAGACATCGATAATTGATACGGCGGCGAATAGGAGCTACAACTATTAGGGATTTCGGCGGCCACAAGAGTCGTATCGCCACCACGATTTGAGACCCTTGGCTGGCAAAGGAAATTCCTCATGTCATCACAGTCGCCGTCATGGATCCTCGGGACGAAGAGGGAAGTCGCGAGCTTGCAAACAACGATGGGAATTGTCCTCGAAGACGATCCTTGACGGCACCCCAACGCACTGTCTTGACAAAAGTGAGGGGGAGGAGGGGAGAGAGAGAGTCAGCCTAAGGCAGGGGAGAGCGGGGAGGTGTTGTGCAGAAGAGACGGGGGAAGAGAGAATGGATGTTAGAGTTTCAAGAGAAAATAAAAGGAAAAGATTTCGATGAATGGGAAAAAAAAAATTTGAATTGAGTAAAAGGTTTTTTGTTTAGAATAAAAAAATATGTTTTTTTATGTAGGTAAATTATTTTAGTTTTTTTTAATAAAATAAGAAAAATAACTATAGCAGAATAAGAAACCTCAACATGACAAAAAAAAAACTGAAACTGTTTTGATATCCAAAAAAATCTTTTTTTAATGCCAAAAACTGTCTAAAAAAAAATGGCCTATTTACCAAATTTTTTTTTGCCTGAGGTCATTCATCAAAATCCCTCAAATAAATGGGTGTTTGGCAGTGGTGAAAACTGAATGGTTCCCACCATAATCTCAGTTATGAATAATGTAAAGCTTTTATATGCTACAGTAACAATAAAAAAATATGCTACAGTATAAAACTCTCACATGCTATAGTAAAAATGGTTCCTACCACTGGTTTCACCACATTTCTAAACACCCTAAAAATAAATAGGAGTATTTTTGCAAATTCGGTCTTTAAAAATAATATTTTCTCTTAAAAATGTTTTTACCTAAGTTTGAAAAAGTTTGACCTATTAAATTTTATTCATATTTAAATATGGCAAATTTTTCTTATTCTTTTATGATATAAAATAAGGAAAAGTTATGGTGGAGACTGTATTTATTTTTTATAGGTGAAAAATAGTTTTTTTAAATTATTAAATTTTGATTTAATGGATGATATTAATTCGAAAGGTTTAAAAATATTTACGTTTGTATATTATTTGCTCCTTGTTTGTCTCCAATTACTCTAATTGCTACATCACCAGATTTCTCTCTCTCTCTTACCTCATCTTCGTCTCTTTCTCTCTGTTCCCTCGTCTTCCTCCGTCTACATTCTACCACCAACGTACAAGTTTGTAGCCAGATCTGGCCTGGCCTCGGCTTAACGGTCTCCTCCGAGTACGACGACACAAGGTTTCTCCTCCTTCGCCCTCACCACCCACTGCGCCCCCTACCTTGGCCTTCCGCGCGGCCACACGGTTGTCGGCCTTCGCACCCCCACTTGCCCCATCACGATCGTCACACTTTCCGTACTATGCGTCGCTCATGATAGACATCGTGACGGCCCTCGATGCCTAAGGGTCGCTTGTCGGGGTGGATGTTGCGGCCAACCACCATCTGCGAACTGTGGGTCGCAAGACCCACTTGCTTCTCTAAGAACCCACCAAGATCTGTAAGCGGCGATCTAGCGGCCTACATGAGAATGCCAAGACCCACATAGGTCTCTCCATTTTTTTTTGGAAAGAATTTGAAGGAAGGGCAAAAAAAAAAAAAATTGAATTGAAAAAATAACCTTTTCTTATTTTAATCAAAAAATATATTTTTTTATGTAGATAAAGTATTTTAATTTTTTTTTTAAAAATAACTGTAGTAAAATAAAAATCTTAATAGGGTAAAAGAGCTAAAACCGTTTAGATGTTTAAATTTTTTTTGGTCAAAAATTGGCTCAAAATTGACTAAAAATTTTTTCTTTAAAAAGTTATTTTTACAAATCTTTTTTTTTCTTTGTATTGTGAATTCACTTTGTATATTGTTTAAATTTAAATTTTAGGGAAAAATTTTGTGAAATTTTTATCGTTGGTTTGGCGTCAAAAATCCTCACAAGACCGTCAAAATTTATTGAGCGTCCCAATTCTTCACAGCAGACCTGTTTAGTTTGATTTGGTATTTTTTTTCAAAGCATAATCCGTGCATTATTGAAATTCTATTCTTTAGTAAAAAACTTGTGAAATATGTGTAATTGGTATTTTTTTTTTTTTGAAATTAGTGTGACCTGTCTATTGATTGAGAATAATCTATGCACTAATTTTTTTTCTAAAGAATTTGTATATTAATCTGATAGTGTAAAAATGAATTTCATTTTGTGATTACTTTGATATATATATTTTTAAATATACTAGTTAGATTTTCGTGCTTCGCACGTGTGAGCTCTATACGAAGGTTGTACAACCTTGTGTCTTTTTAAATTAATTTAAGGCTTGATTTTGACCTTCTCGAGTTTATAATGAAAATGACCCTTTATTATTTTATCAAGAATAGAAACTAATAAAATAGCAGACAAAAATAAAGAAGTTACTTTTAGACTGTAATTTCTTCTATATCATAACAGGCGTTTTTTCAGGTTTGAAGGATTAAATATAATCAATCAGAAAACATATGAGAAAAGAATAGAACAAATTTTATAAGTGAAACCAAATTTTCAGGGGAAAAAAAAGAAAACACAAACAAATTCTAATGACGAAATTTAACAGGAACATTATTGACACTTCAAAAGAGAAGGAAAAAAATTCCAATAAAAAATAAAACACATTTTAGTGTTATATTTTTAGATCAACTTATTTTCATAATAGAACAGGTAATTGTTTCTTTAAGGAAGAAAACTGTAAAAAAAAAAGAAAGTAAATTTAGTCACATCAAAAGGACATAAAATAAAATTATAACTATTTATAGGTCCATTGATCATATCATTTTAAATAATCAAGCCAAAGGAAATCAACAGAAACATCTATTAAAAATAAATATCACAATGAATTTTTTTTGCTCAGGAGAAAAAGGGCATCATCAGTAAAGTGGTCTGGTATAGTTCCCACCTATATTTGAGAGACAAATACTTATGCTTACAATCAAAACAATAGAATAATTAAATAAATAACACGAGACATAAGGAATGCAATAATCACAAAAAGAAGTAACATGTCAATGATGTAGCTGAACCTAATTTAAAAAAAAAAAGAACCAAAGCTGGTTGTAAATAATTAATTTGTTGAAATATCAAATTTCTAGTAAGGTGAACAATAAAATAAGTGATGTGTAAACATTTTGAAAACACTTCATAATCCCGTACTTTTTACCATTATTATTTGTTTTTATGAAGATTGAAATGCAAGCAGTTAGAGCATCAACTAAAAGTTTCTCATGCAGAGAAAACATGATCAATATCAATATTTCATACTTTAGAAAAAAAAAAAAAACAAATAGTAGGATGCTTATGCATTTATATGATATAATAAAGTACACTTCTTAATGAGTAGAACTTTTTCTGTGAAATCCAAAGTTCTGTCCTGATTAAATTGTAGTTACTGACCATAGATTATCCTCATATACAAGTTAAAAAGAAACCGAAGAGTACTCCTTATATTAGTTGACTTTTTATTGCCAGAAACAAACGGAAAGAGTGGAATATATGGATTATATAACTGCATTTGAAGAAAAGGCTGCAATGGGTAAGTTCAGAAAAAATAATTGACCAAATGAGATTCATGGCCCGAGGATCGACAATAAATAGGGTGTTTGACATGGTGATGGAAACATTGGTTAGAACTATTTTTATTGTAGCATATGAGAGCTTTATATTGTAGTAGTTTTTTTTTACTGTAGCATGTGAGAACTTTATACTGTTCATAACTGAGTTAGTGGTTAAAGCCACTCTTGTCAAACAACATGAAAGTATGGAGTAATTGACCAACTCCTCATGATGTCCTCTTTTTATTAGGATAAGCCGCATTTCAAAAAAAAAGTCAAGTATGATGATTCAAGCCATAATGTATTAAACAAGTGCATTTAATTAAAAAATATCAACAGCTTCAACAGAGCATTTTCGTGGAAAATAGAAATGTTAAATTATTGAAGAAGCAAGTACAGTAATAAGCATCTATATATGACAAACAATATCTGAGGAAATAATGCTAAACTGTTGAATACTAACTTTCACTCTGTTGAATTGTACTACAATTGAACGCAACTGCCAGAGTTAAAAGACTTTTGCTGCTTTCGGGTCTCTCCACTAGTCGACTTTGGATTAATCGGACTAAACCACTTGAATGTTGAGGGACCTTTAAAAGTTCGTGTCGTTCGTAGTGGGCCTGGATACTAAGGGTTTCCAAAAAAAAAAAAGAGTTATACAACAATAGGCATATGATTGAACTGTGAATTAGAACGATGAAGCTATGTTGGACGGAAATATAACTTTCAAACAGATAAAAACACATGTAAAACTTCAAAAATATTAGTTAAAAATTGTAGCCACACAATATTTCTTTTATAGCAATGAAGGTATAACACCAAGGTCTGCACATTTTCTACTAAACTGACAAAAATACATAAATGATGCGAATAGAACCAAAAAAATGAAGAATTGTTTAAAGAACCTATTAAATAACTACTTTATATTTAGAGTCTTTACATTCAAAGAAAAGAGTAAGACGCTTCCAATAAAACATTATATTATTGACTTAATGTTGGTCTATTGAAGCATGCATACAAAGTAGAACAGGTGATGCCTCACAAGTGCATGTGAAGACAAGAAATGAAAGCAAAAACTTAAAGAGAAAAAGAGAGCATCTTCTTTACAAAGCAAATTCATGAAAGTAAGTACAACACTTGTACTCCCACTTGTTTGTTGTTGAAGCAACCATCACAAAGGTGCATGATTCCACCTATAATAATTAAACCAAATAATATTATTCAAATTTATCAATGACCAATATATCTCATGAGTGAAATCATTAATCAAATTTATGCACTTAATTTAAGATGGAAAAGGGAATCCTCTTACCTTGGCCAAAGTAACAAATGCTTTCTCCTTGAGCTTTTAGTCAGGACTGGTTTCTGAGTAGACTCCTAGCACATTGGGTCCACATACTAAATCAACAAAAGTCAACCGTTTATACTATCCAAGTAACATGTTAAGATTTATAAAAATTGAAAATAAATTTATAACATGAAAGAAAATAAAATCCTTTAAAGAACAGAACCCTTTTTTTTTTTTTTCTCTAAATCAATTATATAAATCCGTTGTTTGTGCAGACCAAAAAAAGCTTTAAAAGCTGTTGATAAATTGTATCTGCACCCAAATGCCATGTATCTTTATTGTCATACGATAACACTCGTAAGCTTGCTAGATACCAAACTTTAAAAAAGCTTATATGAACTTTCTCAAAAGTAGTTGCTTCATCAATAGAAACTACAACCTGCAAGCAATTAAATTCTCGTATCACAACATTCTAAGATCATTTTTCTACCTTTTTTCCAGCACTTTGAGGGTGTTTGGCTAAGGGTGGTTTACACCACAAACTCAGTTATGAACAGTATAAAATTCTCATATGCTACAGTAAAAAGAAAAAAAATTGCTACAGTATAAATCTCTCACATGTTACAGTAAAAACGGTTCTCACTAATGGTTCTCACCACTAGCCAAACACCCGTTGGCCAATTCCATAACTTGCAGATTTATCTCCCTAAATAGCAACATGTACAATTGTGTAAGCCCTGATCATCTGCAGCCCCAAATTTTCCAATCCAAGTACGAACACCAAATGATAGTGAAGTAAATAAATAAATGTTGAAAAAGAAAGAGATAATATAATGGCAAATGCTACTTATACTTGGCTGAATAAATCTAATCCACATTAACTTATGTAGATATATAGCCCCAAAAAGAAATAGTCAGGACAAACCATCAGTTGAATTCGAATTGGTTCAGCAATCTAAAGAAATCAACATATAATAATTATTTTGGAACTTAGACACACGCACATTTGTCATGCAATCAATAATTTATTCATGAAGAAGAAAGAGGAAAATGAAAATCTTCCAACTTTTTTAACCAAAACTTTCTGCATCTCAGCCCAGCTTCTCTAGAAATTAAATTGAAATCCGATGGCCAAAAAATGAGAGAACTAAGATGGGAAGAAAGTGTCACAGGTATGGGTTTTTTATATAGTTATAGAATAGGTTTTTAAAAATTTTATTAAATTTAAATTATGATACCGTATGGGAGAGCCTACATAGAACCTCTTTTAACTTCTAATAGTAATCGTCGGATTCTCCACCCTGAGATAATGAAACCATTCTCTATCATTGCCTGTCTTATAGATTTGTTGCTGTTTATTATCATTCTGGGATTTAACTCTTCGCAGAGAAAATGAAGAAATTATAATAATAATAATAATAAAAGACTAGCCAATTTCGTTCCTTTGTCTTGGTTTTCTTTTAAGTTCAAAACGCAAGAACTCTAGTAGAAAAATGTATAAAGGGTGATGGTTAATACTTTTATTTTATTTTATTTTTGAAAATGTTTTGCTACCTCTTGCAAAAATCAATTCAGAGATTCTGAAATACAAAGTAAATTTTAAACGAATGATTCAACAGAAGGAAAACTTTCTTAAGAAAATCAGGGCTTTTAATAAACTTCATAAATTCTAAACAACTAGATCATCTCCATCAAATTTCAGTATTCAAGACATGAGAAAGCACCAATTTCAGGAACAAGATTTGGATTTCAAGTCATGCATGGGAAAATCTATTTTAAAAAATTTGTTTCTAGAAACATACCTCTAATCTACGAGAAATCTATTCATATCTCCTAAATTCCACTGAAAATCAAACTCCTCACTAGAAATGGTCTTCTTCGTTTGAGTTTTCTTGGAGAGGAGAGAGCGTTCGGGCGGGAATCGGGATGGGTACCAACAGAGATGATTTATTGTCATTGAATGCCCTTTTTCCACCAAAAAAAAAAAAGAATGAGGAAAACACAAAAAACACACGGTCTCACTTTTTATAAAAATGAGCATGAGTAAAATTAAATCTTTTTTTAAGATCGACAATAATATTATTTTTTTGAACGGTGACGATAAACTATTTTACAAAAGCATATTTTAACAAATGCATTCATTTCCGCAAAAATCAGCCCGAAACCTGACAATGATTAAACTATACGAACAAGAGGGACTTAGGACAAAATGTAAAGCTAAATTAGATACAAAACTTTAACGAGTTCAACAAAAGCAAATTATAAAAACTGAAAACACCTAACATTTTCATAAAAGGTGTCACCGACTCAACAAATGTGGCCACCGCCTGTCGAGCACCCAATTCTGAGCGCAAGAAAAGGACAATGGACACATGGAACCAGAAAAAGCAAAACCAATATTCCAAAGTACAAAACTGACTAGACAACTCAAGACCATACAATCAAAATAAACCGAGTCCTCAAGACGACGATAGTAAAAGCAAAATAGATAGCTCCATAATCCACCGATAAAGAAGAAAATCTCGAGGCAAACCGCCAGTCACTTTCCTCCCTTCTTAGCAGCAGACTTGGTGACCTTGGCTCCACTTGGGTCCTTCTTCTCAACGTTCTTGATCACACCAACAGCCACAGTCTGGCGCATGTCACGCACGGCAAAACGACCAAGTGGGGGGTACTCAGAGAAGGTCTCCACCACCATGGGCTTAGTGGGAATCATCTTAACCATACCGGCATCACCGTTCTTCAAGAACTTGGGCTCCTTCTCAAGCTCTTTTCCGGACCTACGGTCGATCTTGGTGAGAATCTCGGCGAACTTAACAGCAATGTGGGAGGTGTGGCAGTCCAGAACTGGGGCATATCCGTTTCCAATTTGGCCAGGGTGGTTCATGATGATGACCTGCGATGTGAAGTTAGCAGCCTCCTTGGCAGGGTCATCCTTAGAGTTGGAGGCGACATAACCACGCTTCAGATCCTTGACAGCAACGTTTTTGACGTTAAACCCAACATTGTCACCGGGAAGAGCCTCCTGGAGAGCCTCGTGGTGCATCTCAACGGACTTAACTTCAGTGGTCAGTCCACTAGGTGCAAAGGTAACAACCATACCAGGCTTGAGAATACCAGTCTCAACACGACCAACAGGGACAGTTCCAATACCACCAATCTTGTAGACGTCCTGAAGTGGGAGACGAAGTGCCTTGTCCGAGGGTCTCCTGGGCTCCTGGATCTGGTCAAGAGCCTCAAGGAGAGTGGGACCCTTGTACCAGTCAAGGTTGGTTGACCTCTCAATCATGTTGTCACCTTCGAAACCAGAGATGGGAACAAATGGGATTTTGTCAGGGTTGTATCCGACCTTCTTCAAGTAGGAAGAGACCTCCTTGATGATTTCATCGTACCTAGCCTTCGAGTATTTGGGAGTGGTGGCATCCATCTACAAAGAACAACAGTAGAAAACAAAAATTTAAGTGAACAATGCATCATAAGCCAATTTCGGACAAACTGATTATGAAACAAAACGAATAAATCC
Organism: Artocarpus heterophyllus; assembly: GCA_025403435.1. Lineage (NCBI taxonomy): Eukaryota > Viridiplantae > Streptophyta > Magnoliopsida > Rosales > Moraceae > Artocarpus > Artocarpus heterophyllus. The sequence goes on from CM046342.1 coordinate 13,959,016, forward strand.
ACAGCATAAATATCTCTTTAACAAGTAGATAGACACAAGGAAATAAAAACACAAAAACATATTCTGCATCTAATAAAGATTGAAGGGAGAGAGAGGGAATCACACCCTCAATGGTTCTATTCAGGGAACTACAGCAACTTGGCCTTCTCTCCAAAACAAAACCAAAAAAAAAAAAAAGAAAAAAAAACCTCAAACATCATCCAATATAGTGGACTCCTATCATAGTTTCGGGCATAAAAAAGTCCCCAAATGCCAAAAGCAGAACTCAACAACAATGCGTAAAGAGTCCCTCTATCAGATAGAAACACCAATCAAGCCATGCATACATACAAAGTAAAAAATTACCTTGTTACAACAACAGATCATCTGCCTGACACCAAGGGTGAAAGCGAGAAGAGCATGCTCACGGGTCTGGCCATCCTTTGAAATACCAGCTTCAAAACCACCGGTGGTAGAATCAATGATCAGAACAGCACAGTCAGCCTGCGAGGTTCCGGTGATCATGTTCTTGATAAAGTCACGATGGCCAGGAGCATCAATGACAGTGCAGTAGTACTTGGTGGTCTCAAACTTCCACAGGGCAATATCAATGGTGATACCACGCTCACGTTCAGCCTTGAGCTTGTCAAGCACCCAGGCGTACTTGAATGACCTCTTGTTCATCTCAGCAGCTTCCTTCTCGAACCTCTCAATTACACGCTTGTCAATACCTCCAAGCTTGTAAATGAGGTGACCAGTGGTGGTCGACTTTCCAGAGTCGACGTGGCCAATAACCACAATATTGATGTGGGTCTTTTCCTTACCCATGATGAATCAAAACCTAAACACAAAGGCAACAAATGCGAAATACAAGATCAGACCAAGAGAACCAAGATACTGAACAATTGACAAAAGTTGTAATCATAATAGAAAAGAATACCCAACAGAACAATCTAAAACTAGAATACACGCATGGTTCTGAAGTGAAAAAGTAAAGCCATTCAATCAATATAAGATCTGACGAAAAAAATTAAGACGCTGAACTTAGCAGAAAATTAATGGTCATCATAAAAAAAAAACCACAAAACAAAGGAAAACTAGAATACACATGGTTCTGATGTAGACCCATTAAGTCAACAACCAAATTTAACTTTAACATCAATAAAGATATACTTGAAAATAATCTATGAATACACATCCAAAGGACAAGAAGAAAACCCCCAAAAAAAAAGAGGACTCCATTTGGTATTGTTTTAAAAGTTTTTAGAAATACTTTTGCACGCTTTTTAAGGCAAACATTTCAAAAACACCATCGACACAGTTCTTCAAAAATTCTCTTTTTTCAAAACAAAACTATTTTTACTTGTTTCGAAAATACTATCATATCAAATGGACGCAATGAAATCGATTGTGAAAGATTAAAACATACAGATTAATTCAGGCAAAAACAGAAATGCGAAAAAGTAATGTACTACTTCCTAATGAAGAATAATTTCAGTCGATAAAGCTTGCCTTTTTTTTACCTTTACTTAACATTGATAACAACAAAATTTAAAATAAAAAAAATATTTTCTACATCAAAAAACCTAAAAATGAAAACAAACAGAGTAGACCTAAACACACCTCCAAGAAAAAGAATAACAAATCAGATTAAAGAATTATTGCATAAAAGCAGCAGACAATAATTCCATACACGCAGACAATTCCATAGACCAAAATCAACAAAATTCAGATCAATTTAATGAAAAAAAAAAAAAAAAACATAAGATCTAGAATACTAGAGAACCTAAAAAATGAAAACCAAACATAAACAAAAATCAAAAACCGAAAAGAGAGAAGACTAAAACAAAAATCAGATCGAGAATCGAAATCGGATACCTTGAAAGAGAGAAATCGAAGCGGCTGCGTATAGAGAGAAAGTACAAAACCCCAGAGCAGCGAGAGCAAAGCGAGCGATAGAGCTTGAAAAGGGCCTTTGCATTCTATTTAAAGCTGAAGAGGTGAACTAGGGTTGTTAAAGATTCGCTGCTGTGTCAATTTACTCTTTCACCCCTGCATGGTGTAGGAAATAACCATTTTGCCGTTCTTGCTTTTCCCTCAAGCAAATGAGTCAAACAAGTTTTATTTTAATACCTCGTCAATGAGACGGTTTTTATCATGGAAAATTTTATAAATTGTCTCCAAATTTATGTCAATTTTTATTGGCTTTTTTTCCCGCTACGTGGCCCTTTAACTCTATGTATTTTATAAATTAGTCCTCTGTAAAAAAAAATTGATAATTGATCCCCTAAACTCAAAAATATGTTACACCCAAGGTCTTTTCTCTCGTGTTTGTTAAGTTTCCGATAGTTTTTAACACATGATTTGCACATGATTGTTTTGTAAGGGCATTGATTATCATCCTGATTTTGTGTTTTAACTCAAATTCATTTTTAAACTCAAAAGCAAGTCAAATTTAACTCAAATTTTGTCATTTTAATCACAATTAATTAAAAAAAATACATCTTTCCTGTTGTAAACAGAGTAAGAGAGGTTACTGTTATTAATTTCAACATAATTGAAGAAAAATAAAACAATTTCCAATTGATTGTAACCAAAATGAACAATTGAAAAATATCATCTCCAAAAAATGAAAAAAAAAAAATAGTTTTATCATCATGGCATATCTACATCAAACCCAGGCCTACAACTTCAAACAATAAAAGCCTCTAAGGTAATCGAATCTAAGGCTGAAATCATGCCATACATTTCCACAAAGATCTACAAATGAAAATGCATATCACAAAACTTAAGAGAGAGAAAGAGAGAGGGAGAGAAATTTCTCTGCAAAGTCCTACTAAGCAACTACAGGGCAAAGTTGTGGTGACGGCACAAGCAAAGGCAAAGGCGAAGGTGAGATTTAGCAAGTGCGGTCAAGCTCCAACAACGAAATCTAAAGGGAAGGGGCACTAATGCCAATATCTGGTAGTAGAGGGGTCGCACGACGCCCAAATTTATTGATGAAGCGGGCGCTACAACACCGAGATTTGCCGGCAAAGTGGTGCACTCAACGTCAGGATTTCCTTTGAAAGTGGTGCTACAACGAGCTTGAACGGGAGGGGGCAAAGTGTGGTGTGTGGGTTGCTCAAGCGTATGGCAATCATGACCATTGACCTTGGTTCTTTCATAGCAAAAACAGTGAGTTTTAAGGGGTCAATTGCTAGCAATGACCTTGAGAGAAGGACACATGAGAATCACGTGTTAGAAAACTGTCCAAAATTTAACAGATGTGAGAGAAAGGACCTTAAATGCAAGATATTTATGAGTTTAGGTGGTCAATTGCCATAAATTTTTTTTCAAGGACCAATTTTCATACTCGCAAAGTTCATGGGGCTATTGTTTAATTTTTTTCTATTTTATCCTTAAATTTTTAAAATTGTTATATATTCTCTTTTTAGTTCAAAACAGTCAGCAAATTTACCGTTATGTTACTTAAATGGACAGAAAAATTGACAAGGCACTAAATTCGAAAAATAAAATTTTACAAGTGCCACAAACTTATGTTGCTTGTTCACTTCATTCCCTAAATTTTAAAATATTGGCAAATTTATCCTTTTCCTCACTCAAATAAACACTAAAGCAAACACAATATTAAAACTTAATTTAAGCAACCAAAAAAACTCTCAAAAAAAAAATCATGAAACTACTAATCGTATTATTTAACAAAAAATTACTCCTAAATGATAGAAATGAAGCATTGGGTCCCAGGGTGAAAGTTTGCAGGGGTGTCGCAGTGGGGTAGGCCGAAAGACTGGGGGGAGGAGGTCACGAGGCAACCATAATGTTGATGTGGGTTGCGAAGCCAACGTGGTGGGCCTAGGACATGCACCAAGTGCACTCAATAGACTAACTTTGTCCAGGGTCCTTGCCCTCCTCCCTGCTCGCGCCCAGGGGGCACGGCCAATGCTGACAGCCTGCACAAAATGGGCAGGTTAGCTTGTAGATGGCTCGTGCACAGTCTGATGGCACTCCGCCTGCATGCCCAGCATGCTAGCTATTTAATGTTGTAGGGTTTCCAAACATAACACATAAAAAAATAAATAAATAAATAAATAATCGCACCACCAAAAAAAAATCCAGAAATAAGTTAATCAATATTGGGATTTTGTATGGTTTTAATGCTAACTCTTCTTTTCCCAGCATCTCCATCTCCAATTGTGTATTACATAGCTAATTCTATATAGTGAACAGGTTGAAAAAAAAAACAATTTAAGAAAATATAAAGATTGTTTTAAATGGATCTTGAAATTTTTTTGAAAATCAATGGATCTTCAAATTTGAGGCTTTGTTTCAAATTTTTTATGTTTTTAAAATTTATAATTTTATAAATTTTTTAATAAATTATTTAAAGCTAGTTATGTTATATCCCTCAATATTCTCCATTCCCAAAGTACACATTAGAGAAATAAATATCTGGTTGCAAACATAGCCTCCACTTAAAGTGAAGTATTCAAATTCTCACGCCAAGTTCAAATATATGTATACATATATATAAAGGAAAATTATACTATTTTTCTCAGAAGTTGAGGCATATTGCCAAATGATTCACATTTCATTCTCATAGTGCTCCCAAGTCTTATCTCACTCGGCTTGATTTTTTCTTGGAAATTCCTGTGCACCGGGGAGACACGTAACGTGGCAGGCTGGTAGCCTAGTGGGATTATCCTTGGATATATAAATTACCAAAATAATAATAATGAAAAAAACATAATGTGTTAAATCATTATGCGGGGATATATAACTCAAAGTACTTAATAAGACACTGAAAAAAAAAAAAAAGGAATTCTACTATCATTCCCAAGGAGACAAATTTGCATTAATCGCATCCATAAAGTACACCAGAGCTATGTGCAGAGGTGCTCCACAAAAAATTTGCACCTATCTAAGAGTGTAATAATATAAACAATTCGTGTACTCATATTTAAAGATTCAGTTCACGTATCTATATAATCTGCACATTGGATAGTCCTTACAAGCTCCTTCAAATTAGCTAGTACATGTCGTGGTCCTAAACTCTTTGCACCAATGAAATTTAAAAGCTGCTCTAAATCCTACACAAGGGATGGGGAAAAAATGTCAAGCTCATTGAGATGAAAGATGTCTATGCATGTATATTCATAATCCGACTAACAGAATTCAAACTACAAAAAAAAGGGAAAGCGAAAAGTACAGGAAAAGAAGCATGAACTTTGTAAAGGACAGTGTACCTTGTTCAGTAAGAATACAGCATAAGCAGCTCTAGTTGTGTCTTGACCATCCAAATAAAGGGGGAATTCCAGGTGCCTCGAGTTTGTGGACAGAGATGTGTTTGATGACAAATCAGATGATGTAGGTTCTATCAATGGCGCGTAATCAACAATATGTGAACATGACCCACCCAATCGCACAGGGTAACGTAACGGAACTTTCAAGTATGAAGCTACAAGTGAAACTGCCTGCAACAAGATCAAGAAAATACATCGAATTATAATGAGTTAAAACGACTGGTGCCTAGGCTAATGCAAAAGAATCAGACTAAGAACGTAGAATAACACATGATCCTACAAACTCCTGGGAACAGGAAGGCATTAATTAATAGCTTTATTCAAGGATGAGAAAGAACGCACGTGAGCAATATATCCCAGAGCACTTGACGATCTCTGAGCCTCCTTTTTGTCTGTGAAAAGACTCATTGTTTTAAAAGGAAGCATGGTCAAATGCAGACCTAAAATTGTCAAGGATCCGGGATTGAAAGGCTTGGCCCCAGCAAAATTGCCTGGTAAAAAGCCTTCAAATATTCAGATTGAAAGAAATTCTTGGATTCCAAAATCAAGGCAGCATATTATGAAGAGACATAAAAACAAAAACAAGCAAACAAAATCCAGTAAATTTAAAATGTAGAGAATTCGTATCATAGACATGGCAACAACAAAAATATCTGAAGGATAGAGGGAAATAAAAACATCCTAAATGCATAAGAGGCCCATTAGAGATATGTATGCCTTTCAACTAAGGTGATGCTGATAGAATATTAACATGTGAGGCAATAAGTGTACACTGAGTAAAGCAATCAAAGTTTCAAAAGACGTCAAATTGATAAACAACATGTGAACTAAATTACTTTTGCATAAATAGGGGATTCTATATACCATCTAGAGTCATGCAGGCAACAGAATAGTTTGGCCCATTTCAGAACTTCCAACCATCCACGAGACAAACTTAAGAGTGTGTTTCGTTGGAGGGAGGGAAAGCTGGAGGGATTGTGGCGTGGACAGTGAGAGCAGGGAAAGAAATAGAAACTAATAAGCTAGAAGCAGCGTATGTAAACACCTGAAAGTGCCTACACGTCCATCCAAAGGTCAAATAAAAAAGAATATTCATACAGAGGTTCATAAATAAATATTACAACAATAAGCAACTTTTTATGATAGAACCACCAAAAAAAACCCTATCTACAGCTAGTAACACAAGATCCAACAACTCTTGTGCATAACTAAAAAAGAAGACATTTAATAGCCGGGAATGGGGATAGAATCAGACTCATTGCAGTTGGTTAAAATAGCATTTTCTTTCTTTCGCTTGTCAAAATTAGACGCTATGCCATTCTTTTCTAGTGTTGCTATCCAATTGTACAAATACAAAACAAAACAAGGTTTCATACATGTAAGATAAGGGGCATAGCTTTACCTGATTTGCTACTGCTAGGAAATGATTCTAGCTCCTGTTCTTGTTTAGATCCTGCAGAGATCTTCACAGGATACAGCAGTGAAAGTTGCGATACCATGTATTGTTGTCTCATTCTTAGCATTTTCAGCAAATTTTTAAGACGAAGGTACTCCTTTCCTCCAGGAAACAAGTCGTTTGATTCCTGTAATAAACAAAATGAGAGCTTCCACTCGACCATGTATAAAATGCACTCCTATCTAGCTAACCACTCAACCAGGACTAAAAAAAAAAGAGAGAAAAAAACGTAACAAAGCAATATCAGAGCTTTCTTACAAAATAGACACCATGAATGATTTTAATCTTTGGACGGAACAAATCCAATCATTTCAACAGAATCCAGATTTAAAATAAAATTAAAACAAGAGAAGAGCCTTTAAAAAAATATAAAGAAAAATAAGACTAACAACTCCAAAATAAAAAATCCACTCAATTGAGGTTTATAGACGGATGAGTAAAGACAATAATGGAAAAAATCAGCTAAGAAGTCATGAGAAACCGTTATTACTTGTAAGCGCTTCCTAGCAACAGAAAGGGATGCCCCATCAACCAATAGCGATCTAACTTGAACATTTAGCTCTTTCTCGTGCTCTTTAGCCTTCTCCGCAGCAATCACATATTGCATCGACAAGTTCACTATCACCATTTTTCTAGCCTCCAGTTTCTCATGCTTCTCCTCTAGTTCATTTAATCGGTTTAGTGACTCAGCTTCAACCTGCCCACCATGTTGCCGCCCGCTAATCCGCGGGCTAATCAATTAAGGCCCAAGAAATACAGGAACAAGTATACTACCCATAGGGAGGACTAGCTACTGCGTGTGGGTTTGTGTATACATTTATGCTTGAATAAAATCACTAAATAAAATAGAATTCCATCATGCATTTTGGAAACTACTTTGATTGCAGCAAATAAAACTCTTTTCCAAAATGTATTTAGAAAGAAAAGAAATAACTGAGAAAGCACATTCACGTTTTCAACTGATTTCTGAAGGTTGAATTGTTTTTAAACATTAATTATATGAATAAGAAGAAATGTGCTAGTATTTATCTGAAGATAAATGAGGAATTTAAGGCAACAGAATAATCCACCTAGAAGCCATGTACTCAAAAGTATCATAAACAGCACATAGAAAAATGTTCAACTTTCTTGTACACAAATTTCAAGGCTGGACTCCGGAGGGCGTATGACTCATGAATGAAGGTTTTGAATATATTATTTTGCTAATTGGTGTTCTTTTAGATTATTCGTAATAGAATCTAATCAATCTATACACCACACTATAAAGTTTTCTCGAATTCAATATATATTTCTTTTGTTCTCTTTACCTAAGAATGCATTTACTTAGTTGGTTAATGTTACTTCCCGAAAACTACTCCTTTTCCTCAATTGAATTATCGTTAAAAACACGCACTGGAGAAAAGCACGCCCATTTGAGGGTCTTAAATATATAATTATTTTCCTTAGTTCATAGTTCATCACTTATAAAATAAAGAATCACAAGAAATTAATCATCCTTCTGAAACTCAGCAAACTAAACAGAAATTCCCTCAGCCACTTATTTAGCAAAATAAGCCGACCAAAACCCCAAAAAAAAAATCTTGAAAAAAGGCATGATTGAACTGCAATTAACCTACATTTCTTCTCCAATGAACACAACAAATTGAGATCGAAATCAAAAAGATGCGAAATTGAGCAATGCCCAAAATCCTACCTGAATAAGCGATTTGAGTTTCCCCTGAAGACTCTGTTTCTTCTCCTTAGCTTCGTTGAGAGCTGAGGAAAGACTACAAAACCTGGCGAGCTCTTGGTCGAATTCTTCCCAATCTACAACCTTCAAATTCTCCGGATCCATTTCCGTCTTCTCCGAAGAAATCGTCGCTCGGTCTCCTCCTCCTCCTCCTCCTCCTTCCATCGAGAATCTGAGAGAAATCTCTGTTCTGGTTATGGTGGTGTGATCTCAAATATGGCGCAGGGCTCCACCTCATCGTCGTCCCTTCACTGATCGGTTAGGGTTTCAGGATCACTAAACCATTTCTCTTCTTTTCTTTGTCCCTGCCTTTATTCAGAGTTTTCTCGAGAAAAATTTGGAATTTTCTCGCCAAAAAATTGGATTCTTGGAAAATTTTTGCATTGGAAATAAGGGGACTGTCTTATTTGACGGGCAAAACTCCTAACAAAGAAATCACTATGAGATTTTTTTATTATTATTATTTATTTTATTTTTTTTTGCGTGGGGAGTGGGGAGAGACAAGGGAAAACTTTGTTTCCTTAACAACGACGTTAAATATTCGTTTTTTAATTAAAATTAAATACTCGTCAAATGAAAAAAAAAAAAAAAAAGATAACTAATTTGATTGCTCCCTCGTTTTTTTAAAACGTGCAACTTAGTCCTTTTATTTTTTTTATTTAATCGAGTCTAACCATTAAAAGAAATATGATTTGGTCTTTGTCGTTTAATTTTGAAGAAAAATTTTTACACATTATTTTTAAACAAAATTATCAAACTATCCTTTAAAATATTTTTTTGACAATAATCAATATATCCAAAATTTTATCCAAAAAAAAAAAAAATTTCCTTCCCCTATTCTTCATCTTTTTGTTCTCTCTCTCTCTATTCCATCGGAAACCTATCCCACCTCCGCCCTTTCGACACCGCGCCACAGCCATGTGAGCACCGCCACTCCCACATTACCCACATCACCACCATCCCACTCTTGACCCAGAGCGTGACAACAGGCTGGTTGGATGCCGATCGAGATGTTCTGGTGCTTTCAGGAATCGAGCAAGTACAAGATGTTCGGTGACGGTGATAGAGTTTGCTTCTTGGCCAAGTGAGTTACAAGCGAGTTCGTTTCTCGGCCATGACATTTTGAATTTAATTGCTGAATTTATTTTTGAAAATTGTTTCTTCTTGGTTAAGGAATTGAATTTCTTGGTTGTTTCTTTTTGCTCTGCTTTTTGTTGGTTTTTTCTTAAAAGAAAAAAATGGAATTAATGTAAATTAATGAAAATTTTGGTTTAGCGAATGGGTATTAACTACTGATTATGGGGGACTATTGTGTGTGAAGTAATCGCAAATTTTTAATTAATTTATTTATTCAGGGGGTTTTGGAGGAAGAGAAAATTAGATTGAAACGATTTCCAGATCTAAGGGGAATCTAGTCCTCAGAGGGATGGGGGGCCGGAACAAGCAAAGGGCACATTGGAGGTGGAGAAGAGGAAGCAAACATGAGAAACTATTATTATTATTATTATTATTATTATTATTATTATTATTACTACTACTACTACTACTACTATTATATTTTATTTTTTACATTTTAAAATTAGTTTTTTTAAAGAAATATGTTTTGATTTTAATATCTTCAAAACATATTAGATATTTTGCTAAAATACTCTCACTAAAGTAGTCAAAATATTTTTAACAGTCAAACTTAATAGCTGGAAACCAAATTGCACCTCTTTTTAACGGTTAGACCTAATTAAACAAAAAAAGGTTGTGACCAAATCACACATTTTTAAAAAGGTTAGGAAGTAACTGAGCTATTTACCTTAAAAAAACAAAAATTAAGAAGAATGAGGAAAAATGTTAGGTTTTTGAATTTTTTGAAATAAATGTGAGGTTTTAAAAATATTTATAGTAAATAGTATTGATGCAACCTAAATTGTATCCTCAGCTTTTGGTCCTTGATATGACAACAAAACTTGTTCGGGTCTAAAATGTGGTCCACTATAAACCTAACTACAAGTTGTCTCAAGTAATAAAGTTTCGGTGAGTCCGAGATCGAATCTACAAGAAAGATTTTCGCTTTAAATGTTTAAGTTTATGAATATTTAAAATAAAAATAAACATTTGCAAATCTTTTTACAAATTTTACAATTTAATAATGTAACACCCGTATTTTTAACGGGCATAATTTTGTAAAATTTAATGAATAAAATGTGACTATTTAAAATTACTAAGTTGTTTATGATCATTTAAAAAAAATACCATTTTAGTATTTTCTTACCAAGTCTTCCTAAGAAACATTCAAAACTTACCAACACTTACTTCTACCAAACTTGTCTCCCTAAATTATTGCTCAATTATATAGACTTATTCTCATTTTGCTAAAGGTATCCGAAGGGGACATTGAATTATTTTCCGTCAATTCATAGAAGACATGGAGATATTTTCTCAACCACCTAATTAATTATTTCCTTATCTTCTTCTATAATTCACTCCAATTATCCCCTCAATTATGTTGGCATTATTTGCTAAAAGTCTTCATGGGAGACAAGATGATATTTTCGTTTAAGACTCTTTTGTTTCTTCTTACAACTTTTCCCCGTAAACATCCCATTCCTCTTAAGCATTTTGATATCTTTTTATTTAACTATCACCACCTTCTTCTCTAGTTCTCATTCTCTCCCTTCTCACTTCAAATTTCTAACTAAAGACATAGAGCACAAAGCTCTCTTTGTGGCCAAGACAATTATAATTCCCAACCATGATCGAGGCGGTTTTAAAGTTAATTCAAGCTTGATTGATAACCCAAACTTTGGTGCTTTTCAAAGAAGTTTTGAGGTAGGTTTTCTTTAATCTAAACTTAGTTTTTAGTATGCATTTTCTCCATGTTTAATGCATAAAAATACTTTAATGGCACTAGTAGACGGGTTTACACATAACTCACTTATGAATGTGATTATACGTTGTGCTTTAGTTTTAATTGTCCTTATGCATGCCTTAGGGTCAAGGATGTGTGGAGCTAACGTTAATTGATTCCAGGATTAAAAGATTGTTGATAAGCTTGAAAGGTAGGGATTCTATTACTCATTTTTGTGAGGTTTTTATAGAATTAAAATTGATTGTTTTGCCGCAATATATATATCTATGTTGAACTGATATTATATGAGTATCACATATGAAACTATGACATGGACTCGTCTTGTATTGTACGGCGAGGAACATAATGAATTGACACATGTTATAAATTGAGAAGCATGGTTAGGAAAACTGACTCTATTAATAATGATTTAATATAGAGAAATGGTGAGACATGAAGAGGGCGGCGGTTACGTCCTTGGGCATGAATACCCAAAAAGGTAAAATAGGGGGAAGGTGATGACGCTTCCTTGGGTTGAAAGTCCCAAAACACACTGTACAGGAATTGATTTGGTGAGGACTCGGGGCTTGATGTCCCCTCACCGGAACACCCTTGGAATGTTTATGGGGTGATCAAGTGCGCCCATTTGGGTTTCGATGAGTTGAGTGATACTCAATTTAACATGGATACCTAGGAACAATGATGATTGGTAATATTTGTATAAATGTGTAATTATGACACTTGGTAATGATTAACTACGGTATCCATAAGATGTGATCATAATAAACCTCATAATCTGGAATATGATGTAACCTACTAACCATGCAGTTTTTAATGTGGTAATGGATAAACCATAAGGTGAGTCATGATTTCCCTACTGGGCATGTCGATGCTCATCCCTATCATATCTTCATATCTCAGGTGGAACTCAGTGCAACATATTTGAAGAGGAATAAGCGAAAACAATCCTGCTGTTTTCGTGTTAGAAGACCCTGTTTAATTACAACTTATCTACAACATGTAAGAGTTGTATTTTTTTTTTTATGGCTGTGTTAAGTTATTTGGGAATTGTACTATGGTGATGATGACTGTAATTATATATATTTGGTGCTACACTAAAAACTGTGGTTTGTATTTAAAACGTTTATTTTTATTTTTCTTGTTGTTTAAAGACCCATGGGCATTGTTTAATTGATTTAAATAATATAAAATTTAAAATTATTTTTATTTATTTAAAACTGTTAACCCCCACATAGGGGTGTTACAAATAACAGGAGTTCAACAGAAGTTTGAGCTACAAAACAAAAGAAAATAAACAATTATAGTAAAAGAAATAATAATAATAATAATAATAAAAGTGTTGCGGTTAGAGGATCCATTCAAGCTAATTTAATGAGGTTCATTTTTACCCTCTGTTTTGTAATTAGGCCTAAGAATATACTATGTTATCCTCCATCTATAATAAATCAAGAATTACTAAACATTCATTGTGTTAGTCTATGTCGACAATGCAACAGAAACTCATTATTACAAATAATATAGACTTATATTTATTTCAATATTTTTACTTATTAACGAATCTTAAACACATATCGTGTCATTCTCTGTCAACGACTAACCAAAGTCTTCTTGAGTTAAAAACAAGTATTAACCATACTTTAAAATAATTTTGACGTTATTTCCATTTAGAGAGTTAAAATTAACTTAATTAATTTTGTCAAAGTTTCACCTTTTTACCACAACAAAAACAAAATTAGAAGGACATTTTTAAACTACAAACAACAAAGATTTTTAAACACAAAAATTATTTTTATTTATTTAAATATTACATAAAAAATAAACATAAACATAATTTAAGAGAGATTTGAACTTCAACAGAAGCTCTGCAGACTTAGACTAGTTGTAAAATATTTCTTAAGGCAGAGCCTCAAAGGAAATGCTAGACGAATTACAAATGCTGCTAAGCATCTTATTTATAGGCACAGGTTGGAGAAACAAGATGAAACTCATCTCAATTTTGTCAAAGGAGCATGTATGATTTTGTTAGTTTTTATTATTCTTTTCTTCCTTCTTTCTTCTTCAGAATCTTTTCTTCAGAATACAAATTCTTGGACATAATTAGGTGCTTCACGAATAAGGGCTGGACGAGTGTGTACGCCTTTAGACCATTGCTCAGCTTACTTAGACCAAAAGCCTGGCCCAGATTGGAGTCAAAGTAAATGGTTGACTTTGAAAAAACACATTTTGAAAAATATACATAAGCAAAGACTTGTAATAAAGTAGATAAAAGAGAACAAAATTCAAAAAAAAAATTCTAATTAAGTACAATTTTGCTAACATATCCTGTTAGAATTAATCCAATTATAGGCTAATATATTAAATAAATGTGTATTATAGGCTATTAGGTAAGGTTAACCCAATTAAAGTGATCAATTTGGGTTTTAGACTTTTAAAGCCTCATTAAGTGTGAGCCTTCTATGTGTAGAGACTACAAGTATAACTAAATTAGTAATTAAGGATAAATGTCAGGGTTTACAATTATATAATGGGGTTATAGTCCTGAAGGTAGCACGTATGCTTTCTTTCTGTCACCCATCTACAGAGAGATTATAGAAACATTCTCTAAATGAGGACTTACGTACCAGAATTGGAAGATCCTCAGCCCACAGACTCAAGAAATGCATTCTATTCATGGATTTAGGTTAGCTTCTATTAGATATAGGTGCCCTAAAGAGTAAAATATAATATATATTTTTTTAAGACATTTTTATCAACAAAGAGTTTATTTATTCATATACCAAAATTTTCATCTTTATGTTCATTTCTGTTGAATGCATGATAAGCAAACAAAAGTTTGAAACTATTGGTCTAAACCCTTAAGATCTTGCATATGATGGAGAGCTTATACAGAAGACATGATTTTAAATGTGATGGTCTAAATGATAAGATCCGTAATCGAGGGAATAAAGTTGGGCGCTTTGTTCATGCTAAGATTGTTATGTTGACTATATCCTAACAGAAGATGGCTTGTCTTGATCATTGGAGTAGGACTCTACGAATAGAAACATTGGCGCATTGTCATAGGTGATGATGTGCTAGATCGGGACAAAAAGTTGAATTGATTTGGTTAATAATTCTATTAGTTCAAATCAATTCACTTTAGACAATCATATGTGTTGTGTCTTAATTTTGAAATGATTAATAGGCTTGTTGTCTAGACTTATGTCTTTTGATGTATCAAAGGGTGACATTCTGATTAAATGATGGTACACATACTGGTACATTAGAAGCATGACTCTTGATTGACGTAGACTCATTATTCATAGATATGAAATCCATAGCTCCCTTTATGGAGTCAATGATGTCCTCTTATATGCGTTATCCTGCAATTGAAAGATTAGAATGCTTAACCATTTGGATACATAGGTGTAACCGAATAGTACACTTCTTGGAAAAATAGTATGCAACGGAAATTTAATTTTTTTTAATCAAAGTATTTTCAAAAGACAAGTTTAACATGATATATGCATAAATTAACAAGATCTTACTAACCTTGTACTGCAATCTGTGAAGAGAAGTGCGTTCCAAAAGAGCCTCAACAAACAGGTCTTCTTTGCCATTCTCTATCCACGATCGATGTGTGTATGGGTACACCTGGTACAACTCTTCCCCAGTAGCTCTCCTTCTAATCAATTGAGAAATACATAGAACTACCATTCGTGATTTGTGAACACTAGCTCTCAAGGGAGTTTCAAAGACTCATGGAATAGAGTGCTCACTCTTGATTTCTCAACTAATCCAAATAATATAGAAAATTTACTCCCTATTTATAGAGGTCGTTCCCATGGTTGGTTATTATCAGATAAGGCCTCCAAAATTCAAATCCGGATTAATATATGATGAAATAGCGTAAAAATGTGTGATTATATTATCGTTCTGTTGGCAGACCGATCTATCAGTTCAGCCTGCCGAACTTACGATAAATAATTCTCACGAATCTTTTATTTCCCATTTGAGATTTTTTATCGAATTTTAGCCAATCCAATAATTTAACATAAGTCACCAATTTATTAGAAAAGCATGCTATGTTGTTACACGATTTATTATGAGCTAGCAAATGGGACTTGATGGACCTATATAATTCAAGCTATCGATAATTATAAAACCCAATATCCTAGATATTTGTTTCATTATTATCAACTCTAACGATACTCCACTAAAAGCTTAAAGCTGCACTCTCGAACTATATAAAATTACGAAGCTCGAATAGTTAAGTATCCATAATATATCATAATGTATCGTATCCTTATAGGATTATCCGTAATCAGCTTAAAAATAAATTATGTCTTACCTTCCCGATTATTTTTCTCTTACGTTTTATTATCTCACTATTGGAAAACTTACCATCCAAAGACAGTATACCATTTGGTTACACCTATGTATCTAAATAGTTGAGCGCTTCGGTCTTCCAATTAAAGATAATGCATATAAGAGGATATCATCGACTCCTAAAGAGGAGCAATGGATTTCGTATCTATGAATAACAAGTCTACGTCATTAAGTGTTATGTCTCCAAAGTACCGGCATGCATACCATCATAAAATATGGATGTCACCCTTTGGTACATCAAAAGACACAAGTCAAGACAACAGGTCCGCTATTCATCTTAGGATCAAGATACAACACATATGATTGTCAAAAGTAAATTGATTTGCCAAGACAGAAGTATTAATCCGAATCAATTACACTTTATGTCCCGATCTAATACATCGTCATTTATGATAATGCATTAATTTTTCTATTCGTAGAGTCTACCTTCGATGGACAAGACATACCATATCCCATTAGGGATATAGTATTAGAAAAACAATACGCAGTAGAAATTTAAAAATTTTTAATTAGAGTATTTTTTAAATCATAAGTTTTGCACACTATATGCATAAATTAACCAGATCTTACTAACCATTTATGCTGAAGAGCTCCTGCAATCTGTGAAGATAAAGGCATTCTAGAAGAGCCTTAACTAACTAGTCTTCTTTGTTATTCTCTATCCACAATCGAAATATGTGTGGGCACATCGTATAGCTTTTCCTAGGTGACTCTCCTTCTAACCAATTAAGAAATACCTAGAACTAAGGTTCGTGATTTATGAACAATAACTCTCAGGAGAGTTTTATAGACTCATAGTATAGAGTGTTCACTCTTGATTTCTCAATTGATCTAAATAACCTTTGAGTCTCACTTCCTATTTATAGAGGTCGTCCCATGGTTGGTTATTATCACATAAGGCCTCAAAAATTTAAATATAGATCAATATCTGATAAAAACACGTAAAAACGTGTGATCAAATTATTGTTCGGTCGGCAAGCCGAAGTGGCAAAATGGCCTGCTGAACTTACTCCATTAGCAGGCTGAACTTGAAGATCGGCCTACCAAACTTACGATAAATGATCCATGCGAATCTTTTATTTTCCATCTGAGATTCTTTAGATAAAGCCTTAGGTTTAATTCAAATAACCCAATAGAGAAGTTATTTGATTAAAGCAACCATATTTAGATAATCTCTAGAAAAATAAATATTCCCGATAATGCAACAAGTTTATCTTGAATTAATTTTCTACAAAATTAATTCAACTGATAAACAGACATGAATTATCTAATCCTATCGAATTTCAACCAATCTAATAATTTAACATAAGTCACTAATTTATTGAAAAAGCACGCCGTATCGTTATAGGATTTATTATAAGCTAGCAAAAAGGACTTGATGGACCTATATTGTTCAAGCTCTTGATAATTATGATACCCAATATCTCATATGTATATTTCATAATTATAAACTCTAACGCTGCTCCACTAAAACTTAGAGCTGCACTCTCAAACTATATAAAATTACGAAGCCCAAATAGCTAAGTATCCATAATATATCATAACGTATTGTATCCCCATAAGATATTCATAATCTGCTTAAGCATAAATTCTATATTACCTTTCTGATTTTTTTCTCTTACATTCTATTATCTCACCATTAGAAAACTTACCATCCAAAGATAGTATACCATTCGATTATACCTATGTATCCAAATGGTTGAATGTTCAAGTTTTCCAATTATAGGATAATGTATATAAGAGGATATCAACGACTCCTAAAGAGGAGCTATGGATTCTATATATATGTATAATAAGTCTACGCTATCAAGAGTCACGTCTTCAATATACCGGCATGTGTACTAACATAAAATGTGGATATCATCCTTTGGTATATCAAAAGACATAAGTCAAGACAACAAACCCACTATTCATCTTAGGATTAAGATACAACACACATGATTGTCCAAAGTGAATTGATTTACCAAGACAGAATTATTAATCCGAATCAATAACACTTTGTGTCTGATCAAATGCATCGTCACCTATGACAATTCACCAATGTTTCAATTATGACAATTCACCAATGTTTCAATTTGCAAAGTCCATCTCCGATGGCCAAGACAAAGCATCTTCCGTTAGGAATATAGACAGCATAACAATCTTTACATGAATAAAGCGCCCAACTTTATTCTCTCCATTGTGGATCTTATGATTTAGACCACCACATTTAAAATCATGTCTTCTGCATAATCTGTCCATCATATGCCTGATTCTAAATGCTTAGACTGATAATCTCAGACTTTTGTTTGCTTATCATACATCCAACAAATATGAACGTAAAGAGGACAACAATTTAATATAAAAATAATAAATAAATTATTTATCGATAAAAATGTCTCTAAAAATATATTACATTTTTACTCCTTAGGACATATATGTCTAATAATACTATCTATAGATAGTAAGTATTCAGTAATAATGAAACGTAAGATAAAAATAATCAAAAAGATAAAATGAAATTGATCCTTAAGCCGATCATGAATATCTTATGTGACACATAGTGATATGTCATGGACTGTTGGCTTATTAAAGCTTCGTAATTTTATATAGTTTAAAACTGCAGTTCTAAGCTTTTAGTAGAGTACTGTTAGGATTGATAATTATAAAATATATATATGAGATATGATTATTTTATCATTATAGAAGCTTGATCTATATATGTCCATTGGATCCCCTTTGCTATCTCATAATAATCCTGTAACGATATGGCGTGTTTTTTTTACATATTGTTAACTTATGTTAAATTATTGGATTGGCTTAAATTCGAGTTGATTAGATTTAATAATTCATATCAATTTATTGGTTGAATTAATTTTGAGAATTAATTCAAGATAAACATGTTGAATTATTATGGATAATATTTTGTTCTATGGGTTTATCTGTATATGACTATTTTAATCAGATAACTTTTCTATTAGGTTATTTGAATTAAAATTGAGGTACTCTAAAGGATACTTGGGTCAAATAAGATAGGTTTTATCCAATTGCTTAAGATTGAGTCTATCAAATCAATTTGAGGAGTTTGAATTAGATTCGAACTCAGGATCGCAACCACGCACTCGACCATGATACACTAGGCACGATCGACTGCGGCAGTTAGAGTCAGATTTTGCTTCATGTATTTTTACTCTAAAACCGATCCAAACTCGAATTTTGAAGCCTAATTTGATAAGATTTAACCCCTGACTCAACCATTATAAAAAGGGGAGGAGTTTTCTTAGTTATTAAAATCACTTGAGAAGCATAGAGTGAGTACTTTAGTTTGAGAAACTTTGAAACTCCTTGAGAGCTATTGTCCAATATCAAGAACTTTAGCCCTAGGTATTCTCTAGTGGTTAGAAGGAAAGTCACCAGAGGAAAGATGGCACGACGTGCGCCCACACGCACTCCGATTATGGGTAGAGAATAACAAAGAAGACTAGTTAATTGAGGCTCTTCTAGGAAGTTCTTCTCTACACGGATTCGAGTTTACTTCGGTATACAAAAGAGGTTAGTAAGATCTATTATTAATTTATATATTTAGCATGTCAAACTTGTTATTTAAAAAATAATATAATTTAAAATTTTTAAAATTCTGTAGCGTACTTGTTTTCCAACAACTTTCGCGTCTCATTAATTCTCTCGGTGATTTGACATAAACAATCTTGGTTGATAATGATTTTCATCATAAATTTATGTTTTAACATATCCTTCACATTTTTATATCTAAATCTAATTAATATCACTATGCAATGGCCTGAAAGCATGTAGTGGAAACAAAAATCGGAAACCACATAGCTAATTTTCTGCCATTTTCAACCTGCACCCTATGCCAAACTTGTTGAGAAAGGGGAGAGATGATGATACACACATCAAAAATTGTCATCCACTTTCAAGCAAAAGAAGAAAATGGAAAGTAAAAATTCGAAACAAACAAATCCTATTGTAAACATAAACTACTTCAGAAAACTTAAAGCAGTATTTCCTTACCTAATTGATCATTCCACTTCACCAATTCTTCCCTTCTCGCTAACATAAATATCATCAGGAAACTTACAAATGCCCTTGTTCACTTGGCATTTCTGTCCAAACAAAAAACAAAGTTAGCCTTAGAAAACTAAACTCATGCATACATGTTATAACTACATTCATGTATAAGATGTATGGAATATCAGTTCCAACCCATCAGTTACAATTATAAACAGTGTAAAGCTCTCAGGAGCTACAATAAAAAACAAAAAGTTGCAATAGTATAAAGCTCTCACATGCTACAATTATTAAACTTAAAATATATGTTCTAATTGATTCTCTAAATGGAAGCATATTTTTGGGCTTATGTAACATTTTTCACATAGAATTTGTGTCCATATACAAATGTGTGCATGCTTAAGGAGTAAGAGATAAATACATACTTGGTTTATCAACATCATAGACCAAGACACAACTTCAACATCATTTCCTTCCAAAATCAACTCATCTTTAACCTTCTCAGACCGGACAACAGTTACTCCATCAAGCATATCGACTTTCCTAACTTGGAGAATGTTACAAAGAACAAAACAATTAGAAGACAATGTTCCAAAAAAATAATGAAAAAAATTCTAGAATTAAACGGCATTGCAAGCTACAGATACCACACACTTTACACATCCTTAAAATCATTGATACACTTATATGAACAAAGAAAAGACAATACTTGGATAAATTTCAATCAAAGGCTAATATCAAAAGAAACAAGCACATGAAAAATAAAAGAAATCATCAAATGTTGAAGACCCTTTCTTTCAAGTCTCAATATATTTGTTTCATTTTACAGTGGAATAATGAGTTTGTATGAACGAAAGAGATGTAATGAAATCATTTTTGAAACAAAAAAAAATCTTAAAAAATTCCAAAAAACTACAATTTAAAACCCCAACATTGAACAGTACCAGCAGTAACATCCCAAAATCACTTCCTTCCTACATAATGCACTACATGTCCATGACTCAAAAGCTAATTATTAAAAATTATAAATCACTATCCAGAAAATGTACAATACAATAAGTGAGATTTAAATAACATAAAATAGCTGTAAATGTTGGAAATCTCATTCTTACTTCTATAGAACCCTAGAATATCAATATCACAGTGATAGAATGAATTTATTAGTAATTTCAACTTATATATTTAGTTAATTTTTGAGTGATTGCTAGCTTTGTAACGCCCCTATATGGGGGTTAACAGTTTTTAATGAGATAAAATAAAAATAAATAATAAAAGTAAAACCTTAAAAATAAAATTTGCCCGGGACTTAAATGAAAACTCCCAACTCAAAAATAAAAATATAAACGACAAATAAACCACAGTTTTAATGTAGCACCTTAAATTTAATAATATAAACTGTTGTCATCATCATTTTAACCCTCAACACATTATAATACAGTCACAGAAAGTAACAATTGATGCTTACATTATCATGAAGAACATTCTCAACGATTGAAGCAGTCCCAATGTAATATAGTTACATCACTTCCTCAACTATATTTCTCGTAGCCACCTCACACTTAGTGAGTCCTGAAAAGATATAAACATAAGGGTATGAGCAACACTATGCTCAGTAGAGAAAGCCATTACTCACCTCTATCATTACCACATTAAAATCTGCATGGTTAGTAAGTCACATCATATTTCAGATTATGAGGTTTATTATGATCACATCTTATGGATACCGTAGTTAATCATTACCAAGTGTCATAATTACACATTTATACAAATATTACCAATCATCATTGTTCCTAGGTATCCATGTTAAATTGAGTATCACTCAACTCATCGAAACCCAAATGGGCGCACTTGATCACCCTATAAACATTACAAGGGTGTTCCGGTGAGGGGACATCAAGCCCCGAGTCCTCACCAAATCAATTCCTGTACAGTGTGTTCTGGGACTTTCAACCCAAGGAAGCGTCATCGCCTTCCCCCTATTTTACCTTTTAGGGTATTCATGCCCAAGGACGTAACCGTCGCCCTCTTCATGTCTCACAATTTCTCTATATTGAATCATTATCAATAGAGTTAGTTTTCCTAACCATGCTTCTCAATTTATAACATGTGTCAATTCATTATGTTCCTCGCCGTACAATACAAGACGAGTCCATGTCATAGTTTCATATGTGATAATCATATAATATCAGTTCAACATAGATATATATATATATTGCGGCAAAACAATCAATTTTAATTCTATAAAAACCTCACAAAAGATGAGTAATAGAATCCCTACCTTTTAAGCTTATCAACAGTCTCTTAATCCTGGAATCAATTAACGTTAGCTCCATACTCCCTTGATCCTAAGGCGTGCATAAGGACAATTAAAACTAAAGCACAACATACAACTACATTCATAAAATTTATTTTAATTTAATCTTAGAATTTCAAGAAATAACCACTGCCCATAGAGGTATTATAAAGTTTAACAATATAAATTTTCTGTCTAGGGCATATACACTTAGATTTCATACATATGCTCCAAAATAGCAACAAACATATACTTAGGTTTAAGAACGTAAATTTGAATAATCCTTTAGTATAAAAGAAAATTTATAAATGAAAGACTAAATTTGTTCATAAGATTCTAACCTCGGATTATGGTTAGTTGGAAGCTTGAAATGGCTTCAAAACAGGTTCCTTTACTTCGATATGACTGAAATTCTTGCTCAAATGGAGGTGATGGTGGCTGATTTTTATGGCTGCCTTGAAGAAGTTCTCTAAGTATTTTGCTTCAGCAAAGAAATGAGAAGAAGAGTGTGGGAACCGTGGAAGAGAAAGGAAGAAAAGATGAAGTCTTTGAAAAGAAGTGATAGAAACAATTATAGAGGAGACATGTTGAAGCATGTCACGGAGGAAATAAAGAAAATGAGGGTCAAGAGTAGTTGGAAAAGATATCCTTATGTCTCATCTAAAGACTTTAACACACATAATGCCAATATGACATTTTTGATATTTATTAGAAGTTCTAAGGCTTTTTAGTAATCATACTAAATAAATATAGGAGAATTTTAGAAAATTTAAAAATAGATAAAAATAAATATTATAAAATAAATTTAAATGAAGCAATTTTTTTTTATACATTAAAAATTAATTTAATTACCTCAATACCCGTTAGGAGAATAACGGGTGTCACAGCTCTACCCCCCTTAAAGAAATTTCGTCCTCGAAATTTCAATTCTAGCAATACTAGTAAAAATTATGATTCCACTATGATTCCAATTCTGAGTCTAAACCGTTAATGTTATTTGTCCTCAAAATTTAAGTTATCGTATTTCCACTTATTTACTTGCATAATAAATCTTACTCCTAAATCCCTCAATAAGAGTATTTCTGACAAGTTTCAACTTATAACACCGTATAATAGTCTAAGAATCTGATCAGGCATACATATTGACCATATCATGATTCCAGTCCTTCATTGTCCATGGACTGTGATTTACAATCACATTTAAGGAGATTGCCAGAGAAATTTTATATACTTCATCTTTAGGTTCCTTTTCCTTTTTGAGTAAAGAAAAGTCAAATATATTTGATTTCATACCTCAACTAATAAACTAAAACATAATCATAAAACATATATCACAAACACTTTTATTCAAAACTATACATTAAACTTACTCATAGAGATATTAAACGGAATCTCAGAGTTGCAAACATACCCGACATATTTTTCATTAAACAGCTATCCTCATGACACAAACATTCAACCCAAATACTATACTCATATTTCATATGGAATATTCCCATAACTGACTCTGGTACTTCCACATAATATTAACAGAATATTACACATTACAAACATAATACGGATACGTTTCGAGAGTACAAGGCACTCCGTATACCAGCTATCCATATCATGCATGCTTATAGGATACAAAAACATCGATAAACAAAAGATCGGACCTTAAGAAGGATGCGTTTCGAGAGCATCAAGTACTCCGTATCCAGCCATCCCGGCATTAGGCTCAATGAATCTAAAAGATTTAACAACGACGTACCACAAGAAACACATAATACAAGGCAAACGGTTATTCGTAACACACGAAATACGGACACACATGCCTACATGCCAAAGATAAAACAAAAAAAATTACAGATGGAGATTCAAATCAATTGGCCGCTCCCGGCTTCCCCTTTCCCATTCAAGCTTGGATGTTGCAGTGTCGGATTCTGGATGTATGATTTGCATTTTATCTATCAATTCCTCAGCTGTTGAAGCAGTGACAAAGATTTGTCTCTCCGATTCTGTAGTGATGTTTTCTTCCACAGCGTAATCTAGAAATTTTCAAAAGACCGTCATAAAAACCCTTTACATTCAGCAGACCCAAAGGTTTGGAATAAAAGCCCAACAATTGCCCACAAGCAACTATAAATATTTCCTCAAGAGTACCTAGACCACCAGGTAATGCTATAAAAGCATCAGAATTATAGATTATGTCTTTAAAATTTTTAGGGATACTCCTGACTCCTTCTCCCTTACCTATGGCTTCCTTACAAAGGTTTCCTTCAACTGGAATATGAGGCCAAATTTTTACATCAGTAGCGTCGCTAGACCTAGCTGTTAGTGCCATATTTACCATCATTTTTATACTACCACCCCCATAGATTATGTTAATCTTTTTGCGTGCTAGGATTTGCCCTAAGTGATTTGCAGCTTCTAAATAAGCTTTATCTTTTCCAAAGCTGGAACCACAAAAGACACAGACATTCTTTATTTTCTTCGTGGACTGGGAGGTAGACATATTTGGTTTATAGAAGTGGTTGCTTAATGTCTGCTCCACTTAGACTTCGGGTTCTACATGAGATTTTAAAGATGAGAAATATACAAAAAGGGCTAAAGAGATAGACGAGTAGGTAATGAAAAGGTAATCCAAAGATTTAAACAAAATCTTGTGCGGATAAAAAAGTAAGATAAGGTGATTGATAGTTTACAGAAAATCTGATTCACTTTTTGAAAAAGATTAGACTCTAATTGTATAACTTTTGACAATTGAGAACAATTTGACAGAAGACCCTCATGACACAACTGTAGACTTTTTGACAAATATACACAAAGTCTAGAAATTTAATATAAACGACAAATACTGTAGAACTTTTGAAATTTGAGACACAAATCTTGAAATATCTGGATAAGTTTTTCAAAATTCAAACATATTACTGTACCGTATGTAACGTGTCTGATAAGATAATATATTTTATTATATATATATTTAAGAAAATCATAAATTAAATAAGATATTAACACTTACTGTATCAATCTAATAATCACAATTATTTCAAACACAAAAGCAAATATTCTGAGTAAAAGAAAAACACAAACTGTTGAACATCAGCTAAAACTGCTTCAAATAAGTAAAGACTAAATAACCTTTATAGAGCGATGACTTATTCCCCATCCAGTTTTCTTATGGCTTGGCAAACAGGATCTAAAAATACCATATTCCTGAGGCGTTGTCTTTCTGTATAAAATTTAGGCCAGAGTTTAAAAATAGCTCCTTGAACATATCCACTAGGGTGACCGTGGAGAGGAGGATGGATGCTATCCAAGTTCTCCTTTGAAAGTCCATCCCTACAAAACCTTATTTTATCCTCTCTATTCGTAGACATATAACCAGGTGAAGTACATTTACCGTTACAATTTTGTCTTCCACATTTGTTACAAGTGACCACGATGGCACGAGCTCTTCTTTTTATTGCACTACGACTAGTACCTGTTCCTGGTAAACCGACATCTTGACTAAAGTCACTCGGACGGATCTTCCACTCTATCAACATTCTCACATCACAAGGGATACCAAAACGCATAAGAATCCACAACCGAGTAATTCTAGCCTTGTATTTCTTTCTGAGAATCTTTTGGGAGAGTGATGGGAAATACTTTCTCAGGTGTTGGTACTTTGGGTCCATGATGAGATGAAAGAAGAGTAAATAGAAATGAAAAATTAAGATAGTAAATTGCAGAATCCTAGAATTCCTTCTTCTTTTAGAGGAAAAGAAGAATTTCTAATGAAAAAGAAGAGGATTTGCGATTTAGAGAGAAAATAACAAATTAAGAGAGAAAAAGTGAACTCGGAGAAATAAGGTCATACGCACAGTAAACGTATATGTAAACAATAATTAAACCACTGTATATGACACGTATAGAGACCACGTGGGAGAGACAGTGTGAATCAAACTGATTTAAGATTTGAACTAGGCCCAAATGTTCTAAGTTGAAAATGGTCAGGTTGTTTCGGGCCTTAACACATTTAGAACGAGTTAAATAACAAACATAAAATTGAAAACCAATTTGTATAAATCTTAAACCCAATTCAAAGTCCACTATAGATAAAGTTAATTATGAACAACAAATCTAATTTAACGACAACAAGGATCTTCCTGAATGATATTTAAAATCATTTCATAACAACATAATCTTCCAGCAACTCGAATAATTTTGTTTTAATCAAAACCTTATTGAACAATACATACACCCATATGTTATTCATAATACTTAACATCTATCAATGGATTCATCATCATTGCTACCAAGGGTTTAGAATGTGACTAACCTTGAAATCAATACGATTTACGTCTTTCAACATAGACCATATCAATGAACAAAGACACTTGATGTTACTACTTAAGAACATCTACAATCCCCACAATTCTACTCATACAATATATAATTTCCTCATATAACAAAACCTTAGGTAACCAAAAGATTCACTGATACACTTAAATACAATGTACGTAACAAAATATTCCAATTTTGAGATTCATGCATTCTAGACTTTACACAGTCTCAACAGACCAAAAGTCTAACATTTATCTCTCTCAATATTCAATACCATGATTCCCAACTTATATCATATTCCTCAAATATATAGAACTTTTAAGAAAAGACATTGACACTTATGTGCTCCATCGAATCCACACATAATCATTACTTAGGTTTGAATCAATTACAAAAAATTTGGCATATCTACGTCAAACTTTAAAATCAATAAATCAAGCCTTATATTTCTCATTGTTTTTCACGAGACAAAAGGCTTTTAAATCCTCGTATCTATACGAATTTCTCATCGTTTATACGAATTAGATATGCTTATAGGTCCAAATATTATACGAATCTCTCATAAGCATTCTACTTATAAACTCATTCCATATAATTATCATTCCCTTATAACTATTAATACTTTCCTTCTATATAATTATTGTACTCATATAACTATTGATATTTTCATTCTATGGCCTTTCCATGTTACATCCTTCTAGACTGTATAAATCAATGTGAAGGTTTATTTTGATGATGACAATGAAAATTCAGCTTCAAAACCATCTCAAAAATATATTTTTTTTAAAGTGGTGCTACACTCCCTAGGTTAACCGAACCTAGGCTCTGATACCAAAAATTCTGTAACGCCCCTATATGGGGGTTAACAGTTTTTAATGAGATAAAATAAAAATAAATAATAAAAGTAAAACCTTAAAAATAAAATTTGCCCGGGACTTAAATGAAAACTCCCAACTCAAAAATAAAAATATAAACGACAAATAAACCACAGTTTTAATGTAGCACCTTAAATTTAATAATATAAACTGTTGTCATCATCATTTTAACCCTCAACACATTATAATACAGTCACAGAAAGTAACAATTGATGCTTACATTATCATGAAGAACATTCTCAACGATTGAAGCAGTCCCAATGTAATATAGTTACATCACTTCCTCAACTATATTTCTCGTAGCCACCTCACACTTAGTGAGTCCTGAAAAGATATAAACATAAGGGTATGAGCAACACTATGCTCAGTAGAGAAAGCCATTACTCACCTCTATCATTACCACATTAAAATCTGCATGGTTAGTAAGTCACATCATATTTCAGATTATGAGGTTTATTATGATCACATCTTATGGATACCGTAGTTAATCATTACCAAGTGTCATAATTACACATTTATACAAATATTACCAATCATCATTGTTCCTAGGTATCCATGTTAAATTGAGTATCACTCAACTCATCGAAACCCAAATGGGCGCACTTGATCACCCTATAAACATTACAAGGGTGTTCCGGTGAGGGGACATCAAGCCCCGAGTCCTCACCAAATCAATTCCTGTACAGTGTGTTCTGGGACTTTCAACCCAAGGAAGCGTCATCGCCTTCCCCCTATTTTACCTTTTAGGGTATTCATGCCCAAGGACGTAACCGTCGCCCTCTTCATGTCTCACAATTTCTCTATATTGAATCATTATCAATAGAGTTAGTTTTCCTAACCATGCTTCTCAATTTATAACATGTGTCAATTCATTATGTTCCTCGCCGTACAATACAAGACGAGTCCATGTCATAGTTTCATATGTGATAATCATATAATATCAGTTCAACATAGATATATATATATATTGCGGCAAAACAATCAATTTTAATTCTATAAAAACCTCACAAAAGATGAGTAATAGAATCCCTACCTTTTAAGCTTATCAACAGTCTCTTAATCCTGGAATCAATTAACGTTAGCTCCATACTCCCTTGATCCTAAGGCGTGCATAAGGACAATTAAAACTAAAGCACAACATACAACTACATTCATAAAATTTATTTTAATTTAATCTTAGAATTTCAAGAAATAACCACTGCCCATAGAGGTATTATAAAGTTTAACAATATAAATTTTCTGTCTAGGGCATATACACTTAGATTTCATACATATGCTCCAAAATAGCAACAAACATATACTTAGGTTTAAGAACGTAAATTTGAATAATCCTTTAGTATAAAAGAAAATTTATAAATGAAAGACTAAATTTGTTCATAAGATTCTAACCTCGGATTATGGTTAGTTGGAAGCTTGAAATGGCTTCAAAACAGGTTCCTTTACTTCGATATGACTGAAATTCTTGCTCAAATGGAGGTGATGGTGGCTGATTTTTATGGCTGCCTTGAAGAAGTTCTCTAAGTATTTTGCTTCAGCAAAGAAATGAGAAGAAGAGTGTGGGAACCGTGGAAGAGAAAGGAAGAAAAGATGAAGTCTTTGAAAAGAAGTGATAGAAACAATTATAGAGGAGACATGTTGAAGCATGTCACGGAGGAAATAAAGAAAATGAGGGTCAAGAGTAGTTGGAAAAGATATCCTTATGTCTCATCTAAAGACTTTAACACACATAATGCCAATATGACATTTTTGATATTTATTAGAAGTTCTAAGGCTTTTTAGTAATCATACTAAATAAATATAGGAGAATTTTAGAAAATTTAAAAATAGATAAAAATAAATATTATAAAATAAATTTAAATGAAGCAATTTTTTTTTTATACATTAAAAATTAATTTAATTACCTCAATACCCGTTAGGAGAATAACGGGTGTCACAAGCTTTTATTTCATATGTTTATGCTTATTTTAGTTTAAATAAAATTTAGTTTGTTTGTATCTTTTTTGTTAAATTTTAGTTTTACCTTAGTTTATTTTATTTTTAATTGTTTAGTTTTGTTTAGAATTTATTTATCTTTATTTCTATTTTATTTTATTTTATTTGTTTTAATAGGATTAGAAGAGAATTTTGGAGCCTTGTTTTAGCAGGATTTCGTGCCCTAGCCCAAAGAAAACCCTGCCCTTACATGCTAGCACAGAGAGCACACATGATATCGCCACAATTGCTTATGGCCGCATGTGTCCCTTTTCTTCTCCAGCTAGAGCTTTGCATAGCTTGTGGCCGTGAGCCTTTTTCCTCCGCCCCCGTGTGTGTGCCTTTTTAACTTATTTTGGCACTGAATTTGAGAATGATTTGAAGAGAAAATTCCCAATTGTTTTGGAGGCATATAAATGCACAATTTATAGGGTTTTAAGGGTGTGGAGGAATTAGGAAAAAGAAACCCATGAGTGAGCTAATATTCTAGGGAGAGAAATAGCTTGGAGTTGAGGATTCTTGAAGGGTTTGGGTGTATTCTTTGAGGATTTAAGGCTTGAAGTGTATATCCACAAAGAGTTTCTTCTTCCTTCTTTCTCTACCCTAATCTTGATTAAATTTTGTATTTATATTTGTGTGTTAAACATATTTACTTGTAGTTATTTCATGAAGAGATTGGCTATGGATTTATCTATGTTTGCTTAAATTTCCTATTCTAAGGCTTAGTTTAGTTGGATTTGGATTATGTTTGGACTATTTTAATGATTGTTGATGTAATTACCATTTCAATTCATTTATGTTTCTCTATACTTAATACCACTAGTTGATTTGGCCACTAAAGTAGTTGATGCAATTTAAGAATTTCAATGTTTGGGAGGGATGAAGTCTTTTATTGTTACTTGAAAAATATAGTCTATGTTGTTGTTGAGAACCGGGAAGGCCGAGAACACATAGACAATCGACTTGAGAGTTTTGGTTTTTGTGAGGCTGGGAGGCAATTGATGCCTTGATAATCAAATTACGAGTTGAACTTAATGCATGTGTAATTAACAAAGTTAGATAGGGATATCAATTTGGGTATATTACATAAATCTTATTTGACGATCAGGAGAGGTAATGATGTAAACTTAGGACCCTAGATTAATGAATTAGATGAAAAAAAGTTAATGATAGTGAACTAGGAAAAGCATTGGAAGAATTGAGCTAAATCAAGCCCCTAAACACATTATACATAGATTGTCCATATTGTAAGTTATTTGTTTTGTTTAATTAGTTTCATTAGCTTTATTTTCCTTTTATTTATTTATTTTTAATTTCTAATTACCTAAATATAGCTCGGTCATTGTAGTTACGATAATTAGCTAGTTTTTAGATTTTAATACTCGTGGGAGACGACAACCCCTAATTCATCAATCCTAAACTAAAACTTGACCCTATGTGTTTGCGGGCATAGGCACAAAAAGCCTTCATCGAGTTTTTGGTGCCGTTGTCGGTGATTAAGAATTTTAGAAACTTGGTTAATATTGCAATGAAGTGATTAGGTTATAATTTAAGCGTTTCTTTTCTTTTATTTATCTTTATGTTTAGTTTAGAAATTCTTATTTTTATTTTTATTTTTATTTGCTTTTATTTTTACTTTCTTGATTTTAATTTTAGTTTTTAAGTTTTTATGTGAGGTACTTGGTGGCGATACAAGTACTCTTGAAATTTGCTCAGCTAGATGTGGAGCCTTTTCACGGAGCTTAGTGGCGATACAAGAACTTGCTCATAAACTGCCCAAATCAAATTTTTGAAAGAGGTTCAACTTCAAATCTTTCTTGATGGTCTGAGTGGCATAACACGAAGTTGGGAAAAAATGGGAAGTAGTACCACTTATTTCTACCACATATTCACCTATGAAATTTATCACTTGTTTGAAGAAATGGTGGATTATTACTACGAGGAGTTAAATTGTTCAATGAGCAATCACAGTTGGGAGAGCAATTCTAACTTGATGAAACCACAAGTTGACACCTTATCTTAAGGGACGATTTCGACATTGGAGGGGAATTTGACTCAATTGACAACAATGATCAATCACATAAGGAGTAACACCAACCAATTGTCAACTGCCCAACTTTCTCAACTTCGCAGTCTACAAGAACATCTTAGGCAATTGACCAATACACTTGTCAACTTACGAGGGAATAATATGCCTATCGTGTTTGAGGTGAAACCATGTTTGGAGTTCACACCGAGTAAGGAGGACCTAGAGATACTTTAACAAGAATCTTTGAGTGGTGAGGAGACCCATTACTTCAACCTTCAAGAGGAATTACAAGAAAAAAAAAAATTCCTAGATGTCCAATTTGTTGAGCTAAAGGAGCCCATCGAAGATAACATCTATGAATATGCTTTTTAGCCAACACCTCCTCCACCACTGTTAGCAACTTTCCTTCACCCCCACTAAGCCTATCCTTCAAAGCCAGATTTTGTTGAGATTATGAGCCGAAATCTAAATCATGCCAAGCTTGAGGGCATCATCAATGAAGACCCGTTTGTGGTGTTTTTTGATGCTTATCATGGGTGGAAGGCACTCTTGGATGAGTGTTTCTCTAAGTCGAGCAAATAACAGTAAACAAAGCGCTTCTTGGGAGGGAACTTAAGTATTTCTATTTTCTTGTCCTTTATTTTTGGGTTATTTTGTTTATTTTTTATTTTATTTTGTTTAATTGTATTGTTTTATTATATTAAAAAAAAGAAATATATATAAAGAAAAAAGTGAAAGAAAAAATAATAAAAAAGAGGCAAAAATTCATTTAGTAGCAGCCTAGCCTGCTCCCCTACTAGAGGCAATTCTCGCGGCTGTGTGGTTTTGGGTAATTCGAATTCCTTGATTTTCGAAGCTAGTGGCCGCGAGAAATAAGAGACCACAGCCGCAAAAAGCCCAAAAATTTGATTAAAGCCCGAGTTTGGCCTTTTTTTTTCCCACTTCTACAAAAAACGTTGTTTTGTAAACCCTAACTCTATCTCCCCTTCCCCCAAAATCCGACCAAACCTTCTCAACAATCACCATCTCCAATCATCAATTCTTCATTCTACTATCTCCAATATACCAAATTCTAACACCATCTCCAAGCCTTCATCATCTTCTTGTCATCAAGGGTTTCAAGGAGCAATTTCAACACCAATTGTGAGGTCTATAATTTTGTAAGATTTTCTTTATCTCTGGTGCAAGTAAGTCTTGTTTCAAGACCTTTTCTCTGTTGTGGTGGTGTGTGACAAGTTTATTTGGTAGAATTGATTTTGACAATGGATTTTGGGGTTATTAAGAATTAGGTTGGAATTTGGATAGAATTGAGAATTGTTGTCTTAATTGTGGATTGAAATTGGTTAAATTGTTCGGGGGTTGAATTCATTGCTTGTTGAAGTTAGGTTGTAGTATTTTGGTAAGAATTCTTGGTTGTGAGCAGTTTTGTGATTGTTTCTTGGTGGAAACTCAGATTTATAGTGTAAAAAAAATGGCATCTAGAGCACCGTCAAAGAGAGGTAATTCCTCCTCCACTTCGGCTCAATATAATGCTAATCTCTTTGTGTCGACGTAGGCTTATGCTCGATATAAGCGCTTTATCAAGAAGAGAGTTCCACTTTCAGAAAGGGGGATAGAGCTAGAGCCATCCACACACATTCTGCCAAATATTGCAAAACATCCATTTTAGACAATGGAAGAAATAAGTGCAGCCCCAAAAAGACACTGTTATCCCCATAATGTGAGAGTATAATGCTAATTCTTTCTAGCATGACAACTTCATCGCCATGGCTAAGGGGCACGAGGTTTACTTCTGTAAAAAGCAATCAACTCCTTTTATGGCTTTCCTACTTGGAATAATAATGACAGTTATAGTCTTTTTGCCCAAGTGCCGAATTATGATGAGGTAATCAACACCATTTGCATTCCGGGGACTTATTGAGGAATGAAAAAAGATCACCACTCTCACTTTGCTTACAATGCTTTAAAGGATGAGATGAAAGTCTGGATGCACTTCGTGGCCAACCTGTTCTACCCCACGTCACACTTCACTGAGGTAAGTGTCAATAGGACATTGTTTGTCTACGTAATCGCCCAAGACCTTACTATTGATGTGGGGAGTGCAATCTCCCAACTCATTGTTCATTTGGAGCGCAACGAGGGGACAGGTCTCCTTTTCCCCTTATTGATTACAGAGTTCTATAAGAAAGCCAATATCTAGCCTACAGAATAAGAAAAACTTCTTCCCTCGGCCCACCTGCGCACAGACAACAGCATTCTCCGAATCATGGAAGGGCCTTGAGGATACCAATCATGAGCTGGTCCTTTGTTGAGTTTCGCCCCTGTAGGCCCCTCTTCTCAAAGAAAAATAACACAAAGTGAGAGGTTGGTTCGCCGTAAATCCACAGTACAAAGTTTTTGGAAGTAGGAAGCAAAGAAGTTAGCATACTACGTCGAGCAGTATCAGTGCAAAGAGCAGGCGTTCCACTACGAGTGCCTGCCTTTCCTCCCCAACCCCACCTATCCTTGGGAAGCCCTTCCTCAACAAGAAGAAGAAGATAAAGATGAAGAAGAGATGGAAAAGGACGACTAGGTGATGACCCTTTGTCTTGTCTCTCAGAGAAGTTTTTCTTTTTCTTGCTCTTTTTATTACAAACATTAAGGACTGTTTAAATTAAGTTTGGGGGAGAAAATGTATTTCTGTGAGAACTGTTATTGTTGCCCTTTATTAGCTTATTTTTATGTTTTCTTAGAGTATTTGTTTGTTCTAATTTCTAGTAGTTGTTTCTTTGGTTTTATCATGACTTTTTCTTTATTTTGTGTCATTTTGTTAATTATTGCTGTTTACTTCCTTTTATTTTGTCACTTTTGTTTAATTTTTAATATCAGCTTTGTTTATGTTTTGGTTTAATTTTCTTATATATGAATAAAAGAAATGAGGATGAAAATAAACCAAGCACGTTTTTTATTTGAGTTGTTGTCTATGGTAAATAAATGCTGATGATAGTTAATGCTTAATTTTGAATATGGCTCATTGAATATGACATGCATGGTGATGCTTGGGTACTTAATCCTTGTACAATTTGTATTATTTTTTATCCTTTACAATTGAGTACCAACGCCCCTTGCAACTAATCAATTGCACACTTAGAGAAGTTTTATGTATTAGGTAGCCTACCTGAGGCGAAATCTTAGGTTAGGTGTCATTGGAGAATTCATGCAAGGTCCAAAATGCATTACATGTCTAGGGCAAGGTTTTAAAAGGCAAAAACAAGAACCGATGCGTTTTGTCTAATTGACTCGCCTCGAGGCGGATTGAGGCATAAGCCTCGAATGCAAAATAAAAAAATTCAAAAGGTTGAATAAAATTGAAAAACATGCCATAAAACACATACTTAGTTCATCATAAAACCATAAGGCACAATAAGAAAGTGCATAAAACACATACAATATAATATGTATGTTACTGTTCTTCTAATATAGTTATAATTATATGGCTTTTATAGCACATAAGATAACCTTTTTTTTTTGAGAAAATGAAATAAATATAGATCTAAATGAATAAAAATCGCATACTGCACTCTTTATATAACTTTTATTTTACATAACATTATAACTTTTGTATAACACTTACTTCTATAAAATATACGTTACTACAGTAACTATTAGAGGGGAAAAAAGAAAAAAAAACCCAACCTACGGTAGAAAATAAAAGAAAAAGGGGAAAAAAAACCTAAGGAGTGAGGGTTGAGGAAGTCAAAATCTAGAGGTGGCTGCTCTCGATGGGCTGTCATTCTAGTCACTGCTTATAGGGTAGTGGGCTTGAAAGTTGCAGGGGTTGATGATCAAGAAAGGGTCGATGATGATGAAGGGGGCAGATGATAAAGTGTCAAAGAAGATGGTAGACTTAGGGTTTAAAAATCTATTTGCATATTTTTATCTGATTAAAGCCCAATTTTGATATTGGGTTGACTTTCTTTGAAAGGGAAAAAAAAGATTGGATTGAAAACCGGCTCAAAATAGCCTTCAATTTGAGGCTCACGCCTCATAAGCCTTGAGGCAAAAACGCCTTAAGGCGCACGCCTCAATGAAAAAAGGCGTAAGCCTCGTTCAAGCCATTCAAAGCTCAAGCCTTGAAGCGTTGATCAAGCGCCTCAAACTGAGGCGAGCCTCGAGGCGTACACCTCGAACGCCTTTTTAAACCATGGTCTAGGGCGATTCGAGCTGAAAATGATCCTTTCTCACTTACCTTTCACCTTAGCCTTACATTACAAGCCTTGAAAGTCCTTGATCCTTGATGACATGCTAACCTACATTAGTGGAGATAGGTATGAAAAGTGAGCCTATAAGGTTCATGCAATGCTTCGACTAGGGGGATCAAACTCAACCTATCTATGTGTACAACGTCATCTAGATGGCAAGGGGGCAAGTGTAAGGGGTCCTACACACACAACACTAGAGGGATTAAGAATAGGGTAAGTTTTAGCATTTTGATTGAAATCCTAAGCATACATTGTGTTTGTGATATTCTTAGAGCCATTTAACTTTGCTTCATTGAGACTTGAGTTTACCACGATCAAGCACTTCTGACTTTGCGTTCACCTTGAAACCTTGAGTTCTTTTCATTTCTCTCGTTTGCTCATTTCTTTTCTTTTACTCGAGGACTGGCAAAATTATAAGTTTGGGGGAGTTTGATAAAACGAATTTATTAATAATACCAACTTATATATTTTGTAGTTTTTGAGTGAATTGTTAGCTTTTGTTTCATATTTATTTTAGTTTAAATAAAATTTAGTTAATTTGTGTCTTTTGTTAAATTTTAGTTTATTTTATTTTTGATTGTTTAGAGTTTATTTAGCTTTAAGTTCTAACTGATTTCCCAAATGAATTTGGGATCTTTAAAGAGCTTTTAACTAAATTTTAAGGGCAATAAGTATTGTTGGTTCTTCAAATATTCTAGAATTGAAACTAAAAGTTGGCAAATGATTTTTGCAATTGCATTAAAAAAAGTACACTTTAATCACACAACATTTAATTTGTGACAGCTAGGCCTTTCCAAAATGACGAGGCTATTAGTTGTTCTCTTAGTTGTGTTTATTTTGTTTTTCATTTTTATAATAAAAGCAGTTACTTTGCCATTGTTTCCTGTGATTTCCTCCATCTATGTAGGTTTAGTTGTTTATGGCTGTAATAATGAAGATGGTCTCCCTACCTTTCAAGTTTAGTTGTTTTCTGCTAGATATAAGTCTATTTAGAGTATTTAGTGGCCTTTGTGCTATATGTTATATGCTTTCAATCGATTGGAGGTCTCCATCGATTGTAGAAATCTTGTCAAAACAAGCCTTACATGTACTTTATTATTAGTGTAATGAGGAATTTTCCTATGGTTGGGTCTCGGTACAAGTCTTTCTCCTCGAGTTTCATCAGATTTCACTGGTGGAGCCAGTCGAGATTGAGGGTATTATCTCATGTAATTTGGGGTCTTTGTACATATATTTATAGTTTAATGAATATCTTTCTTGTTTCAAAAAAAAATGTTGTGATTTAATAACAATGGTGACTATTTTGCCTTGAATATAATTATTTTTGTAAAAATTTTTAATTATTGCATGGTTAAGATGCAATTATTATTATTATTATTATTATTATTATTTAACTTTGAAAGCCATCATCAATTTTAATGTCACAATTAAAATTGCCAAAAATTATGAAATAGTTGGTCAAGAAAAACTATTAAAAAAAATGAAAATGATACAATGCTCATAGTTCATAAAATAATACCTCAAATTTAAATATTAATGTTTTTAGGATAAAGCTCAAACTATTAAAGTTTTTTTATGGTAAAACTTTAAGATAATTTATGAATCTATAATCTATTAATTTATAATAAGGTAAAAGTTACAATATAA
Source organism: Artocarpus heterophyllus (assembly GCA_025403435.1). Taxonomy (NCBI): domain Eukaryota; kingdom Viridiplantae; phylum Streptophyta; class Magnoliopsida; order Rosales; family Moraceae; genus Artocarpus; species Artocarpus heterophyllus. Next base: position 13,996,083 of record CM046342.1, read on the forward strand.
GTGGGATCAAAAACTTTTTCCAATAAACACATGGAGTGAAATGCCAAAAGGTATAATTAAGGATCTATTATATTTTTTATCGTTAAATTGAGATATAATGTCATTTTTTTTATTAAGTTAGGATATAGTTATGATTTTCTTAATCAAGCAAGACAAGATAATTATTGATTTTTTTTTCACTGAATTCACATTATGACATAAAATAGAATCCAAGGACACACAGAGATTTTTTTTTTTTAATCATAATTAAGAAATGAGAGTTGTTGCCTCATATGTTACATAGGACAAGGTACAAAGGCAACACTAACGATTTCACATTTTAAAATTTACTTGTTATTATATTAAAGTGAACATGACTTTTTTTAAGTGACAGTGAAGTTTTAATATTTTGACCAAAGTTGCAGCAAAAGAATTTTTATCATAGCTTTTAATTTGTTTGAAACAATTTTAAGAGCACATTTTAAAGATTAGGGTTGGACATAGACAAAACCAAGAGCCAATAAAAATATTTGAAAGTTAAGATAAATTTTTATCAATAATTATTGGATAAAACAACATTAAGATAAATTACAAGTCGTGTTGGGCTTGGATATTAAATTTTCAACAAAATATGATTTTACCCAAATTAGTTGTTAGTTAAAAGAATAATCTACTATATTATCATCCATAATCTATCATGCCAAAACAGAACTAACCATCAATGGTCGCCAACTGCTCGCACCAATTAATTGCTCGAGAGTAACCTGGTAGATTATTTTTATTAATCAACATATTATTTCCCCTCCTAACACAAATGCCCAAATGTCTCTCAAAGAGCATTCTATTTTTTTTTTTTCCAGAATATACAATGTTATTTTCCTTCTCAAAACTAATGGTCAATCATCTCTAGTTTTGGTCATCGGGTCTGGTTGTTGGAGATTAATTTATTTAGTTATGTTTTCCTTATCAACACAATACAGTCAGTTCCCTCCAATTTTGGTCGCCATAAAGTAAACACGTAGATTATTTTAGATAATCTACCATATTGTTTTAATTCTTCTCAACGTTGAATTACTTCAACTATTACATTAAAATAACCAAATTATAAAAATTCACAAAAAATAATCAGAAGAACAATGTGTACAAAAAATTATTAAATTACAAATAAAACAAAAAAAAAAAAGAAACTTGCTGTGTGTTTGACTAAGGGTGATTTACACCATTAACTCAGCTATACAGTGTAAAGCTCTTATATGCTACAGTAAAAAAGAAAAAAAGTTGCTACAGTGTAAAGTTTTTATATGTTACAGTAAAAACAGTTCTAACCAATGGTTTCCACTACCGTGTCAAACACCTCAAAATCATTGCTAATGCCACTGTTATCACCTTTGCTCGTTGTCCCTCATCAATGACATTGTTTCAACCACTGAACCCATTAGCCCAGATATGGTGCGGCTAGTTATTTTTGGAATTTTGATGTTTTGGATTTTATTTATTTTTCTTGACCCTGTTTGAATTTAGAGTTTTGTTTAACAATTTTAAGTTTTTGTATAATTTAGTAAATTATTGTCTAAACAATATTAAACACATACTAACGAGAGTAGTATCTTTACTTTAAAGATTTTACCCGCCAAGGGATGACATTTGTAACATTTTTAATAACATGGTAGATACCAATTATATTTCAGTAATAAGATGAGAAACATGAAATTTCAAAAACTATAATAGATATTTAGAAAAAATTGTATATAAAATTTACTTTCAATTGAATATAACCTTTTGTTTACTTTTCTCACTTTCTTACTTTATTTCTTGACACCTATTCTAAATTCAGAAATTTTTATAAATGGCATCTTTTAATATTTATTTTTTATAAATGCCACGTATGTTTATTTATAGCATAACTTCACATGAAATATGAATGATAGCATAACATGACATTTTTTTATTGCGGCATGAATAAAAATAACTTTTAAAAATATGACATAATATGTAATTTTCTTTTCTTTATTTTTATTATTGAAAAGCTATGTTAGCTCTTTTTTTTTAACTTAGCTCTTTATTTTTTTCACATCCTTAAGTCATTAAAAATTTACCTATTGATACATGTATAAATGAAAAACTATGATGCCTAATTTTCGGCTAAAATAACTAACAAACAAAAAAAAAAGAGCAAAACATGCATGTGCGCTAAATAAGACATTGGTAGTATTTTTAAGAAGTCAATAGGTTAAGAGATACTTTTAGACTGTTTACACAAACATAGGGATACAATTAATGTTTGTACCAAAAAAAAAGTGATATTTAAACTAAACATAAGAGGTTAGTATTTTTAAGAATTTAATAGGTTAAGGGATACTTTTAGACTGTTTACACAAGCATAGGGATACAATTAAAGTTTGTATAAAAAAAAGTGAATTTAAACTAAACATAAGAGGTATTTAAGCCGTGTGTTCAGCACATCAGTTCAAACTCATAAATTTAAACTGTCAATAGTCCAAAGCAAAAAAACCAACCTTAGTTTAAAGCTTTTATATGTTATAGTATTTGAACATTTTGCTAGTTCAAATTGGTTTGTCAAACACCCTAACGATATTTTTCTATTCTAACAAAATAAATTGATTTTTTTTTTGGTTTTTAAGAAAGTATTTGGGAATCAAGTTAAAGCTTGAAGTTAGAACATAAACGTTGTACCATATGAGAGCTTTATACTATAGCATATTTTTGCTTTATATTATTACAGTTAAAACTTTGATGTTAAAACTTAGTTCCTAAACTGTAACGCCCCTATATGGGGGTTAACAGTTTTTAATGAGATAAAATAAAAATAAATAATAAAAGTAAAACCTTAAAAATAAAATTTACCTAGGACTTAAATGAAAACTCTCAACTCAAAAATAAAAATATAAACGACAAATAAACCACAGTTTTAAATGTAGCACCTTAAATTTAATAATACAAACTGTTGTCATCATCATTTTAACCCTCAACACATTATAATACAGTCACAGAAAGTAACAATTGATGCTTACATTATCATGAAGAACATTCTTTACAATTGAGCAGTCCCAATGTAATATAGTTACATCGCTTCCTCAACTATATTTCTCGTAGCCACCTCACACTTAGTGAGTCCTGAAAAGATAAAAATATAAGGGAATGAGCGACACTATGCTCAGTAGAGAAAGCCATTACTCACCTTTAGGTTTTTATCATTACCACATTAAAACCTGCATGGTTAGTAAGTTACATCATATTCCAGATTATGAGGTTTATTATGATCACATCTTATGGATACCGTAGTTAATCATTACCAAGTGTCATAATTACACATTTATACAAATATTACCAATCATCATTGTTCCTAGGTATCCATGTTAAATTGAGTATCACTCAACTCATCGAAACCCAAATGGGCGCACTTGATCACCCTATAAACATTCCAAGGGTGTTCCGGTGAGGGGACATCAAGCCCCGAGTCCTCACCAAATCGATTCCTGTACAGTGTGTTCTGGGACTTTCAACCCAAGGAAGCGTCATCACCTTCCCCCTATTTTACCTTTTAGGGTATTCATGCCCAAGGACGTAACCGTCGCCCTTTTCATGTCTCACAATTTCTCTATATTAAATCATTATTAATAGAGTCAGTTTTCCTAACCATGCTTCTCAATTTATAACATGTGTCAATTCATTATGTTCCTCGCCGTACAATACAAGACGAGTCCATGTCATAGTTTCATATGTGATACTCATATAATATCAGTTTAACATAGATATATATATATTGCGGCAAAACAATCAATTTTAATTCTATAAAAACCTCACAAAAGATGAGTAATAGAATCCCTACCTTTCAAGCTTATCAACAGTCTCTTAATCCTGGAATCAATTAACGTTAGCTCCATACTCCCTTGATCTTGAACTCCAAGCAAAACAGATCCAGTTGTATCTCGCTGTATCTACGAAGCATCCTCTGTAGTGCTCCTCGAGCGACTATGAATGGCTAGGAATGCTTCTTGGAGATCATACATTCTTGAAAACGTCATTCTGGACTCCGATACTGCTGTTTGAATCGCCTCGATTCGCGTGCAGTTGGTACCAGATGATTTTCACCGTAGTGGAATTTGCTCAAACGGAGGTCACCATCACGTTCAGAGCGTCGAAACGAGTCGAGAAGTGGTCTCGGATCTTCGATCGGAGGTCCAGATCACAAAAATCCAAAGTCGCCGTTGACCAGCCGTTGACCGGCGTTGACCGTCGTTGACCGAATTTGACCGTCGTTGACCGGCGTCAATCGGGGTCCGTTGGCAGCTGGGCTCGGGCCTACCCCCCCTAAATCGACCCTTCTGAGTCCAATGGGGGGTCAATTTCACCCAATTCTGCCTCTAACATAGCGGGTCGTGAAGTACAACGTCGGTAGAAATGGATGAGCTCCGATCTTGATTCTCCGACGATGGAAACCTGAAATTGGCTGAGGGTTTTTGCTACCCATCCTCCTATGAGCATTTCCCCTCATCCAATTTGAAGAAACGTGGCTGGGAAGAGCCAAAACGGAGGCTCCCGCGGCGGTTGACGGCGGCGTTGGCCGTTCTCCGGCGAAACCGGCTCCTTCCGTGCAATTGATCGAGGGGTTTTACTCCCCTTGATCCTCTGAACTCATTGGGAGGGGTGGTGTCAGTCACCTCCTCCGGCAAGGCGGAGTTCCACCATGGGGGCGGCGGCGCACGGCGACAATAGGCGGGCGGAGCAATCCGGCGGTTGTTGAGCTGCCACCAAGGGTGGGTTTTGTTCCTCTCATCACGGTGGTCGTGTAGGAACAAGAATCACGTCGATCGGAACGTCGGACGGCGAAGATATCTCGTCGAAAAGAAATGGGTTTCGTCGTCACTTTGGGCGGCGCATGTGGTCTCCTCCAGCGGCGTTTTGGGCGGCGCGGCACCTCGTTGGACTCAGCTCGTCGAGAGCTTTCCATTGGTGCGGGAGGTGTCGAAAACGAATGCCGAAATCTCGGACGATATTTGAGGGGAGAGAGAGAGAATTTTTAGAGAGAGAAAGTAAGAGAGAGAGAGTTTCGAGTTTTGTGATATTTTCTGATTTTTTTTTTATATATATATACTAAAATTAATCTAATTACCTTAATACCCTTAGGGGAATAACGGGTGTCACAGCTCTACCCCCCTTAAAGAAATTTCGTCCTCGAAATTTCAATTCTAGTAATACTAGTAAAAATTATGATTCCAATTCCGAGTCTAAACCGTTAATGTTGTTTGTCTTCCAAATGTAAGTTATCGTATCTCCACTTATTTACTTGCATAATAAATCTTACTCTAAATTCTAAATCCCTCAATGAGAGTATTTCTGACAAGTTTCAACTTATAACACCGTATAATAGTCTAAGAATCTGATCAGGCATACATATTGACCATACCATGATTCCAGTCCTTCATTGTCCATGGACTGTGATTTACAATCACATTTAAGGAGATTGCTAGAGAAATTTTATATACTTCATCTTTAGGTTCCTTTTCCTTTTTGAGTAAGGAAAAGTCAAATATATTTGATTTCATACCTCAACTAATAAACTAAAACATAATCATAAAACATATATCACAAACACTTCTATTCAAAACCATACATTAAACTTATTCATAGAGATATTAAACGGAATCTCAGAGTTGCAAACATACCCGACATATTTTTCGTTAAACAGCTATCCTCATGACACAAACATTCAACCCAAATAATATACTCATATTTCATATGGAATATCCCCATAACTGACTCTGGTACTTCCACATAATATTAACAGAATATTACACATTACAAACATAATACGGATACGTTTCGAGAGTACAAGGCACTCCGTATACCAGCTATCCATATCATGCATGCTTAGAGGATACAAAAACATCGATAAACAAAAAAATCGGACCTTAAGAAGGATGCGTTTCGAGAGCATCAAGTACTCCGTATCCAGCCATCCCGGCATTAGGCTCAATGAATCTAAAAGATTGAACAACAACGTACCACAAGAAACACAGAATACAGGGCAACCGATTTTTCGTAACACACGAAATACGGACACACATGCCTATATGCCAAAGATAAAACAAAAAGATTACAGATGGAGATTCAAATCAATTGGCCGCTCCCGGCTTTCCCTTTCCCATTCAAGCTTGGATGTTGCAGTGTCGGATTCTGGATGTATGATTTGCATTTTATCTATCAATTCCTCAGCTGTTGAAGCAGTAACAAAGATTTGTCTCTCCGATTCTGTAGTGATGTTTTCTTCCACAGCGTAATCTAGAAATTTCAAAAGACCGTCATAAAACCCATTTACATTCAGCAGTCCCAAAGGTTTGGAATAAAAGCCCAACAATTGCCCACAAGCAACTACAAATATTTCCTCAAGAGTACCTAGACCACCAGGTAATGCTATAAAAGCATCAGAATTATAGATTATGTCTTTAAAATTTCTAGGGATACTCCTGACTCCTTCTCCCTTACCTATGGCTTCCTTATAAAGGTTTCCTTCAACTGGAATATGAGGCCAAATTCTTACAACTGTAGCGTCGCTAGACCTAGCTGCTAGTGCCATATTTTCCATCATTTTTATACTACCACCCCCATAGATTATGTTAATCTTCTTGTGTGCTAGGACTTGCCCTAAGTGATTTGCAGCTTCTAAATAAGCTTTATCTTTTCCAAGGCTGGAACCACAAAAGACACAGACATTCTTTATTTTCTTCGTGGACTGGGAGGTAGACATATTTGGTTTATAGAAGTGGTTGCTTAATGTCTGCTCCACTTAGACTTCGGGTTCTACATGAGATTTTAAAGATGAGAAATATACAAAAAGGGTTAAAGAGATAGACGAGTAGGTAATGAAAAGGTAATCCAAAGATTTAAACAAAATCTTGTGCAAATAAGAAAGTAAGATAAGGTGATTGATAGTTTACAGAAAATCTGATTCACTTTTTGAAAAAGATTAGACTCTAATTGTATAACTTTTGACAATTGAGAACAATTTGACGACACAACTGTAGACTTTTTGACAAATATACATCAAGTCTAGAAATTTAATATAAACGACAAATACTGTAGAACTTTTGAAATTTGAGACACAAATCTTGAAATATCTGGATAAGCTTTTCAAAATTCAAACATATTACTGTACCGTATGTGATGTGTTTGATAAGATAATATATTTTATTATATATATATATATTTAAGAAAATCATAAATTAAATAAGATATTAACACTTACTGTATCAATCTAATAATCACAATTATTTCAAACACAAAAGCAAATATTCTGAGTAAAAGAAAAACACAAACTGTTGAACATCAGCTAAAACTGCTTCAAATAAGTAAAGACTAAATAACCTTTATAGAGCGATGACTTATTCCCCATCCAGTTTTCTTATGGCTTGGCAAACAGGATCTAGAAATACCATATTCCTGAGGCGTTGTCTTTCTGTATAAAATTTAGGCCAGAGTTTAAAAATAGCTCCTTGAACATATCCACTAGGGTGACCGTGGAGAGGAGGATGGATGCTATCCAAGTTCTCATTTGAAAGTCCATCCCTACAAAACCTTATTTTATCCTCTCTATTCGTAGACATATAACCAGGTGAAGTACATTTACCGTTACAATTTTGTCTTCCACATTTGTTACAAGCGACCACGATGGCACGGGCTCTTCTTTTCATTGCACTACGACTGGTACCCGTTCCTGGTAAACCGACATCTTGACTGAAGTCACTCGGACGGATCTTCCCCTCTATCAACATTCTCACATCACAAGGGATGCCAAAACGCATAAGAATCCACAACCGAGTAATTCTAGCCTTATATTTCTTTCTGAGAATCTTTTGGGAGAGTGATAGGAAATACTTTCTTATGTGTTGGTACTTTGGGTCCATGATGAGATGAAAGAAGAGTAAATAGAAAGGAAAAATTAAGATAGTAAATTACAGAATCCTAGAATTCCTTCTTCTTTTAGAGGAAAAGAAGAATTTTTAATGAAAGAGAAGAGGATTTGCGATTTAGAGAGAAAATAACAAATTAAGAGAGAAAAAGTGAACTCGGAGAAATAAGCTCTTATGCACAGTAAACGTAAATGTAAACAATAATTAAACCACTGTATATGACACGTATAGAGACCACGTAGGAGAGACAGTGTGAATCAAACTGATTTAAGATTTGAACTAGGCCCAAATGTTCTAAGTTGAAAATGGTCAGGTTGTTTCGGGCCTTAACACATTTAGAACGAGTTAAATAACAAACATAAAATTGAAAACCAATTTGTATAAATCTTAAACCCAATTCAAAGTCCACTATAGATAAGTTAAGTATGAACAATAAATCAAATTTAACGACAATCAAGGATCTTCCTAAATGGTATTTAAAATCATTTCATAACAACATTATCTTCAAGCAACTCAATTAATTTTGTTTTAATCAAAACCTTATTGAACAATGCATACACCCATATGTTATTGATAATACTCAACATCTATCAATGGATTCATCATCATTACTACCAAGGGTTTAGAATGTGACTAACCTTGAAATCAATACGATTTACGTCTTTCAACGTAGACCATATCAATGAACAAAGACACTTGATGTTACTACTTAAGAACATCTACAATCCCCACAATTCTACTTATACAATATCTAATTTCCTCATATAACAAAACCGTAGGTAACCAAAAGATTCACATCTAAACATCTAAAACTTAAACATTTTATTGTAATTATCCAAAATTATTATAAGTGCCTTAAGTATTATGATTTACTTAAGGAAACTCCTATTGATCATTTTTCTATTGCATCTATATATAAAGATTCACTGATACACTTAAATACAATGTACGTAACGAAATATTTCAATTTTGAGATTCATGCATTCTAGACTTTACACAGTCTCAACAGACCAAAAGTCTAACATTTATCTCTCTCAAGATTCAATACCATGATTCCCAACTTATATCATATTCCTCAAATAAATAAAACTTTCAAGAAAAGTTATTGACACTTATGTGCTCCATCGAATCCACACATAATCATTACTTAGGTTTGAATCAATTACGAAAAATTTGGCATATCTATGCCAAACTTTAAAATCAATAAATCAAGCCTTATATTTTTTTTTTATTGTTTTTCACGAAACAAAAGGCTCTTAAATCCTCGTATCTACATGAATTTCTCATCGTTTATACGAATTAGATATGCTTATAGATCCTAATATTATACGAATCTCTCATAAGCATTCTACTTATAAACTCATTCCATATAATTATCATTCCCTCATAACTATTAATACTTTCCTTCTATATAATTATTGTACTCATATAACCATAAGTATTTTCATTCTATGGCCTTTCCATGTTACATCCTTCTAGACTGTATAAATCAATGTGAAGGTTCATTTTGATGATGACAATGAAAATTCAGCTTCAAAACCATCTCAAAAATATATTTTTTAAAGTGGTGCTACACTCCCTAGGTTAACCGAACCTAGGCTCTGATACCAAAAATTCTGTAACGCCCCTATATGGGGGTTAACAGTTTTTAATGAGATAAAATAAAAATAAATAATAAAAGTAAAACCTTAAAAATAAAATTTGCCAGGGACTTAAATGAAAACTCTCAACTCAAAAATAAAAATATAAACGACAAATAAACCACAGTTTTAAATGTAGCACCTTAAATTTAATAATACAAACTGTTGTCATCATCATTTTAACCCTCAACACATTATAATACAGTCACAGAAAGTAACAATTGATGCTTACATTATCATGAAGAACATTCTTTACAATTGAGCAGTCCCAATGTAATATAGCTACATCACTTCCTCAACTATATTTCTCGTAGCCACCTCACACTTAGTGAGTCCTGAAAAGATAAAAAATATAAGAAAATGAGCGACACTATGCTCAGTAGAGAAAGCCATTACTCACCTTTAGGTTTTTATCATTACCACATTAAAACCTGCATGATTAGTAAGTTACATCATATTCCAGATTATGAGGTTTATTATGATCACATCTTATGGATACCGTAGTTAATCATTACCAAGTGTCATAATTACACATTTATACAAATATTACCAATCATCATTGTTCCTAGGTATCCATGTTAAATTGAGTATCACTCAACTCATCGAAACCCAAATGGGCGCACTTGATCACCCTATAAACATTCCAAGGGTGTTCCGGTGAGGGGACATCAAGCCCCGAGTCCTCACCAAATCGATTCCTGTACAGTGTGTTCTGGGACTTTCAACCCAAGGAAGCGTCATCACCTTCCCCCTATTTTACCTTTTAGGGTATTCATGCCCAAGGATGTAACCGTCGCCCTTTTCATGTCTCACAATTTCTCTATATTAAATCATTATTAATAGAGTCAGTTTTCCTAACCATGCTTCTCAATTTATAACATGTGTCAATTCATTATGTTCCTCGCCGTACAATACAAGACGAGTCCATGTCATAGTTTCATATGTGATACTCATATAATATCAGTTCAACATAGATATATATATATTGCGGCAAAACAATCAATTTTAATTCTATAAAAACCTCACAAAAGATGAGTAATAAAATCCCTACCTTTCAAGCTTATCAACAGTCTCTTAATCCTGGAATCAATTAACGTTAGCTCCATACTCCCTTGATCTTGAACTCCAAGCAAAACAGATCTAGTTGTATCTCGCTGTATCTACGAAGCATCCTCTGTAGTGCTCCTCGAGCGACTATGAATGGCTAGGAATGCTTCTTGGAGATCATACATTCTTGAAAACGTCATTCTGGACTCCGATACTACTGTTTGAATCGCCTCGATTCGCGTACAGTCGGTACCGGATGATTTTCATCGGAGTGGAATTTGCTCAAACGGAGGTCACCATTGCGTTCAGAGCGTCGAAACGAGTCGGGAGGCGGTCTCGGATCTTCGATCGGAGGTCCAGATCACAAAAATCCAAAGTCGCCGTTGACCGGCGTTGACCGTCGTTAACCAACTTTGACCGCCGTTGACCGGCGTCAATAGGGGTCCGTTGGCAGCTGGACTCGGGCCTACCCCCCCTAAATCGACCCTTATGAGTCTAATGGCGGGGTCAATTTCACCCAATTCTGCCTCTAACATAGCGGGTCGTGAAGTACAACGTCGGTAGAAATGGATGAGCTCCGATCTTGATTCTCCGACGATGGAAACCTGAAATTGGCTGAGGGTTTTTGCTACCCATCCTCCTATGAGCATTTCCCCTCATCCAATTTGAAGAAACGTGGCTGGGAAGAGCCAAAACGGAGGCTCCCGCGGCGGTTGACGGCGGCGTTGGCCGTTCTCCGGCGAAACCGGCTCCTTCCGTGCAATTGATCGAGGGGTTTTACTCCCCTTGATCCTCTGAACTCATTGGGAGGGGTGGTGTCAGTCACCTCCTCCGGCAAGGCGGAGTTCCACCATGGGGGCGGCGGCGCACGGCGGCAATAGGCGGGCGGAGCAATCCGGCGGTTGTTGAGCTGCCACCAAGGGTGGGTTTTGTTCCTCTCATCACGGTGGTCGTGTAGGAACAAGAATCACGTCGATCGGACGTCGGACGACGAAGATATCTCGTCGGAAAGAAATGAGTTTCGTCGCCACTTTGGGCGGCGCGTGTGGTCTCCTCCAGCGGCGTTTTGGGCGGCGCGGCACCTCGTTGGACTCAGCTCGTCGAGAGCTTTCCATTGGTGCGGGAGGTGTCGAAAACGAATGCCGAAATCTCGGACGATATTTGAGGGGAGAGAGAGAGAATTTTTAGAGAGAGAAAGTAGAGAGGAGAGAGTTTCGAGTTTTGTGATATTTTCTGATTTTTTTTTTATATATATATACTAAAATTAATCTAATTACCTTAATACCCTTAGGGGAATAACGGGTGTCACATAAACTCTCTCTTAACTATTCAAGCATTCAACCAAACTCAATGGAAGCATATGGTGTAAGGATAAGGAAAATCAAATACTAAAAAGTTAATTAATAATGATGTGTTTTAGCTTTAATTATTTCTTAATTTGTACTTTTATTTTTATTTTTAGAAACTTGAAAAGCATTATTTAAATTTGAAGTTAAACTCTCCCTTAACTATTCAAGCATTCAACCAAACTCAATGGAAGTGTATGATGTAAGGATGAGGAAAATCAAATACTAAAAAGGTAATTAATAATTATGTGTTTTAGTTTTAATTATTTCTTAATTTGTACTTTTATTTTCAGAAACTTCAAAAAATATTATTTGAATTTGAAGTTAAAAATTTTCGATTTTATGTCTTGCAGACTCTATAAATAGAAAAATTTGGATAAAACAACAAAAGTACCCTTATACATTTTATAAAAAAAAATGTTTTATACATTTTAAAAACCACAAAAACCCAAAACACAAAACACAAATTTCTTAAAAATATCTTGAGTTTTATGCTTATCAATGCTGGTTTGAAAACTGTAGCATATATTTCAAAAAATTATAGTATGTGAAAGTTTTATAGTGTAGTAATTTTTTGTTTTTCATTACAGTTGTTGAAAATTTTGTACTATTTATTGGTTCAACGGAGTGCCAATCAGGCTATAAATTTCAAAATATCTTCTGATATTTTTCTTGAGGAAAAAATATTCTTCAAAAATAAATTCAATCTAATCAAAATACATATGTCATTTAGCTTTTTTTAATCTACAAGGTTTGCAAACCCTTGTCTGGAGCATAGTTTTGCTACAGTGTCGGGAAATGCAAAACTGATGCCAAAATAACAGTAACGAGTAAATTACTAATTTAACCCTTTATTTTTCGCTTCAAGCAAACACGTCCCCTGGTCCTCAGCCTCAGGCAAGGCACTGCCCCTTCCTTTGTCTGCCAATAGAAGAGAGAGAGAAGGGGCTTCTTGATTTCTAGAGAGAGAAGCAAATACAGACAACACAAACGCTCGACCGCTTTCGAAGCTCTTCATCAATGGCGGGCGTGTCTCTCAAGTGCGGTGACTGCGGTGCCCTCCTGAGGTCCGTAGAGGAAGCCCAAGAGCACGCCGAGCTCACCTCCCATTCCAACTTCGCCGAGTCCACCGAAGCCGTCCTCAACCTCGTCTGCTCTTCTTGCGGCAAGCCCTGCCGATCCAAGACTGTAACTATTTCTTCCTTACTTTCGAGATTTTACTCATTCTCGTTCATGGATTGAAGACTGTTTTGATAGAATTTCTAATATTTTTTACTTGTGCTAAGCGTTTTTCGATGGCAAAAGAGAGGATTTTTCCGATCAAAGACTGTACAATTCTCACATTCAGTTCTTGTTTTCTTTTGATCTGAAAACGCGTATCGTCTGAAAACGCGTATCGTTTCTTTTGGATTTGCATTTCTTGATATGTTGATGTTTTTATTTAATTTTAGGGTTACTGCTTGTATAATTGTTGGTACTAATTGGAGATTCATCAGATTATTTTCTTATTTGGTTTTAACTTTTAAGGTATTTGTTCATATTGGTTGAGGAGTTGAGGATTGTAGGAACTGTATTAGCAAAATTTGGAATAGATATATATGAGGAAAAAAATACATTAGATGTAAAATACAATATTTGCCAAGGCAATATGGAAATTTGGGATAGGTTATTGGGACAAAAAAAAAAAAACTCTAGTAGTAGGATATAATTTTTAGTCATAAGATCACCTCAAGATCATCTCTAATCAAGAAAAGTATGATAATATAACAGAACTTGATGAAGAGGTGGCATTTAGAATTAGGATATTTCTTCATACTCTGCCATAAAATTCTACATAGAACATCAAGAAAGATCCTTTTCCTTTCAACTCAGGCTAACAAAGAGGACATCATTGTTAAGGGAAAAGGAAATTATGTATTTGTTGGTCTTTTCTAATCGTTGGTCTTGTTCTTTTGGTTCTGCTTTAATGAGCTTTTGGGCTTTGATTTGTTTGATCCTGAAGGAAAGTGACTTGCATACCAAAAGAACGGGGCATACTGAATTTGTTGATAAGACATCAGAGGCAACAAAACCAATAAGTTTGGAGGTCCCAAAGGTGGCTGAGGGAGAAGGGGATGTTGATGCAAGTATGAGCCAGTCTGAAGGTACTTTCCCAGTTTATGATTTTTTTATAAGCCTTGCATGCGGTTGAGGTTTTTTTTTTTTTTTTTTTTCTCTCTTGATTAGCTGTTTTTGTATTTGGGAAGTGGTTAGATATGGACTGGTGTTTCCTTGCTTTATTATTATCTCCGGTTGAAAACATGCCGCCTAGCAGGCTTCTATCAAAATTTCTTCAATAATGCTTTGGGTTTTAAGGTTTTGATAAAGAAGGTGGCTATAGGAGGAAGTGGAATAAGAATAAAAACATAACGTGATAGATGATATATATATATATATATATGTATATATGTTACTTCTTTTCTTGGTGCTCTTGAGTCTTGATATGCTAGTTCCTCAATTATTTGGTCTATCAATTGTTTCTCTATTTTAGAAATGGTTGTTCCAGAGGTTGACAAAAAGCTACTCGAGGAACTTGAAGCAATGGGTTTTCCAACTGCTCGAGCAACCCGTGCACTTCATTATTCTGGTGAGCTCATTACAAGACATGCACGTATATTTTATGTTTTTATTGTACTATTTCCGTTTCTTTTTTTTTTTTTTTTTCTTTGAGAGCGTTAAAGTGATTCTTTGGATATCAGTTACGTTTACTCGTCTCTTGGTGCTATTCATGACTTCTTTGTATATAACGAGGGTATAGGTTGTTTTTTGTTTCCTGAAATGCCGAATTTACAGTTTGATTCCATTTTTTAACTTCCTTCTCTGTAAATATAGGCTATCGCGAAAGGCAAATAATTTGTCTAATTCAATGTCCTTTTGGATTAATTTAGCCATTTGCTGCCATCTGGAGTTTATCTGTAGGACTAGTAAACATCAGGAGTCTAGTGGCAGCCAGAGTTGTTGGCTAGTTTTTTTTTTTTTTTTTTTTTTTTTTTGACATTTTGGTATTATCTATTATGTCCCCAAATATTATGGCTAAGTAAGGTTAGTTCAACTTTATTGGGTAATTATATTCACTTTACTTGGCTGTATTCTGTTGCTTAAATATTTTTATTTTCAGGTAATATCAGTCTGGAGGCTGCAATAAATTGGGTAGTGGAACACGAGAATGATTCTGATATTGATCAGATGCCTATGGTATGTACCTCTGTAACTTTGTTTTAATGCTTCTTCCTTCTTATGCATTTGCAAGTCATCCTTTTTCTTCTTAGCACTTGAATTCGCTTTGATCACTATCTAGTCTCTATAATTATGCAGATGTACATAAACTAGTTAGAAGTGTAATGTCTTGGAAGAGATAAATTATCGTAACCTCTGTAGTTCCATAAATTATACAATGCTATATGTCAATAAAATTACTGGTTGATAGATTATAATTTATAAATTTATAATAGACTCCTTTAGTTAGAACCTTCCCATGCATAGATCTATTTCTTATTTTTGATCATTGAAGGTTTTTCTAGACACTAATTCTTGACACTAGAGATGCCGTCAATTTTCCCTTCTATATATTTTTCTTAGAGTTGCAATTTTTGTAAATAATCTCTTCATGTTTGGTCAGTTTGTTTTTAATCTTAGTGGTTTATATAGATAGAAACATTGGGAGATAGAAATCTAGATAGAAGTATTAGGAACATAAAGAGGGTGAGTGTGATAGACAACTTCATAACGAAGAAATAAAAGATAGGGGAGTGGAGCTCATCCAGAATAAATATTACTTGCTTCCATGCTTGTAGGTACCAGCCATTACCAAAGTTGAGGCTCCAAAACCTTCTCTTACACCAGAGCAAATAAAAGCCAAACGGCAAGAACTAAGGTATTTTCCATTAATTGTTGAGTGCCACTGATTTGATGATTGCTTTTGTATGCATTCTATTTTGGTTGTTTACTCATGCTTTATATTATGCATCACGCTTCCTAATGTTTTATACTTCCAATATTTGGGAAACATAATACACATTTGAGGAAGGCATAGATTATAGTCATCATGCTTTGCTATTGCATAACAATTTTCTTTTTCATTAAAGGGAGAGGGCTCGCAAGAAGAAAGAAGAGGAAGAGAAGAGAACGGAAATAGAAAGAGAAAAGGTACTTACCAATGTTCTGATCTCTTTTCTTGTAGACAAAAGCAACTGCCTTCATTTTTGTCAGACTCCTGTTCTAGTGGGTGTTGTTCTCACTTTGACGCAATTTTACTATGATGAATTAATAACCCATTCTTACGCTTTCTCTTTGGGACATACCAATATTATATTCTTTCTTTTAATTTGAAACTATGAAAAATTTATTTTGCTTTTTTCAATATAAATATAAAACTGGTAAAAATGGTAAAGAATCAATTTCTTTTTACTTTCTCGCCTTAAGAAGATTCTACTTCGAATTATTTTGTGTTGCTTACCTATGGATATATGATAGTGTACTCGCTTGGTGGATTATTTATTCAAAATTTCTCATCAGAGAATGTTTTCAGAGGCATGTCTCTATTCCAATTTTGGTTTTCAGGAGTCCTTTTGCCAACTCAATGACAGGGTCCTTGTTTCTTTTTTCTTGCAGGATAGGATTCGAGTGGGAAAGGAACTGTTGGAAGCAAAGAGAATTGAGGAAGAAAATGAGAGAAAGCGGTAAGCCTTATCTATATTGTGTTTTTGGTTCCATTCTACTCTTGTATGGCATCAAAAGCCCTTTTTACTTGCATTACTAAGAGCACATTCATGTATTGGGATGATAATCTGTTCATCTCGACAGAATAATCGCTTTACGGAAAGCTGAGAAAGAAGAAGAGAAAAGAGCAAGAGAGAAAATTCGACAAAAATTGGAAGAAGACAAGGTATAGATAATTAGTATTTTTGCTCGCTAAACATCAATTATAGCCATTTGTTGTATTGTTTGGGAAGTACTTGATTACATTTAAAGAAATTTGCACTTGTAACCATTTAGTTAATTAATTCTTCCTTTTATTAGTCCATTAAAACATTCGGCTAGGAAATTATTAATTGCCTGCTATATCTAAAGAATTTAGTGGCCTCACCAATTCATGCACATTGGATCCATGAATAGTCAGTATCACTTCTTTTTTTTTTTTTACCTGTATGGGACTTCTAAGCTGACAGAAGTATTGATTTTCAATCATATTCTTTCTGAAGCATTTTTGCAAGTTACTTTCCCAGAATGCTTCACATTTCTGCTCGTTAACCTGTAAACACTAGATCTTCCCACTTCATTTTTCTTTCAAATGAATTAATCAGTTTCATTTATTTGTATTCACACAGGCAGAAAGAAGGCGAAAACTCGGATTGCCACCAGAAGAATCTTCAGCTCCAAAACCTTCTGCACCAGTTGTGGAAGAGAAAAAGGTATGGTAATGCATGAGCGAGTTATCTTTCTAATTTAATGTCAGTGACTTGAAATAGACCGTGAATATTGTCTTTGTTATCCAATCTGCAGAGTATGTTGCCTGTTAGGCCTGCCACCAAAGTGGAGCAAATGAGAGAGTGTTTGCGATCTCTCAAGCAGAATCATAAGGTAAAATGTAGAAGCCATTTCTTGCTCTATGATATTGACTATTATATATACGCAAACTGCATATTAGCAGCACAAGAGTCATTCCATACTAAATTTCGGTAGTATCGTCACTGAATGTTGAAATTTTGCATTTCATAGCAAAGGAAATAATGAAAAATTTTGCAACGTGAAAAGAAAAATTAAGCTGATACATCATATGTTATTGCATCAACCATTGGGACTATACAGTGAAGATTTGATATTTAAATGAAAATTGGATATGGAGTGAACTGTGTTTCGTTCTTGTGGACTAGGATGATGACGCAAGAGTAAAGAAAGCATTCCAGACGCTCTTGACTTATATTGGGAATGTTGCTAGGAATCCAGATGAGGAGAAATTTAGAAAAATTAGACTCACCAACCCATCTTTTCAGGTAAAAATCTAATGAAAATTCACGTGGAAGGCTCTTAATCTACATTTGGTTTGTGGGAAGTTGGTTATACCGGAATTTATGATGTTTTGCATGTTCATTTTGCTTATAGTAAAATGTCAGAATACGGATCAAAGTCTGCTTATATGTGTCATCTTATGCATAATATGTCTTATTTTTTCAGAGCAAGGATTGATGTATTATTTCTGTCGAAATTATTTCCTAACATAGACAGGCAATAGTTTGTTTCATCAGTTTAACCTTAGAGAGTTCTTTGTTATGGTGTGAAAAATTACACTACCAATTGTTTTGTTAGTTTGAAATACTCTTTTTAATGTGATTTTAACTAGATTTAGTGTTCAAAATTGTACGCTACCATTGCGGGTACTGATCTGGGATGAGATAGAAGTGATAAAACAGATAAAAGATTCAAAATTAAGAAGAAAAATAGAACCACTAGAGAGGGATCATAGAGAGTCCAAGAGGAACAAAAACTAGAGAGAACAAGAAATCGAGAAAGAGAGAGAACTAGAAATTTTAATATTCACTAATCAATCATCAACGCTCTTCAATTTACAATCACTAAGGTACTTATATGGGCTCGTTTGTTTCGTGGTTCGAATCACGGTTCGAATAATTTTGCTACAGTATTTTCTCTCACAAAAATTTAAATCTTCATTCAAATACTTATTCAAATACTCGAACCAAACGGGTTTATAGAAATAAAACTAACTAAAAGATGAACTTTACTGTATTCTAAAAATGTTGGAGATAAACAAAATCCTTAGATTAAATACTAAAAATAAAACATACCCTAACAGACAACTAAACAAATTTGAATATAAAATTTTAATCTTGTTCTTCGTGTCATACCCCTAGTGTAGAAAGCTCCCAAACCTTATGTCCACCTTTTCCCTTAAAACCTGTAAATCGATTTTAAACTCATTCTTCATGTCTTTCCTCCCTCTTCTGCTATTCTTGTTTGTTTTGGTCACCATGGTTTTCTTGCATCTCAACAGGAGCGGGTTGGGGCACTGAAAGGAGGCGTCGAGTTTCTCGAGCTTTGTGGGTTTGAGAAAATTGAAGGTGGTGAGTTCTTGTTTCTTCCCAGGGAAAAGGTTGACACAACAGTTCTTCATTCTGCTGGGTCTGAGCTTGACTCTGCAATAAAGAACCCATTTTTTGGAGTTCTTTAAAGCCAAAACTGCACTCTCAAATGTAATTTGGGTGTTTAAACTTCCAATTACAGAAGATATGAAATTTTTGCAATCACCAACTGTGAAATATTTGATTTGTAGTTTACAATATGTTCGCAACGGATACTTTATTGGTAACTACAAAATTCTACCTAAAAAAAAAGGATTACTTTTAGAAGGACCAAAGTCCCAAATAATGAGAATTTATGGTAATCAGAGAAGGCTAAATCTAATTGTCTTCGAGCTAAACCTCTACAATCGGATTTAGTTGATACTATTTTGTGTAAGAGGGTGTTTGGCATTCTCAAGGCTATAAAACTTTTGATTTCTACAATATAAATTATGTCTGTATGCAAAATTGGTTCAAATAATTAATTTAAAAACATAAAAAAAAATTAGACATAGGATTCAAAAATTCAAATAAAAAAACAATGAGATTTCTCCGGTTACCATTGGTGCGTCTGAAAACGGTTAAATTTTGATCAAAATTATTATTATTATTATTAATTTTTTGGGTTAGTCTATGATAAAAAATTACAAAATTCTCCGTCGATAAAAAATGATCTAACTTATGATAAAAACCGGCAGAACACTAACAAAAATAATTTGTATACAAAAATTATTTTAAAAATATTACAAGTTAAAAAAAAAACCAAAAAACCCAAGCGGCTTGATTTTCATCAACTTCGGCAATAAATTCTCAGATTCGCCGGCGACCAGAGGGTTTTTCAAGCTTCAAGTTCCCTCTCCAATGGCTTCCTCATCTATGCCAGTTTCCCCTCTTGCAAAATCTTCCACCATCTCCGACCAACCCCCCACCCCCAACTTCAACCCTCCCCCACGGCGGCGATCAAATCATCATGCCAAAAGCACAGAAACAAATCCAAAACAAACGAAAATCCAATTGATTTCAGTCATCAGAAAAAAAAAATCTGAAATGGGTTTAATTACAAGGACAATAATAAACATAGAACAACAAAAATTTTCATGCAATAATAAACATGTCTTCCGCGGGAAGCACGCAGTTTCCGACACCGTTCATGACGAAGAAGCTCCTAAAGAGGACCCGCAAGGCGGCGTGGATCCGCGGAGACGACCCATTCTCCATCTTGAAGCCGACTTCTTCATCAATTCGTCAAAGCTGGCGAGTTGTTCGCCAAGGTCGCACTGTCGATTATAGCGGGGAGTTTCTGTTGGGGAATTAGACGACTCCTAATTCCAAGTATCGCAAGAACGAACAATTGCAGAAAAATAAATAGGAGAAAACAAGAAAAGAGACACCAAATTTTTATACAGGTTCGTCCAAATTTGTGACTACGTCATGTTTCTGCCGCTTGCAGATTCCACTATAATGAAGGAGATTACAGATTATAAGAGTAGTTTCTCACACACTCACAAATTGTGCTTACCAAAACTCTCTTCTATCTAACACCCAATGGGAATTTTTTCTCTCTCAAGGATGGAGCTCTCAAGAATTTTGCCTCTCACAAAATTATGCCACTCACAATTTTCACACACACAACCCTAGCCACCTTGTGTCTATTTATAACCAAAAGAGGAGAAAATTCGCAACTAATGGGAAACCCTAGTGGTTTCCCGTTTTTGGGACATTTGAATTCGACTTTGATTCAAAAAACATCGCGCAGCACAGCGCGTCAGCGCCGCGACGCTCGTTGAAACGAGCGCTGCGGCGCCTAGGCGCAATTCACCTGGCGCCTAGGCGCCATCCTCACAATGCCTAGGCGCCCTCATCTCAGCGCCGCGGTGCTCTTCTGCCAGAGCCGCGGCGCTTGCTCTCTGCCTTTGAGGACGCATTTTTCTCCTTTTTTCTTCCTTTTGCTGGGTTGTCGACTTAATTTGGCTCCACATCTGCAACAGTTTCTCGCTGTGCTTTGAAGCCCATGTGGAGATTTCAAGGTCTCGGATTTCAACCTCTCGACATTGGCGCAACAGCTCCAGAACGAGGGGAGGGGGGTCATGGTTGGGCCGTGGATCGGACTTCCATGTCTGAGCTTGGCGCGCCACGACGGTGGCCCCACTATCTTGTTTGGCTTGCGAGAAAAATTTTTTTCCTCTTGATTTTCTTTCAGCTATGTGGCCGATGATCGGTGCTCGGGATTGGGAAAAGAAGAAATCAAAGATGATAAGGCCATTTCCGTCGTCCGATCCCATCCAATACGATACCGGATTCCAAATCCCAGTGCCGGAACGAGGGGAGGCACGAACGAGGCTCATCGGCGGCATATCTTGATGCTCAGTATCGGAACGAGGGGAGTTGGGGGGGTCTGAGGTTGGGCTCCTTTAGCGCCGTCGCTTCTCCAAGCTTTTGGTTTTTCTTCTCTCTCTCTCACCTTTTTTTTTTTTTTTTCCTGAGGGGGTTAGGTTTCGGTTTTTGGAATGAAGAATTATGATCGAAAGTCTGTTAAATTGATGGCTCAGATTAATATCGGGTTAAAATTAAAACTGTGTTCTGAAAAAATGTCTGCACCGAAGCCTATTTGCCAAACTATAAGATCAGTTCATAGGAGAATAAATGCATTTTCTATCAAAATTTTTTCTTATTTTTTGACGAATGAGATATCTTTTCCCGAGAAACTGCGGAATGACAAAAGTGAAAGTATGCTTTTTTGTGAACACAAGGAAAGACAATTACGTGTATAAAAGTTGAGAAATCAATGTCAATTCTCGTAATGAATTCAATTTCCTTGAGCAATTTTTATGGAATGGGTACAATATTAAATTTGGATCGCCATCAATTTTTTTTCAAGGGGAAGCGTCGCCATCGTATTAATTCAAGAATTACTCACAAAATTATGTAATTACGCATACATGTCAATTAAAAAAATGCATATATATATATATATATATGTACAAATAATTAAGGACCAAATGTTGTTGCTGGAATTAAAGACCATACATTGAGATGCATCCTCTATTGATTATCACAAGCCAAAAAAAAATAGAGATTTTAAAAACTGGCTTTAAGAAAAAATTTTATTGGTAAAATGATTTTTTTTTACAGTTTTTTGGTATAAAAAAATAAAATTTTTAGGTTCCTTTCTTTACTACAAGTCTTTTTCTTATTTTTTTATAAAAAATTGAGACAGCTTTACTTAAAAAAAAAACGTGTTTTTTAGTAAAAAAAAAAAAATAATTTATTTAATTCAAAAAAATTTTTGGTTATTTTATCAAAATATCCAAAAAAAAAAAAAAAAAGTGACATACCATGATGACGCCCCACTTCTGTTCTGGAAAACACAAATAAGGCAATGATAGAAACACGTGGACCTCGAAAGCTTCTGCCAAAAAAAACTACAATCTGAAGTTCTACGGGCCCACCGTAAGCAAATTGGCCTCCGGGGAATTTTGGCAGCTTTTTGGTGTGAAAAAGAAAAGGGAGACTGGGACTGACCATTTTTTTATATATGAGTTGATTTTTTATTAAAAAAAATTAAATTTAATCATTTCAAAAAAAATAAAACTAACTTTAATAAAAAAACCGAGTTTTGTTATGTGTTATTTTAACCATCTTAGTTACTGCTTCAATTATTATTGTGCATCTGTGCACCCGTTAGTAATAAAAAAATCACTTTTATTAATAACCAATGCAGCAATCACCAAAAAAAGAAAAAGCAGCATTGTTTTTGATATATTTCATTCGTTTTGGTTGATCTGTATGTATTACAAGAATTTTACAACATTTTCAAAAAATTAAAGTTCTGAGAAAATATAACCATGATCATCGATCA
This sequence comes from Artocarpus heterophyllus, assembly GCA_025403435.1. NCBI lineage: Eukaryota > Viridiplantae > Streptophyta > Magnoliopsida > Rosales > Moraceae > Artocarpus > Artocarpus heterophyllus. Next base: position 14,019,000 of record CM046342.1, read on the forward strand.
CCTTTTTTTTAGGTATGATTATTGATTGCTTGATTGCAACATTTATTATAAAGAGTTTCATTTTACAGGCTTCAACTTTTGAGAAATGAAAAATTTATTGCCAACTAGAGAGAAGTACATATTCAAATAGGATTATTTACAAATATCCCCTTCGAATTATAGTCTTTATAATATTTTACCCCTCAAATTTTAAAATTTAACATTTGTTTCCTATGAAGTATGAATTGTTAACAAAAATGGTTCTTCTGTGCAAATTTTAATGGAAATTGACAAATTTTAATATTAAAGTTTAGAGTATTTTAGTAAACTTATCTATAAAAATAACTACAAAAATTAATAATATAATAAAATAGTCTTTATTGATGATTAAAAAAATAAATTAAAACCAATAAACCATAGCACCATCTAGATCCTTCTTTTTTACAAGACACCAAAATTTTTAAAATTTTTTAATTTTTTTCTCACCTAAAAGTTGTTAGACATGTATGCTCTAAGGAGTAAAAATGTAATACGTTTTTGGAGACATTTTTTATCAATAAAGAATTTATTCATTTATATATATACCAAATATTGTCCTCTTTACGTTCATATTTGTTGAATGTATGATAAGCAAACAGTAGTCTGAGACTGTCAGTCTAAACCTTAAGAGTTGGGCATATGATGGGATGATTATGCGGTAGACACGACTCTTAAGGTGATGGTCTAAAATATATGATCCGCAATCGAGGGAATAAAGTTGGGCGCTTTATTCATGTAAAGATTGTTATGTTGTCTATATCCCTTTTGGGAGATGGTTTGTCTTGGCCATCGGAGTTGGACTCCGTGAATAGAAACATTGGCGCATTGTCATAGGTGACGATGTGTTGGATCGGGACATAAAGTGAATTGATTTGGATTAATAATTCTGTCTTGGCAAATCGATTCACTTTAGACAATCATTTGTATTGTATCTTAATCCTGAGATGAATAATGGGCCCGTTGTCTCGACTTGTGTCTTTTGATGTACCAATGGGTGACTCCCACATCTCTATAGTGGCATGCATGCCGGTACGTTGGAGGCATGACTCCTGGTAGCGTAGACTTGTTATTCATAGATATGGAATCCATAGCTCCTCTTTAGGAGTAATGATATCCTCTTATATGCGTTGTCCTGTAATTGGAAAACTGGAGCGCTCAACCATTTGGATACATAGGTGTAACCGAATGGTATACTATCTTTAGATGGTAAGTTTTCTAATGGTGAGACAATGGAACGTAAGATAAAAATAATCGGGAAGGTAAGACAGAACTTGTCCTTAAGCCGATTATGGATGATCATATGGGGATGCGATACACTATGATATGTCATGGAGACTTAGCTACACGAGCTTCGTAATTCTATAAAGTTCGAGAGTGCAGCTCGAAGCTTTTAGTGGAGTAGCGTTGGAGTTGATAATTGTGAAATGTATATCTGGGATATTGGGTTTCATAATTATCATGAGCTTGAACTTTATAGGTCCATTTTGGTCCCCTTTGCTAGCTCACAAAATCCTGTAACGACACGGTGTGCTTTTCCAATAATTGGTGACTTATGTCGGATTTATCAGATTGGTTTAAAATTTATAAGAATCAAATAATTCATGTCTGTCTATCGGTTGAATTAATTATGTAAGAAATTAGTTCAAGATGAACTTGTTGAATTATGGCGTTCGGATAATTCTTGTCTGTTTATCGGTTGTTTTAATTTTGGACAATTAGAACAAGATAAACCTGTAGAATTATTGTGAATTGATTTATTTTCTTAGAAATTATCTTGATAAAGTTTGTTTTGATCAGATATCTTTTCTATTGGGCTATTTGAATCAAAACTGAGACTTTATCCTTTAGAATCTCGGGTGGAAAATAAAAGATTCGCGGAGATTTTTTTTTCGGCAGTTCGGCCTGCCGATCGGAAAGTTCGGCCTGCCGAACTGGCCAGTTCGGCCTGCCTATCTCACAGTTCGGCATGCCGACCGCGACAGCTAAGATTACGCGTTTTTCACGCGTATCTTATCAGATATTGATCCGAACTTGATTCTGTTTCGATTTTTGAGACCTAATCTGATATGGACTGACCCCAAGGACCAATAGGTATAAAAAGGGAGTGAGTCTAATGATTTACTCAGATCAATTTGAGAGATTAAGAGTGATACTCTTCTAGTGAGCATCTGAAAACTCCCTGAGAGCTTTTGTTCACAAATCACGAACATTAGCTTTGGGTTCTCTCTATTGGTTGGAAGGAGAGTCACCGGTGGAAGAGCTGTACGTGTGAGCCCACACTCACTCCGGTTGTGGATAGAGAATAGCAAAGAAGACCAGTTGGTTGAGGCTCTTCTGGAACGTTACTTCTCTACACAGGTCACGGAGGTTTTTCGGCACACTGAGGTTAGTAAGATCTGTTTAATTTATACATATAACATGTCAAACTTGTGTTTTGGAAAATACTCTGATGAAAAATTTTAAAAATTCCGCTGCGCACTTTGTTTCCAACAAAAGTTATTTTAGACTTTTAAAAGTTATAAATACTAGTGAAAACTTCAAAAGTATAAAAGAAATTTTATTAGTACCATTTGAGTGTTTTTCCCTTTGAAATATTTGTGTTGTACTTTTGTTATATTGAATATATTTTTTTCATATTTTTTTAACTTGTATGAATTACTTTTAATTTTTAAAAATACTTTTTAGGTGTTAAAACTAATAAATGTTTTTAAAAAATTTTGTATATAAAAAAAGAAAGATTCAAATGGTATTATAGTTTTTATTAATATTTGTTTGTCTTTAATCATCAATAAATAATATTTTCATTATAGTTTTAATTTTTGTGGTTATTTTTACAAATAGATACTAAAATTTTCTTAATTCTAAAATTATTTGTCAATTTTCTGTTAAAATTCTAATAAAATGAACATTTTTGTTAATGATGCATACTTCAGCGGGAATGAATGTTAGGTTTTGAAATTCGAAGGGCAAAATGTTACGAAGGCCATAGTTCAGGGGGAATTTTTGTCATTAGTCCTATTCAAATATTGTCGCAAATAGCTATTTATGACAAGAAAATTTGACTTTAGACATTGACTGGACTCACCAATGAAGATGAATAAAGTATATGGACAAATCATAAGAGTTCAAATTCAAAAGAAACAAAACCATTTGACACATAAAGTTGAGCATGACCAAGACTTGGTATGAAGTACTACAATGGATAGATAAAACTAGTGGGTTGAAATAAAACCTTGATACTAAGAAAACAAGCGACATGATCTTAGAATTAGCTGAACATAAGCACACATATAGTTGATAATAAACAGGTGTAATCCACAAAAAAAAAAAAAAATTAAAAGGATTAATTACAAAAATTCTTCTGAAATTATAGTCTTTATAATACTTTACCTTCTGAATATCAAAACGTAATATTTGTTTCCTTTAAAGACTGAATTGTTAAAAAAAGGTCATTTTGTTAAAATTTTAATAGAAAATTGACAAATGATAATAACATTAGGGGTATTTTAGTAATTTTGGTTATAAAAATAACCACAAAAATTAAAACTATAATAAGGTAGTCTTTATTGATGATTAAAAAAATAATTAAAACTATTATACTATTGGATAACTTTTTGATATAATAAACTTTTCTTCAAAATTTTTTTCCCACCTAAAAAGTATTTTGAAATTTTAAAAGTTATATATGTTTGTGAAATAAAAAAGAATATGACATAAATATATTCAATATTAAAAAATATAACACAATTTTCACAGTTAAAAGAACTTTGACAGTATTAATAGAATTTATTTTATATATTTGAAGGTTTTATTGATATTTATACTTTTTAAAATTTTAAAATGTTTTTTGAGTTTGAAAAAAGTTAATAAAATTTTTTTAAAAATTTTTGTATATTGAAAAAAAAGAGGATCCAGATAGTAGTATATTTTTAATTCATTTTTTTTGTTTTTAATCATTAACAAAGACTAGTTTTATTATATATATTTTTATTTTTTGTTGTTTTTATATCTAGGATTATCAAAATACTCTTAATTTTAAAATTATTTATCAATTTGCTGTTAAAATTCTAATAAAAGAATCATTTTTGTTAACACTTTATCTTTTAAGGAGAATGGATGTTACGTTTTGAAGTTTGAAAGAAAAAATGTTATAAATGTTATAATTGAGGATAATTTTGTAATTAATCTAAATCCAAAAGGCGGGAAGACTACATTCATTGTTGAAGCAAATGCGCCGATGCACGTAATTACATAATGGCAAAACCATTTATTAGAACTGTAAACACTATAGTATATGAGAGTTTTATACTATAACAACTTTTTTTTTTAATATAACATGTGAGAGTTTATACTATTTTTAATTGAAAAATTGGATAACTAATTTTATCAAATAGGATATAAGGGACCTTTTTTAATAAACTATGCAAAAAAAGAAGAAGAAGAAGAAAAAGATTAAAAAAATAGAAAAATAATTTGCTGGGCCAGTATCAACCCTGTACTCAAAAAGAAATAAATAACGTGGCTTCACCAGATTGTCGAAGCTTCTTCTCTCGCCCGGCTGTTGGTTTCATAGAAGAACAACACAAAACACAGACACAAGCGCAACAGAGCAGAGCAGAGAAGAGAAACTGAAATCGATCAAGCTCAAAAACCCTAGAAAACCCAGCAAATCATTCTCGGAATTCGGATTCCGATTCGAAAATCGAATCTGGACTCCGATCGACTGCCGAAGAATCGAAAACGAGCAACAACTTCAACAATGGTGAAGAAGAGAGTGCCGGACTGGCTCAACAGCTCTGTATGGTCCTCGACTCCACCTCCCGATGACGATCGCCTCCAACGCTACTCTTCGACCAATTCCACGACCACCGCCGCCGCCATTACCGCGACCTCGGCGCTGGAGGGGGCCAAGGTCGAGCCGCCGATTCCCGTGCCACCGCCCTCCGCCGCGGCGGAAAGAGCGCCTCCTGCGAAACGCGAAACCGAAGATTCGCGCTCCGTAGGGGAGGACAATGGCTCGTCCGGTGCGCCTTCTGCTGAGGACATGTCTCGTCAGGCTCAGCTCCTTGCCGAGGTTAGAGTCTTTCTCGTTTTGTATCATATGTTTTTTTTTTTGATTTTGTTGGTTTGGTTTCTCACTGTTTCTTGAGGAATTGGAGATTTTTTGAATTCTTGTAGTTATTGAAGAAGGTGATAAACATGGGTGAGTTGAGGAGAGTCGCGTCGCAGGGGATTCCGGACGGGGCCGGGATTCGTTCCACAGTGTGGAAGGTGTGTATGGATTGTACATTTCTTTCCAATCTTGGTTAAGCTTGTCCTTCTGCTTGTTGACAAAATGCGAAGAAAAAAGAAAAGAAAAATGTCGCTTTGAGATGTTTGTTTTTTGTTTTTTGCTTTTTTTTTTTGTCAAGTGATTGGATTTGAATTGGAACAACATTTTCATTTTCCTTGTATTATCGTAGCTCTTACTGGGTTATTTACCACCGGATCGTAGTCTTTGGTCTACTGAGTTGGCTAAGAAAAGATCGCAGTACAAGCATTTCAAAGATGATCTCTTGATGAATCCTGTAAGTTACGTTGAGGATTTCATTATTTGTTTCTTTTTTTTTTCTCCATAATTTTTTTAAAATTTGAATTTCCCATACTGTTGGTTTCAAGTTCACGCTTAAAAATGAATGAATAGTGGGGAATGGAACAACAGTACAGTCACCTACTCACCTTGGTGTTTTGGACTTAGATACATATTAGAGTTGTCGATAACTTTTTAGAAAACGATCATTTTGAGACTACATATATATATATATATGTATGTATGTATGTATGTATAAATTTAGTTTAAAACTTTGTTATTTACTAGATTTTCTTCTTGTGGATGACCTCTTTAAAAAGTTAGCGTGCAGTTTCCATTACTTTAGTTGATTGGCCGTTTTCAAAATATTTTGGGACATATATGGGGTTTTCATTTTTTTTTTAATTGCTTTGCAATAATGAATGCTTATTTTACCGATCCATTTTGTATCTCATTGTTGAGTGAGTTGAAAAAAAAAAATTTTTGCATGCTCCAAGTGTCTGATATTGTAAACGTATCTTGCTTGCTGGCTTGTCAATTCATGCATGCCATATTAAGTGGAATTCTGATGTGAAGTAACAGTGCTAAGATAAAGATTAATATAGAGTGGTAATCTACAGCTTTTCATCCGGTCCAAAATACTTTGGGTTTCTTAATGTTTCTGTGGCTAGTTAGTCAGAAGTCACAAGGAGGCTGGAGAAATGAACTAGTTTTGACAATGATGAGGCGAATTGTGAAGGACGTTGTTTGCTTTCAAGATCTGAAATAAGTCATGGGGAGCATCCTTTGAGTCTTGGAAAGACCAGCATTTGGAATCAGTTCTTCGAGGTAATACGACTTAACTGAGACTTGGATTAGAGGCATAATTAGATCTTTAGCATCTTTATAATTTGTAAAAAGTGAAAGTGTCGGCGTATGCTTCTAAGCTATTTTCAATGAAATTGAGTATATTGGACTGAGTCCTGACATTAACCTAAAAGCCTTTTAATGTCTTAGAACACAAGGACTAACCTTGAAATCTACGACATCTTTTTTTGCATCTCTTTCACTCTCTCTCTCTCCCTCTCTCTCTCTCTCTATATATATATATAGCTATATTTATATATATTATTGAACGCCTCTATTGGAATAGTTTGTAAACCATATTCCCAAATTTCTTGATCTTGAAAGAGAAGATACGTACAGTAATTGGTGATGACGACAATATTTTTTTATGCACATTTCAATTAAATGAAAATGTCAACAAACTAGACTAGCTGCCCTGCCTTGTCTATGATATAGTTATGCATGGGAAATATTTCCAGTTCTATGAACTTGCAAGTGTGTGGCCAACATTCTTGTTAAAATGTAATTTCAATTTTTGGACTATGTAGGACACAGAAATCATGGAGCAAATTGACCGAGATGTAAAGCGCACTCATCCAGACATGCACTTTTTCTCTGGGGACTCTCAGTTTGGTAAATCTAATCAGGTCCGTCCTTCCACTTTAGCTTGAACTATGATATCAGCAAGTTTTTATTATCATGTATGTAGCCAATTTTGCTGAGTTTGGTCTCTACTTTCAGGAAGCTTTAAAGAATATATTAATGGTATTTGCGAAATTAAATCCGGGGATAAGATATGTTCAAGGGATGAATGAGATTTTGGCACCTTTATTCTATGTGTTCAAAAGTGATCCAGACGAAGAAAATGCAGTAAGTACTAAGTACATGTCTTCACTATTATTATCTTCTCTTTGTTGCTGTTAGTCGTTGATTCTCTCATCATTTGCTGAAGCCTCAATTTATCCAGTTCACTTTACTGTTTCTGTTCAAACTATATTCGCTTTTTATTCATTAGTTTGGATTTATAATTTTGCATATATGCATCCAGCAATATTAGCTCGATCCTTGATGTCAAGCGACCAATGCAACTATTTTAATTCTCATTGTTTCTTTACGTGAATTTGAATTCCTCTCGTGACCTAAGGATGGCTCTTCGGAATTATAAGCTACCATTTATCTGGTACATAAAGTGTTCTTTGAAGAATTTTTTGCCCCATCAGATGAATTGTCACTCTAATGCAAGATTTTAAACATGAAATAACAATATATAAAGGCTAGGGTTGTTTTCATGCTATACCTCAAACAGAAATACTCCTTTGTTCTCTGGATGACAGCTTGAAATTGCAGTAATAGAAAGATAAGAGAAATGAATATACGATGTTGTATGATTGCAACTAGAAATTAAAAATGTAGAATTGCAATGTGGTTTACCATGTTTCTTGTTGTTTCTGGTTTTGATTGTGCTTATCATTTGCTAACGTTGAATAGGCTTGTGCTGAAGCGGACACATTCTTTTGTTTTGTCGAATTATTGAGTGGATTCCGCGACAATTTTTGTCAGCAACTTGATAATAGTGTTGTTGGAATCCGCTCCACAATTACAAAGTTATCTCAGCTTCTGAAGGAACATGATGAAGAACTATGGCGTCATCTTGAGGTCACAACCAAAGTAAGGCAACAGCACCTCACACTTAATTTTTCTCTTACTAAATTGGCAGACTCTTGATTAAGACGTTGCAGTATGGCCTAAGATTCCTAGATATTTTTTAGCTTGCAGTTTTTTCTTGGTTAACACTCGTAAGTTTCACATGTTTGCCATAATTATGCTCAATTGGCGTACAATTAGAGAGAGAAATACATTTTATATTTGGGTTTGGATTTGTGCTCCTTTATTTCTAGGCTCATGTTGACTGCGTGGGGCTGGAACTTCAGATAGTTATTTTGTAATGGCTAACGCAAGCTTTGGGGTTTGATTAAAAAGTAATGAATGGTGCATGGAATATGATAATATGATCCGTTATCTACTATGATAATTTTCTTTTATAATTTTTCCTTGATTTGCAGTATGTCCCCCAATTCAAAATTTTCTTTTCTTCTGCCAACTGCCTACCCAAACATTAGCACTAGTATTAAAAAAGAAAAAGAGTTTTGTGTGACTAATGCCCAGAATTGAAGTTGGTTTAAGAGATTTCTTCTAATCACACTGCAAGTTCTTTTCTTTTTCAAAGCGAATTGTATAAGCTAATTAGTTTACTTGTTCAGTGAAAAAATCTTACCCCAAAATAGCAAATACTTTCCCTCTCTTTCCTAGAGACGATGACTGTGAATTCATTTTTGCCAATGTTTATGCTTTCTGAGTTCTGTTTTTAGTTGCTGAGAATCTCATTTAAATGCTTCCTGCTTTGTGATTTATTTTACAGGTCAATCCCCAATTTTATGCATTTCGGTGGGTCACCCTCCTCTTGACCCAGGAATTCAATTTTGCAGAGAGTCTTCACATCTGGGACACCCTTTTAAGTGACCCTGAAGGTCCTCAGGTATGATCTCTTCACATAATGTTAACCTCTTTTTTTTTTTGGTACGTTGTTCTTTTCGGGGAAGATAAACATATCATAGTAAACATCTAAATATCAGTAACAACCGTGCCATGAGCATTCAATCTTTTCCTTAAGCTAGAATATGAGGATAATGGCTATAGTTGCTCCACCTACGAAAGTATCCATTAACTAGAGGACCTTTTAGGTGTGAATCAGTCCTGCAATAAATTCGTTATGAGGTCTACAATATGTTTCAGTTAAGAGGTAATTGGCCTTGACCATTCTAATTAGAGTAATTTGTAAAAATTCATAAGAAAGTCATGTCATCTTGTTGGAGTAGGCGGGGAAAAGGACGAATCCCATGATGAGGTTATGGGTGGAGTATAATCTGGCATGACTTAGCTGTGGATGAAACTATATATATATATATATTTTTCGGCCATGAGTTTGCTATTAGCCAAAAAAAAGCACAAGTCTTATACATTGGATGTAAATGTGCTTTCGAAATCCTTTTTGGATCGGATATTAAATTCGACTATGATATTTGTTTTTGCCAAATCAGAATGGTACTTAACTGATTTTCTTTTTGGTGTAATTCCATTTTTCAGGCTCTCCTCTCCTCTTTTGGGGCTAACAATTTTGGTTCTGCATTTGTAGGACACCCTTCTTAGAGTATGTTGTGCAATGTTGATTCTCATTCGGAGGCCACTATTAGCAGGTGATTTCACCTCTAATCTCAAGCTGTTACAGAACTACCCATCCACAAATATCAGTCATCTTCTCTATGTTGCCAACAAGTTGCGAATACAAGCCCCTGCCTGACCTTGATGTCCTCTGACCTTTCTTGTTTTTATTTTGTTTCTTATATTCATGAATTTGTACGTTTGTAAAGTGGTCCATGTAAATGTTGGTCTAGGGCTTACTGTAGACACTTGTAGTTTCTTCCGCTTGTTTTTCCCTTTGTCATTTTGTTTTTGTTTTTTGTTTTTTTTGTTTTATTATTTTATTTTATTTTATTTTATTTCTTCATGTTTGATAATTCTTCCGCTTCTTAGTTATATAATAGATTGATGAAGTGGCCGATTAAGAATGTGTGGTAATATCAAGATAAGTTGGTCTATAAAATAAGCTATCAAAGGTGAATATGCGCCAATTTTTGCTAGCTTGGCTTAAATCAAGTATTTTTGGTTTCGCCGTCAACAACAACAACAACATCAACAACAAAAATAATAGGATTATTATAGTGGGACTTAGATAAGTATTGGAAGAGAATAATTTTTCTGGGCGAAATTTTGAGAGTTTAAACGAACCTAACAAATCTTGGCTTAGTTTGGATTGGTCTAATTATATTGTCCCCGGTTTCTTAACTACCAAAAAAAAGAAACTTGTTCCGGGTTGCCAGCATTCCATAATGGTCGGAGACATAGGAAAGAAGAAGGCCACAGATTCAATGAATCAGAAAATTGATAAAAAGAAAAAAAGAAGAAGAAAACAGTTGAAAATAAGGATGTATTAGGGACAGCTGTTGGTTTATGAAGTATTAGTATTGTGATAATTTTTTTTTCTTCTTGGCACATTGATCGCTAAACTTGTTTCATTTTATTAATTTTGTAAAATTATTGTTGGTTTTTTCTTTTTTTTTAACAAAGATAATACTCATCTTTAACTGCAAAAATGCTCCATTCACTGCCCATAAAAATTCTTGAAAATTAGAACACTTTTTTTTTTTTGACAATTAGAATACTTTGCGTTTAATATAATTATTTTTGTTAAATTTCAAAATACCATCCGCACATTACCCGTATTATGTTTCAAAATTTATCTTTTAAGGAACTAAGAACCAAAACTATATATAAAAAGAACAAATAAATTAAAAGACTAATTTATCTTAATCATCATGAACTATGGCACTTGTATGTTTTACCCCAAATTATGAACATAACATCTATTCCCTTCAAGTTTGATCATGAATTATTACATGCATTTTTCCATTCAAAAATTAGCAGAATGGGATTCTTCAGACCTTTTTGTTTAAGGGAGAACAAGAAATGCATTTGTAAGTGGGAAGCAATTATCATAACTCAGGGAGAATGTTTGAACATATTCCAATAAGATTTAGAGGATAAATTGTGACGATATTATTAGTATCCAAAAACTCAAAGAAATGAGGTGAGAAGTTGAGCAAGAATCAGTACTAGGCTTACAACTTATGCTTATCTGTTTCTGAAAAGTTGTTCCTTTTTTTCCCCTCTGAAATTTTGAAACTTTCTTTTGTTGTTCTACTTCAAGTATTTCAATGCACAACCTCTGCTGGAAAAGGTGGCGAAACGAAGATTTAACGCTGTCGGTTGAAACAGTTAACGGAAATGGAACGAAGCCGTCGCTTAAAGACACTACAACCTACTAATTCTTATGGTTTTGAATTAAATTAACAGGCTCAAACAAGACAGGTGATACCCAATTCCCATCAACAACGTACAACATAAATGTAAGCGCAGTTTAACCTTTTTAACCCCCAAAGCAGGGGGAAAAAGGTGTACCGGAACGTAATACGACAGCATACTACGGCACAGGCAGAGCTGGACAATATCTGGTTGAAAATTTTTTTTAGAACCATAGATAGTTTTAGGAACATCAAGTTAAAACTTAAAACACTATAGCATATAAAAACTTTACATTATAACATGTAAAAATTCTACACTGTAATAGTTGAAACTTAATTTCCAAGCACACTCAAATTGTGGTTTCAACCGCGCTCCCAGGCTACAAATCACACAACCTTTGACGACTGATATCGGCACTTGAGTTTAGTTAACCAAACACAAAATCATAAATCAGTTGGTCTAGCATCAGCTGAGTCACATAAATTGTGTGTATGGATACATATATATATATATATATATATAAGAGATGAAGACCCAAAAATGAGGATCATAGAGACGCTAACGGATGTAAGCAAGAAGTATATAAACGAATCTTAACCGGCATAGATTTGACATATAAATAGAAATGAAATAAGAAATGAACTAGAAAAAGAGCTACACAAAAATTTACAAGAGTACATAATTTAAGTTGATAGGAAGCGAGTCAAAGTGGGGCAAAATCGTCCAACACTGTCCCTACAGGTCAAATGCAACATCGACTGCTCTGACAGCTTCAAATAAACTATGAACCTCATTTTACATCGGTTTTGATTTAGTTCTCAAAAAAAAAAAAAAAACTGGTAGACAATCTGGCCAGGTTCTTTTACTTGATTTAGTTCTCAAATAAAACTGGTAGACAATCTGGCCAAGTTCTTTTACTTACGTTTACAGCTTCTAAATGTGTATTATCTTTATAAAAATTCGAAATTGAAAAGAGATCACTCCAAGTAATCTAGGAGACTCACCCAAGACGACGTATTCTTCAGATTCAAAGATTACCTGAAATGCGGAGCGGTTGTTGAATCCCAATTTCATTTCAGTTTGGCTCAAGGATTCAGCAGTATGGTTGTATGACAATCACCGGTTAGAAGTCTGTTGAAAATTTTTATCTTTTTTAAATGGTTCTTGTGGAATTTGACGAGTTCAATGAATCTGAATCACTAGTCACTTCACTCTCCAACTGGCTGTTAAGAATCTCTAGAACATTGTTTGGTGGACATTTATCTGCCGGATTCTTTGAAGACATCTGACAGAAACATTCTGGCCAAGGATTTGTATAGAAAGACTCAGGCGGAATCCGCTTGTGTGGCCCACCGAAGTTTGTTTTGAGCATGACTTGCCTTACAGCTTCTTCGAAACCAGCCGTCCTCCCATTCTCCCGATCAATGAAGATTGGTGCAAGACCTTTCCTGTGAGGTCTGATTGTAGTCCGGAAGCCATAGTACAAGCGGTGTCCAAGGAGATTGTTGGCAAAGTTGCTTGGGCCATCATAGGTAGGCATAAAAATATCGGAGAGGAGACAAACCATGTAATCCACAGCTGACCCTATCAGTCCCTGGGAGTTTCCTGCTAGCTCCTCTGTGGGTTCAACAGAATTGTGGTTTTCAAGGTGAGGGAATAGAGAGCGAAATGGTTTCATAAACTTCACCCCGCCAAAGAGTTCACCAGCAGCAAGATATATCCTGGTAGAGTTGTCAAAGCCCATTGCACGCAAGATAAGGCCAACCTGCAACAAAAACAGTCAAAAGCTCGTTTCCAATATAGCATGAATGGACTCGTGTCTATTGCCCAGTTGCATCAAAGCAGAAAGCAAAATGTAAACAGATTTGTGCAAAGTAAGCACGATCTCGTCTTGTAATGTCATCATCTTTCAAGATCTTAATGAGCTTATTCGTTGGTAGCCAATAATACATACATACATACATACATATATGTGTGTGTGTGGTGTGTATTTTGAACCATGTAATACATAAGCTTCAACGTATTGAAGAAGGGGCATTGAAAAAGCAATATTACCTCTTCTGGAGTCAATGGGCATTTTCCAATGGCCCTTCTTTCATTATAAACTAGCTTTTTTGGTGCAAAATTTTCCTCTCGATACTTCTTTAATATCTTTTGCTGGTCTGGGGCAAAAATATCAAAGCACCTGCAGAGAATTCATAAAAATGTCAGATGTTATAAGAAAGGCAATAACCTTCTTCAAGACTGCAAGATGTAAATTTATTTCCCATTATCAGATTTCGTTTGATTAAGCTTACTAAAAGAAAAAAAAGCGTTTCAACCAAGCTAATGCATGTGATAACCTCTAGGCATATAATCTGACTAAGAATTGCATCAACTGGTCTGAAGACTTGTGTTTAAAATGGACAGTTAATGGATTTGGTTTTGCTCTTTTCTATGGAAACCTACTTGAGTTTTGAGCATAAAAAAATAAAGCATACACAGTTGTATAACTAGCAAAAAACCAAACACATCAATAACTAAATTAAAGATAGTGTCTGTATCAGCAAAATATGATAATTTGATAAGAACATACCCAGCAAATGCCAGCATATCCATCTCAAAGCGAAGATGTATAGACATGAAGTGACCTTGTGTCCGGAGCTTATCAACTATAGATTGACTCAACCTCATAATCTGAGGCTTAAATCTCAAAGCATGATAGTTAACTCTGCATCTCAATCGTTGGTACTCTGGGTTGTCAATTTCTTCCGCTAAACGATGAGAAAAAGGAGTAAGGTAAATAGCACCATGTTCCTTCATTTTCTTCAGAGCTACTGTAGTGTACCAACTAACAGAAGCATCCCTAGGGGGATTAATCTGAGGTGAGGAAGAAAGGGAGGAAAGGAACGGGAATCACGCTCAACAATCAGATCTATCAAAGAACCCATAACAGTAAATATATATATTTTTAATGTCAATGCCATACCTGTACAGCTTTTATCTTCTTGGTTTTACCGTTCTTCCGAATTTCAGGTATGCTTTCCACGATCCGCACATCAAACCTCAGGGCATTGATAAAATGCTCAACATCATAGATACCATGGAAACCACTGCATATGGTAAAGATATTACAATTGCATTTAGCCCATGAGATGATGTACGAGGTCTTGTAACCAGATCATAACATTAGCACCAAATATGAAACACAAATATAAAGCAGCATATTCTGGCATTTGAAAGGCATTTCAGTAAAAATATTCCTCCAAAGGAACTCTTTTCAGTTCACCAAGACCCTTGTCTTCACCAAAAAAATTTTAAACTGAAAAAAAGGGACTACTTGACAGTATTCTTTAGTACCCTTGTACCCTAATCTGGAACACAACCTTACTGATTAAGTTGTGACATGGCTTGTGCATAAGAGCTAGAAATGGCAACAGATTCAAGTCCTGATGTTCCCTAAAAGTGTCACAAGATCTTAAAATCCTTAAGTGAAGAGCCTCCTACGTTATCCAAGGGAAGAGAAAAATATAAAAAAAAAAGGCTCAGCAACCAAATCAATATGCATATGAGCCTAATAAGCTGCCAATAATGATGGCGACTAGAAGAAGTATTATCTTCTAGTGCCAGATAACTTCTACACATAAGAAAGTCTTTCTAGGTCATTTATTTTCTGCATAGTCGTTCGTGCATTCTTCTCTAGCTATTCTGTTTGGTTCTTTGTTCAGAAACTGAAATATACGTTCGACAAAAAGGGTCAACTCAGCTAAGAACTTGTTCCATCATATTTGAGGCTGGCTACACCAGAATTTTTCTTGGCGTACAAAGTCCTTGGAGGAGAAACAACATTATTTTAAAAAAGGACTTCATTCCCCACAACCACCCCCTTCCTCCCCCCCGCCCAAAAAAAAAATTGCTTCTTCCACACTGCACATGTATAAGTAATAGAGTATACATACTTGTCATCATGCCAAAAAGAGTTCGCATCCAACTCAGGCAGCACAAGTGTAGCATTCATAATTCGTGCAGCTAGAACAGCATTACAAATCTACGATGTTGACAGAACAGTTAAGGGGAAAACATCAGTCTTACTAAAATGAAAATTGAAAAAAATGTAATAACAGTTGATACTACAAGTGAAAAAGATACAAACGGCAGTCCTTTGCTGATTGAGACCACCATTGCATCGTACTCGTAGATAACCATTTGTTTCACTTAGTGGAGCTGTTACAAGGCAAAACAATAAGTAATTTCTTTCAGCATTATTTAACCCAGGAACAAAATCTATGAGAAAGTTGAAAAGAGCATCATACAGGGCCACTCAGACCGGGGATCGGATGATGGTCTCCAACCATCAGATTCAGCACTATTCCAAAGTTCTTCTACATGGATCTGCACATAAATGGTGAGAACATGAATAATCAATTTCAAAGTTCAAACGAATCCATAAAGATGACACCTTCTTATTCAAGATATGTGAAAAGAAGAAAAATATTTACTTTTTAAAGCACGGTTTAAAACATGAACAAAAATATAATAACACACTAAAATAAGAAATTCTTAAAAAAAAATAAAATTGGAACGTCAGAATTAATATACCAACAACTCAAAGCTTAATCCATCAAACTAAAATTTTCAACTTTTGTGGTTCAAGTGTTAGGGTTTTAAACAGGCTTATCGAATTAAACAGCCCCAACTTACTTCCAATTTCTCAGGCGTTTCCCAGAAAACCAGAAAAGACCAGATTCCACCCAAAAAAAAGGAGAAAAAGAAATAAAAAATGTGAGCTTCAAACGAACCCCGGAACGGTAGACAGATCGAGAACCGCCATTGCCGGTCATCTTAGCGAGCAAAGTAACCGTGCAGATCAAGAGCACCACAACGGCGATCGATAGCCTCCCAACCATTCCCTTCACAGCTCCCCCGGCCGGCTTCCCGTGCAACCGGTGATGTAAACCTGGTCTGCAGAGAATAACAATTCATCAAGTAAAAAAAATGGAAAATTGTGTTTGGTTGGAGAGAAAAGTAGATTCCAGGAAAATAAGAGACAGAAGAAGTAATATAAGGAACTCAAAATTATACTACCTCCGCATTGTTGAAAGAGATGGTTGTAGATATAGCTTCCGATTCAGCTATGGAGATCTACAACTCTCTCTCAGTCCTCTATGTGCCCAGCAATTTCTCGAAATCAATGGTTTCATCAAGGGCACAAAAAGAGGGAAGATTTTGATGAATGGGGCAAAAAAAAAATTTGAATCGGATAAAAAGTCTCTTTTTTTTTTAAATAAAAAAAAATATGTTTTTTTTGTATAAGTAAATTGTTTCAATTTTTTTTAATAAAATAAAAAAAATAACTGTAGCAGAATAAGAAACCTCAACATGATGAAAAAAATTGAAACAGTTTTGATATCCAAAAAAAACCTTTTTTTAGTACCAAAAACTGTTATAAAAAAAGGTTCATTTGTCAAAAAAATTTTTGGCCGAGTCCCTTTATCAAAATGCCTCCAAAAAGAGTGTCGGTTGGGGTCGGGTTTTTGGCATACATAAGCCTAAGCGGATGATTTTGACGAAAGGGCAAAAAAAAGTTTTAAATTGAGTAAAAGTCCTTTTTTTTTAACCAAAAAAACATGTTTTTTTATATAGGTAAACTGTCTCAATTTTTTTCAAAAAAAGAAAGAAAATAACTATAGCAGGATAAGGAAGCTCAACAGGATGAAAAAAAAAACTAAAACCGTTTTGATATCTAAAAAGCTTTTTTTTTATGCCAAAAATTGTCCAAAAAAAAGAGATCATTGACCAATTTTTTTTTTTTTCAAAAGGTTATTTTTAAAAATCCCTAGCTTACGTAAGCTCCACCCTTATGTGTAATTTCACGTGACTTTTTTTTTCTACACTTACATCCAAATTCTTTGTTCTTATGTGGTGTCATGTGTGATTAACTTTAGATTATATATACGGAATTTTGAGGTTCTTTGGTATTATTTTTAAGACAGATAAAAAAAATATGTTTTAAAAAATAAAAAAATTTTAAAAATTATGTTGAGAATATTTTAACAATTTTTATCTTAAAAAATGTGTGAAAATATTTTATAAAATTCTGAGAACAAAAATAAACTAGGCCTATAATTTCATGTGATATTTTACTTTTATTATACTAATTTATTTTAATTTTAACCCTTTTATTTGTTAAGCTACAAAAAGAAAAGAACGATAAAATATGATTGTGAAATAAAATGATACTACAATTTTGAAGAAAAAAATATAAATCACCCCATACCAACTTAATATTATTCGTATTTTGTTATGCTTTAGAGATCCAATTGATGAAAGGATTAAAATTAAAAAAAGCTGACATATCGAGATTAAAATTAAAAACATTTTGAAAATAAAAAATTAATTTTAAGATTTATTGTAAAAATCAGAGATTATTTTCAAAATCAAAACTTTAATTTTAGGAAGATTTTTGACGAGATTTTTGAGGTCTGACGACTCTTTTTTTAAAAATGAAAACTATATCTATTGTTGGCCGTTGAGATTAACTTGAAGGGTTACTATTGACTAAAGAACAATGGAATAATTGACCACTCATATCAGGTCTGTAGTCATTTACACACACATATTTTATGGGCCAATGAGGGATTTTCAGCCATTTTAAAAGAAGAAATAAAATTGATTAGCCAAAATTTAGAAAACTTTAACTAATAGACCATTTAAGAGTAGAAAAGTATTTCCCTTCAAAAAAAAAAAAAAAAAGTTGATAGGGATTTATCAATTCGGTCATTGCCAACTAAACACCCTTATTTGAATTCCTTTTTTCTTCCCCGCCCCACCCACCCTGCCCCCCGCCGCCCTCCAAGTTTTCTCTCTATCCTTCGGCGCCCTTCTTTATCGCTTCACGACGACACCTTAATCTATTCTCGTGTCACCAGACGGAAGCTCGATCTCGAGGTCCCGAATCCGATTGAAGCTGCAGAGGATTTGAGAAGGAGTGTTCCTTCCTCTTCGGCTCTCTCTATCTCCCTCTCTTCCTTTCTCTCTCTTGATTTCCTCTCAACGATGGCATCGTTGTTTGAACTGGTCTCGAAGAAGAAGATGCGGAAGCATGACGAATACCGACGACGATACAATCTTCAGGGCGTCATCTTTCCTCCCACGAGATCTGCACGATCGTCTTCGTTCTCCACCATGAATCATCACCGGAGAAGAAGACACAGACACGATGAACACCAACAATCTAAAACATGTGATGTCACCTCCTATGAGATCTCCATTCTCTGCAATGCTAAGTTAGAGGAGAAATCAAAGAAAGAGGTTTGAAAAAGGGAAAAAATTAATGAAAGATCAAAATTGGAAAACAAAATAATTACTACTTAATATGGTCTATTGATTTGTAATTTTTAAAAATATGCTATTTCCTTTGTGTTGGTTTTTTAAAAACAATTTTTAAAATAATATGTAGAAACATGGTAAAGATGCGGTAACGTATTTCACAAAATTTTTCATAAAATTTTTGTAAAACAATGTTATATACAATATTAATTCAACGTTGAATAAATATATATACAATTTGTGCTTGCTCGATTGAAGCAATTTTGTTAGAATTCTCCTATAGGTTATGTTCTCTATATGAATCATCATCTTCCTTGCCTAGTCTTTGTCGAATTTACATATGGGCGTAGAAGGAATTGGATTTATAGGATCATTCTATTAATTTTAAGTCTCTCACTAACCTTAAAGCATGAGCAAAGTGGGACTAAGGACACTTCTTCTGTTCTTTTTTTCTTTCTCTACACATCTATGTTAGGGTATACCATATATTTAATTAAAATAAAAGCTAAACTTTCCCCTTTCCTTATTTGGTATAGGCACCACACACAAATACATTATCAGTATGTGTGACACCAATGATGAGCCAGGAGAGAGAGAAATATTGCTTGTTATCCATTTGTAATTCTATCTCCAAAATTCAAATTTCTTATATAAAAAAAATTACATTTATCAAAATTAAAAACTTTTAGAAATAAGAAACTTGGGGAACAAGTCTTGGACTGCACAAGGAACACTTCTCTGTGCTGTTACATGCCCCACACAATGGGTAAGACTTATCATGTGCCTTCCAAAATTAGTTATTGATTATTAGTAAATGATATTATTATTAATTAATAATTAATTTATTTTGAGTAATTATTAATTCCGTACTCCATATTCCTAAATTAATTAATTAAACCAATAATTTCACTTGTCTAAACAGTATTTACAAGGATGACGGAGGACTATTGGACCTATAATTTCAAGCTCCAATAAAATCAATACATTAATTAAACACTTCAATTAATATATTACTCTTTTATTAATTCTAATTTTATTGAACCAAAAACTTAAAATTGCACTATTGAAACTATAGCTATAATTACTCATATTTTAGAGTTGTCCATTTGATTAGTCATTGCATAGAAATCTATCCTCAATAAATAATTCATAACTAGAGTAAAGTAAAATTTATTAACCTCTCTAATTATACTTTTGTCCTTGAGTGTCATTGATTATTTAATAAATATAAATTTATGAACTTAATCACAAATTTGAGTGCTCGTAACCTAAATAGATACTCAAGAATTATTTATCTAATTCTCGTTAAAAAAAAAGGAATGGATTTCATATTGTAATATTAACATTCATGATTATCTACTTCACTATGCCCTAAAATACAAGGGATAGGATTAGACTCTTGAATCCTACCGAGTAAAATTAAAGATATAGTTCCACGAATAGGAGTTTACTAATAACTTAGGATTAAAATCATTTTGTATATGTCGATAGATGTGATTAAAACTTGCTCTATTTTAACAGACATTATTTAATTGTTCATATCACATCATGTCTGATCTTACATAATCACATTATATAGAGTGCCCTTATTTAATAAGTCAATGCATTAATGGTTAGGATAATACTATTTCATTCTTAATAGAAATGACCTGCACTAGTAACGCTCAATTAAAGATTCCATACTTTAATGGAATAATTAATTATAAGAATTAATCATATATTATTGGCTATTTTAATTATCATTTGTAAAAATTATCCTCCTGTGTATAACGTTTATATATGACATTTAATGTCACATAAATAATCATGAAATTTCAACGATATTCATAAATTATTAAAAAACATGCACATAAATATAATGAAAAATTAACTTTATTTATTTATAAATATGACCATTACGAAAACATCACATGCTTTAAAGGCATTTGTCCTAACACTTTCAATGGTACTAACGATGAGCCTATTTGTTGCAGTTTTCCTTTTTTTTAATTTTTATTTATTTTTTTTTGCGGGAAAAACTTTTAAGGAAGCATTGTAAGAGGCAAAATGTATTGTCATTTGTTGTATTCTTCTGACATGTCCCATCAAATAGGTGCCTCCTACTAGCCCTAGGCAACTACATTGACAGATGTATTTACACACCTAATTCAATTAATGTCAACTTAATTTCAATATTTTCCCTTTTTATTTGAGACCTTGAGAAAGAGCACTACTAATCTCTTTGAATCAGGATGGACAATAGACAGTGAGTAACAAACATAATTTAAATTTGCAATGATTTATAAATTTAAATCTTATTAGAAATTTTTAACCTCTTGAAATATTTAAGCCTCTTTGATGAAATTTTCTGTAATAACCCCACGTACATGACCGTTACTTAATTACATAATCGTATTCTTAATCTTAATTTTTCATAAAATACAATGTTTGCAGAATGATTTTTTTAAAAATATAATACTAATTTCTTAAATTAATTTCCTTAAAACTTTTTCTTAATTAAAATAAATCTTTTAAATCATTTCTAAAACTATTTATTACTATAATTAACTTATTTAAACTCTTGATATAAGTATATAACCTAGAATAAAACTGTAAAATTACAATTCTTGTTTTTAAACCATACTTGCATAAAACCAATTATATGTATATATTCATTTTAAAACTATTGCAGAAAATACTTTTGTAAGCAGTATCTATACCCATCTCCACTATCTGTCTGCCTACGCCACTGTCCATTATAAGTTTGTTGACAGGCTACTTACCTACAACACGAACATATCTGAATGAACTTTTGCTCAACAAGTAGAAAACATTTACTAACAAAACAAGTTTAAAACAGTTATTAAATGATGCATGAGTAGATTATGCTTCATTATAAACATGTTCAATATATCTAATCTATCTTGCTTAATAGGCTCCTATGTATACGTAACGGTTGTGCACATGTTCTAACATATCATAACATGGCATAATTCTATTTATGCATTTTCATTATTTGCATAAAGACATGTAAACACTTTAAATTGAAAACCATAGTTTTCATGTTGCAGGCGAGATTCTAACTAATCTAGTCTCTAAGGATAGAGTCTTCTAAACTTGTCAAGTACTTATTCACTACTTGCAGAGTCTGAGAAAAAATACCCAATAAGTTTAGCATATCGAATAAAAAGAAATTGAATCCTTTCTTCAAAAGTTTCCTTTATCATGTAACTAGCTATTTGGATAGTTAAAAGGATTAATTAAGTTTGAATCCTTTGAACTCATGATTCTTACCTTATTTATTTTCCTTAATGTCCTTTAATTAAATCATACTAACATCATTAATCAGTTAATTATATTGCTAATTAATTAATTATATTCTTCTTAGAACTTGACTTACTAATTTCTCGTATTATTTCTATTGAGATTATTATTAAACTAAAGGTCCATTTGAATATAAATAGTATTATTGCGCTTATAAGCCCATGTCTGGTCACCATTTAATTTTATTAAGCCTAAAATGGCTCTCTAGAATTAAAAACATTTTATGATTTTTGAGCCCTAACTATTAGAAGATTTGAATCCAATAATTGGCTCCTAAAAGTGTACGGGTGTTGGACCCATAATTGCTATCATAACATAGTAGTCCATAACTTATATTTTCTATGACTTCCTGTTTCTCTTAAATCTGTTGAAAACTTGATATGTAAATGTTTTATTGAAAACCATATTTTAAATTGGAGTTAGAATTTGGTGAAACTATGAATCATAGACTGTTATAGCATTTTGAGTGCCACAATTCTTTTGTTAATCATAAATAGTGATTCTACCACTAAATAGGGGTGTTGTTTTGAAACTAGTTTTGAAATGGTATTTTTTTTGTCAGTTCTAAAGTCTTCGTAAACTGCATGTCAAAGACAGTTTTAATAAAAATTTACCATATGGAATTCCTCATTCTGATGGGGACTAAAACTTCTATACTTTTCAAAATTCATTTTCTATCTTTAATATTACCCTTTGTAGTGATTTTGTAAACTTTACGTATCAAACCATTTTTATAAGTATGTTTAAAGGTCCTTTTCAGAGGCAAAATTTTCAAAAAGTTTATTCGCAAAAATTCATAATCTCATTGAGGCTTAAAATTTTTGTGTTTTACAAAATTCGTGATTGGAACTTTTTCATGGGTCGTTATATCTAAAAATGCAAATTGCATTATTGAGGTTGCAATAATGTTGTGATACCTCATGAAAAATCTAGCATAAACAGTTTTATAATTAATCCCAAAGTACACCGAATGCTTAAACCCTTTAACTTAATATAAATTAAACATTTTAACTTTAGGAAAACAAAACCAAGCATAAACGAGCCATGCACTATCGGAGTCGTAACCAAGTCATTTACTCCTAAGGTTACAAACCAGGTCAGAACACCATATACAATGTCACTACGACCTCGTTGGACGGCTTAAAAACAAACATTAGAAATGTTGTTTTGGAGTCAGATTCTAGTTTTTAACATATTACGCATAGTCTTTTATATTGCAGTAACTCAAACATTCACAGTTTTTAAAATACTTTAAAAACGGTCTTTAAAATGTCTTTTTTGAAAATAAAGAGAGTGAAAAATCCTTTTAAACACAAAGTCATAACCTAAACCTAATCTTTTTTCATGCTTGACATTGACAACATTGAAAGTAATCAATAAAAACTGACTAAAACCGTAACATAATCATCAATAAAAATTATTACATGTCGCTTTCTCTTAAAATAGGACCATAAACTATCGTCTGAAACTTAAAAAGAGAAGAGTTTGAGATTTGTACCTTTGAAGAATCTTCTTCTTCTTATTGAGGGATCCAACCAAAGCTTTCTCCTTATGCTTAGTTTTGGCTAATCATTTTCTAGGAGGTGGGAAAAAAATTTTGAGAGGAAGAGAGAAAGTAGGCGACGATTTTAGAAAGAACAAGGAAGGAAGATTTTTCTTTTTTGGGAAAATAAAGAGAAAGAAGGAAAAAAGTAGCCTATTGGTGATGACATCTTATTATATAGACAAAATGCCTAATTATGCTTAATTTTCTAACTTGTTTTTAAGCTTTAAAGTAAGCTTTAAAAGTGCAAAAATCATGCTTAAAGGGCCCATAATGTTGCCGCCACACTTATGAAAGATGGAAGGAGATTTTTCCATCATTAAAGCATGTCATGTCTAGCTTTCATGAATAGTATAGAGTAAGGTCTCCTTTAGGGGACAAGATCTACTTTTTGTGGAGCTTATTTTTGACCTTTCAGAGACTTTGTCTCCAAGTTTCTCTCTAAGCAGATATTTTTTGGATTGACTGGGAAAACTAGTTAGCTGGCAGGAAAATTTTAGTACTATTTGATTTGCTTAACACAGTCTAAGGCTAATATAAATATAAGTCAAAACTGGTATAAATCTTAAATAGTATAAAAACTAAATTGTTTTTAGTTTCAAATCTACTTCTAGATTGCATAAGCATAATTTTGACATTTTCTACATTTTATCGTGGTATTGACACATTCTTGACGGTGTCAATTTTTGAACTTGGATAGCATTTTTTTTATTGAAAATACTACTCGTGTAACTCTGATTCTTAACTAGTAGGCAATTAAGGATTTACCATGTGTTAGGGTGTTTCTTAGTACATTACTAACACTGTTCTGTTACTTGAAAATTCTTATAATTAAAATTCTCATGTTATTTATGGTTGGAAATTTCTTTCTCCTTAAATCATGGTTGGAAATTCTCATGTTATTTATGGTTGGAAATTTCTTTCACCTTAAATCATGGTGGAAATTACCAACCAAATTCTTTAGTCACAAAAAAGTAATAAATTTAACTTTAATATTTACTATAGAATTTTGGAATATTTCTATTAATTTCATAATTCCTTTAATCACAAGGGTTATAATGATATTTTTGGAAAAATTTTAATGTCCCTATTTAAATTCCAGCATAACTTTTGAGCATTCCTTGATGCATAATGGTATTACATTTATCGAATGTGTGCTCATAAACTCTAAACTTGTGCTTCTTAAGAACTTAATGGTGTAGTTGTGGAAAAATCATTTAATTAATTATATTATTAATTACTTAGATTTTTCTAGGTATTACATTTTCTTTTTTGAAATTTTGGTAATACACAAGATTTTTAGATTGTAAAACATTATTGAAAACTTTAATTACTAAAAGTGCAGAAATTAGCAATTTTTGGATGAAGGGAAAAAAGATCATTGGATAGGTTAACGGAGCATTGCACCACAATCAGACCGATAAGCTCGAACATGCATTGAGATTAAATAAATGGTTTAGAACCTACATAGCATCTTGACCAATTGGCTTGGACCAACGCCGCAGTTAGGCTAATAAGTCAAGACCATGTTAGGATCAAACTAGCAATTCTGATTTGATGACTAATCTTGACGCAATCTTAGTCCATTGGTCCAGCCTAGACAATAATCTCGGCTTGTTGGCCCAAAGCTTGATAGCATCTTAGCCTGGCATCGATGGTTATTGACAATTAAACAATTTTAATTGTAATAATTTGCTAATTATTAGAGGTCGCATGTTAAAGAATGCTTTCATTTAATGCATTTATTACAAGGAAGGACGAAAATTTTCATGCCAATAAACTTTTCGAGGTTTTGATTTATGGACAATGTAATCAGAAATGTTGATGTTCAACCTATATTTTTAGAAAAAATAGATTTCTTAAGAAATACTTGAAATTGTTTGTTGAAACTTTACAAGATAAAACAATCAATATTACTTAATTTGAACAAACTTAATAACATAAATAATATATGTGTGGTCAAATATGTTTAGAATAATAGGTAGATTATAATTCTAATACTATGTTACATACATATTACAAATAAGCTACAATGATATAATTGAGTACATAAAAATTAACTGCGTGAAGTATAAAATGAATATAATATGGTATGTATAAATCTTCAATATCTTTATTATCAAAAGGAATTTCTAACAAGTTGAAAAATATTAGGTAGGTGTCTCATGATCATTTTTTGAAGAAGAAAAAGAAAAAAGATTAAAATCATGAACATTTTTTTGAAGAAAGGAAGAGGCTGAAAATTAAGAAGAATCTCATAACAATTTGAACTATTCATTTAAAAAGTAAAAATTATTTAAAACTAAAAAAGACCTAATAATTTTTTTTTTTTTTGCTTTTAGGTGAATAATATCAGTCATATTTTATCGATAAATAAAAAATGTGCTACAAAATTGATTTTGTACAAAAAAAAAAAAACTTCCATGTATTTTTTGAACATTTTGTGGATATTTCAAAAAATCATGGATATTAATCGATATTATAGATATTTGTAGATATTGTAGATATTTTGCAGACACTTCAAGAAAATTATCTTTCCCCCGTTCTCCATGTGGAGACTATGTTGATAATATTGTAGACATTTTCATTCTTGGATATAAGAAATGTAGAAATAGTAATCAAGCAAAGTTATCTGATAACTCTAAAGGCTGCACTTTTAGAAAGTATTAGTTGGGGGACACATGAGGTAGCTTAAATGGATGAGTTTTAGGGATTTAATAAATCTATAACAAAAATCACTAGAAAAAATAATAGAGGGACTAAAAGGGAAAAGATGAGGGAACATAAGTTAGTTGAGACTCTATTATAGACAAATGGAACAAAAAAGAAATAAAAAAGAAAGTTTAAAAAAGAAAACAGAAAGAAAATAAAGTAAATCGCCGAAAAAAGTTAAAAAAAAAGAAAGAAAAGGTGACGTGCTATTTGCATTAGAGGATGGTATAGAAACAGATTTTAAAAGAAAGAACATGAAAAGTACATGATTAAAACAATGGAATAAAAAAGAAAGAGTGATGATTTCAAGTAGTATAGTATGGCAAATAAAAAATAAAGCTAAAAAATAATAGAGGAAAAAAAGGCATGCAAGAAACAGAAAACATAAATACTTAAAATAGATAGATAAAAATAGGGCGCAAAAAAACTAAAAAAAATTAATGCATCAAAATTGGAACATCTGTTCGGTCAGTTACTTAATGCTCTCTTTTCAAACTTAATCTTAATCTTACTCATAAAATGCAGAATAATTTTTTTAAGTTACTTATATTAATTAGCGAACATCATAATTATGTTTGAAACACTTGTTTACTTAATATTTATAAAATACTTACTTAAACATACTTACAAAAGTGGTTCTAGTTTACAACTAGACCTTTTCATACTATATAAAATGAACAAGTCTTTCAAAAAGTGAAATTTAAACTTGCAGCAGTATCTATAGACTTGACAATTGTATTTGTCTCACCACCGCACCTAGCTCATCAACTTTTCATATTGGCCTCTTGACAGGATTTTCTACAAGATGAAGGATTTAGATGAGCTTTCGCTCAGCAAGTCCATACATTTCTCACAAAACATATGTATAGGATTACTAGTAGTAGTACTACACATGATTCCAGTTATGCTTACTTATAAACACTTTATTATTATCCTTAGCTTATTCTAAACTGTGGGCCCAAGTATATGTACCAAATATGCATGACCATTGAACACTAAGGTTGCAACTTAATTTAATAAAATGCTCCTCTTTGGTCGAGAGACTATAATTTTTACCTGAGTGGAGGTTGGTATGACACTTAATTATCTAATCTTTAGTTTGTCAATCTTATAAACTTAGTGAACATAATGTATGCCACGACGAATTAAAATATTAAACATAACAAATGCTGAATATATTTTATAACATGACTTGATATTTAAAATAATAAACATAACAAATACAAACACATTTCAAACAAATATATAGAATATATGAAAACTATTTTCTTTATATTATAGGTAGGTTTTATGTTGGAAAACAAGTACGCATCGGAATTTTAAAAATTTTAAATCAGAGTATTTTCTAAAATACAAGTTTCAAAATCTAAATACATATATTAATGACAGATTTTACTAACCTCTTTTGTATACCGAAGTAGACTTGAATTCGTGTAGAGAAGAACCTTCTAGAAGAGCCTCAACCAAGTGGTCTTCTTTGCTATTCTCTATTCATGATCGGAGTGCGGGTGGTTGCACATCATACAACTTTTGTTTCGGTGACTCTCCTTCCAACCACTAGAGAAAACCTAGAACTAAGGTTCTTGATGTTGAAACAATAGCTCTCAGGGAGTTTCAGAGTTTCTCAAACTAGAGTATTCACTCTATGATTCTCAAGTGATCTGAATAACTAAGAAAACTCACCTCCCATTTATAGTGGTCAAACCTAAGGTTAATCATTATTAAATTAGGCCTCAAAATTTGAGTTTGGATCAACTTTAGAGTGCAAAAGTGTGAAAATGCATATCCGATCTCAACCGTTGTGGTCAATAGTGCCTAGTGTATTGTGATCGACCACATGGTCGCGATCCCTAAGTTTAAACCCAATTCGAACCCCTCAAGTTGATCTAATTGATCCAATCTCAACCAATTGGATAAATCTTATCTTATTTGACTTGGGTTTCCTTTATAAAACCTCAATTTTAAGTCAAATAACCCAACAGAAAAGTTACTTAATTAAAATAGTCATATACAGATAAACCCGTACAAATAAAATATTATCCACAATAATTCAACATGTTGATCTTAAATTAATTCACAAAATTAATTCAACCGATAAACTGATATGAATTATTAAATCCAATCAACTCGAATTCAGGCCAATCTAATAATTTAACATAAGTCACCAATATGTAGGAAAAAGATGCTATATCGTTACAGGATTTAAAGGGGACCCAATGGACATATATAAATCAAGCTCCTATAATTATAAAATAATCATATCCCAGATATATATTTTATAATTATGAAGCTTCAATAAGCTAATCGTCCATGACGTATCATAAAGTGTCACATCCCCATAGGATATCCATAATCGGCTTAAGCATAAATTCTGTTTTACCTTCCTAATTATTTTTATCTTACGTTCCATTATCATACCATTGGGATACTTACTATCTATAGATAGTATACCATTTAGTTACACTTATGTATCCAAATGGTTGAGCATTCTAGTCTTTCAATTATAGGATAATGCATATAAGAGAATATCATTGACTATACAAATTGAGCTATGGATTTCATATTTATGAATAATGAGTCTACGTCAATCAAAACTCATGCCTCCAATGTACCAGTATTCATACCATCATTAACTCGGAATATTACCCTTTGGTACATCAAAAGACATAAGTTAAGACAATGGGGCCCGTTAGTCATTTCAAGATTAAAACACAACATATATGATTATCTAATGTGAATTGATTTGCATAAATGGAATTAGTAACCAAATCAATTTAACTTTTTATCACGATCCAATACACCATCACCTATGACAATGCACCAATGTTTCTACTCGAGGAGTCTCACTCTGATAACTAAGACAACCCATCTTCTGTTATGAATGTAGACAACATAACAATCTTATAATGAATAAAGTGCATAAATTTATTCCCTCGATTGCGGATCTTACCATGTAGACCATCACCTTTAAGATCCACGTCTTCTGCATAATCTGTCCATCATATGCAAGATTTTTAAAGGTTTAGATCGACAGTTTTAGACTTTTGTTTGTTTATCATATGTTCAATTAAGATGAACATAAAAAGGACAATATTTGGCATGTGAATATTAAAAAAATTCTTTATTGATAAAATGTCTCCAAAAGATATTACAATATTTTATCCTTGGGGTACCATGCCTAACATTTTATACTTGAACCTCGCACTAACATTTCTACTTAAATCTTTTTTCTTATTTAGTCAGTTTTGTGTTTTATTTATGCAACACCCAACTATTACTATGAGTCTATATTATCGGTCTATTTATATATTGTTTGACTTAGATGCACTATGGCCAAATTAACATATTATATTAGGGATTTGAACTTATTACTTTGAGTTTCATCATTTTCTTGAAAACTTTGAGCTTAAAGGGGTAAGCTCGGGTCTGTTTTAGCCTTTTTATAAAAATGATGATTTTCCCCTTAATTGGTGTTGAAAATTTTTCACTCTTTGGAATTAAACACGTTATTGCCTGCTACCCAAAGCAATGTAGAAAATCTATCTATCCCATTAAAAATCCAATTATGTGGATTGTTACGATTTTGACCCTAAACATAAAAATCTTGATATTTTTGTCTTTGCACTAAAGGAAACCTGTTTGGTACCATAATGTGTAGTTTTAACAAGGATTAAACTCTATAAAGGCTCTTGGACAGATTCAAACATTCTCTAAACATTTCTTATTTTTACCGTTATAATATTTTCTAATTAAACTTTGTAAAAATTCGTAACTCTAAATCCATACGGAATTGGCACAAAAGTTATTTCATAAAAGTTGACTGTTTTGATGAGATCTATAACTTTCATGTATTTAAGTTTTTTTCTTTCAAATTAACCATTTTGAGGGACTTTTGGCTAAATCTTCAAGCAGGAAATTTAAAATCAACATTTTTTAGGTTGATCTAATTAGAATCTGAGGAAAATTTCTTCACAAAAAACGTTCATCTCATTATTTTTAATAACTTATATATTGAGCTTTAAAATTAGTTCTGCCTTTAAATGCCTCCAAAACTTAGTTCTTTGAAAAATGTTTCAAAAGTGTGTTGCAACACTTTAAATAATTAAGCTTACTTTTTCGTGTAAAAACCTTAGTCTAAGACCAACAAGCACATATATAAAATATATATTATATAGAGTAATCATATTAAAAAATGTCTTTTGTATTGCAAAGTCTATAATCACATATTACAACCCATAATGAATTAAAAAAAAAAACTTTGAAGAAAACTACAGTGTTAGGGTTTTACCTAGAGGAACCAAAGTGAAAATCTCCCTTTATAAGCTTAAAAGCTTCTTAAAGTCTCCTTGATAGCAAGATCAAAATAAAACAATAAAGATCTAACCCAAAACTTAAACAAAACCTTGAATATACTAGACAAAGTTTTGATTTTTACCTTGAAATCTTCTCAAGCCTTCTCTAAAACACTTGAACTTGTTTCTAAGGATGGTCGGAGGCTTGGATCAACAACATTTTGAGAGAGATTTAGCTTGGAGAAAGGTTGATTTAGAGAGGTGAAAATGGGAGAGTTTTTCCATCTTGGAGCTAACTTGGAGAAAAAGAAAAAAAACAAATTTTCAAGTTTGTCATTGGGTGATTATATAACTTGAACTGGGGACTAACTTGTAATAGAATTTTTGCTCAAAAGCCACATTGAAAAATCAGATTTCACTTGAAGAATTGATGAAATTTTGCACATTTTTAAGGTCCAAATGGATAAGAACATTTGACTTTTTATATGCCTAGTCTACCTAGGTTTTATTTTATTAGTCTAATTCCACCCAAACTGTAATTTTCTTTGTTCTAGCAGTATAGAATAGAGAAGATTCTTTTTCTTGTCAGTCTAAAATATCTTGATACACTGTGTACCCATATTGTGTACTTCCCATTAATAGTAGTTCATCTGTCTGTGTGGGAACTAATTTTGTATGATTCTACTATATTGCTAACTCGACTGCTCTAAGTGTCTCTATATACTGGATACTATTACTGGGTGGACTGTAAATACCAATATCTATACTAGCTTAACTGACTTAAATACTATCAACTTTTATACCACTTAGGACTTTGACACGATATTTTAATCTTCTTATCTCATATTTACATTATAGGTATTTTAATCATAAAAATTGGGTTTTTAACATAATGCATGTGACATTAATTTTGCCTCTTTAGGCTCTTAAAAAATTTTCTAGTATTTCAACTCATAAAATTTGGACATGTAAAATACATCTTAATCCACAAAAATTTGCACATATAATGCACATGAAGTTTCGTTATGTCTTAGTCATATAATTTCATAATTACAAAATATGAAGTTTTGCTAATGAAATTCATTATTTAAAAACTTGATTAAATTTTAAATTTAACTAACGAATTTTTCTAACATTACAAAAATGACTATTTGGTCATTAACATATGACCCTATGGGGAAGCGGGTATAACGAGGAGGAAAGTAAGAGCACAAACAGAATAATTAATAAATTGGAACTTAAAATTTTAAAAGTTAAACTAAGTAGTAAAAAGCTTGCCTCTTTATTTTTTTTATTTTATTTTTTGAAGGGAGACATGTGAGTTGTATTAGTTCTCGAAAGCAACATCAATGCTTTCAAGCCAAAAAGGATCCTCATGTGAGGAAATCGCATACTGGGCAAGTGTGTGGGCTGCCAAATTACTACTTCGAGGGACACGACGATGTAACGACCTTACTTATATGGCCGTTATTTAATTATTTAAATATATATTAACTTAAATTACTTAATTATGTGAAACATTGTTTTTAACAATGCTAATCAATTTTAATTTAACACTATATTTACTTTTTGTTACGGCAAAGACAATAATATTAATTGCTAGTTTAACAGTTATATGAAAACATGCCCACTACTACAATTATAAAGTTATACATAATACCAAAAGAATCAGAATTATCAAAAGAAAATATCAAAAATATTGCAGAAATTAAATCATACGGTATCCATTCCTATGACTCTACCCTAATCATCTGCCGTTTTGTTAATGTCTACTAAGCATTACTGACAGGCTATTTACCAACAATATGAATATTTTTGAATAAGCTTTCACTTAGCAAGGAGGAATAATAACTCGCAAAATATTTAAAGCAACATATAATAATATTAAAAATTCATGTACCGATTGTGCTTAATTATGATATTTTCTTATTATTTTTCAGGCTCGAGTAGTCGTACTGGTTGTACAGATCAACGGGATGTTAAGGTTTGCAAGGTCCTAACAACACCATGATCAAATTTAATTCATTTTTTATTTTACATTTTAAGCCTCCCTATAGGTCGAGAGGTTGATATGACTCTCTTATTTAATTTATCCTAAGTAGTTTAATAGTCATTTTAGTGAGCATGTAATATGGCATGTCATAGAACACTGTAGTTTGAATTTTAACATGCTTACAACACTCAAAAAAAATATTTAAACTATCTGTACTATAGGTGAGATTCTTACTTATCTTTTTTTTTTTTTTTTTTTTTGTAGTAGGTATCTCGATTTACTTGGTATTTCCTTATCCTCCTTAGAGAATGATTTTGTTTAAGACACCCATTAAGAGTGTGTTAGAATAATCTATTTTATGCTATTTAATTTTAACATTATCGTAAGAATTTGATCACTCTCTTAGGTCGTAATTCTTTGATAATAAAATTCACTATTTTTGTTACAAGGATTAAATTTTTTATTAAATCCTCAGGATATTTAAAATTTTCCTTAATTGCCCTTAGTTCATATCAAAGTTGATAATTAATTAATTTAAAAATAATTAATTAATTACCTATCATTACTAAATCTATATAACCTTAATCCACTAAATTAAACATTTCCTCAATTCATGACTCTTAATCTAAGTTCTAATTAGCTATATTCTAAATCCATTTAGTGGGCTAGTAATTGGTTCTAAGCTCGTTAAGCCCGAAATGATTTTATGACGTTGTTTATACTATATTGATGAACTATGACCCGAGCAGCCTTTTCAACTAAAATGGGCGTTGGATCCATGCCTAGCATCATGGTACTAGGACTATAGCGTATCAGGTTTTTTTGATAGCTAAATTGGTGTCAAATTGAAAACTATTAATTTTGATCTTTAAAGAATCTCGTCCATAGAGTACAAAGTTGCAAATAAAAATCGCTATATAAAATAATGCCCGAAATTAGTCACCCATTAAATCTCAAGCATATATAATGTTTCTGGAGTGCTGTAATTTCTTAGTTTGATAAAAAATAGAACTTTATAGTCACACGATCTTTGTTTTTAAAAATTGGTACCAAAGGATATTTTCTTGGTTAGTTTTAGAAAGTTAATACGAATTCATATGTTAAAGACAATTTTTCTTTTATAGTTTTTCTCCATTAAAATTACTTATTTTAAATATGTGTCTTAATAGTTTTTGTTCCCATTTTAAAGTCTCGGTTACTATTTTTTGGCATAATTGTTTTCCGATTAAACTTTGTAAATTTTACTGATTAAAAAAGTTTTGACTGTTTTTATATATCCAAATGAATGTCGAATTTAAAATTAGATTTTTACAAAACTTTCTTCACGAAAAAGTTCTTCATTTTACTACAACCAAAAACTTTCGTATTTGATTAATATTGTAATTCAGTCTCAAAACAACTCGGAACTTAAAATCTATTTTCTACTAAAAAAGACAGTTTTGGAGAACTGTCCATAATTATGTTTTAGAGGCAGATTTGGAAAAAAGTTTCTTCATAAAAATTGTTCATCTCATCGAAATCTAAGATTTTATGTTTGGAAAAACATGAAATTTTGACATGAAATGGCCTAAAAACTACAAAGTAATTCCAGCACATCCAAAAACCGTTTTGGCAATTTTTCACAAATTGTTTTAAGCAGTTTTGGGACTGCCTTATGGTAGTTTTTAGGACTATTTTGGGCAGTCCATAAAAGCTACTCGAAAAGCCTATTTAAAGTCAAAACAACATTTTTGCTTAGTCACGAAGTTTTGTTTAAAATATCAAAAACTAAAAGTTTTGTGCTCAAAAAAGTTTTAAAGTTCATCTCTAAGGCTTTCATTCATGTGTTCAAAGTTTGTAGAAAATTTTTCCACAAACCAAAACTTAGAAAAACATAATTTTAACTTGCAAGAACTAATTTTTTCCTGTCCCATACATCTCAAACTAAACTAATCAACACATAAATAATTATTACAAACTATTTCCTCACCTAATCATCAAATCTCTCATAAAGTTGTAAACTTTAACCTTAGAAAATTTAAGGAAAAGTTTAGAGTTCTTACCCTTGATGACAACTCTTGGGGGGCCGGGGGGGGGGGGGGGGGGGGGGGTTGTGATCTTAAAGTCTCTATCTCCTCTTTTTCCTCTTGTTGTAACAACACTAAATCATAAACTTAACCATGTGAAAACCTAGCTTTGTTTTGGTCTTTATACCAAGGTTATCTAAGTAACACATTTTTTTCTTTGCTAAGAAAAAGGGAAAGAAAAAAATATAGATATTGTCTTAGTCCAATGCTCTAAAACCTCTTCTTTCTTCTTTCTTTTTCTTCTTCTTCTTCTTCTTCTTCTTCTTATGTTAGGGCTAATTTTTTGTGATATGACAATGGTAGGGAAGCATTTGGGATACGGCTTGATTTGAGTTTGGTTTTGAAAAGAAGGTTGGAAGCACAAATTTTTGTCTCTTGGAGACCCTTGTGTGCATGGTGGAGGAGGAAATGGGGAAACAAAAAATGAAGTAAAGTTGTGATCATCATCTTGGTCACCTATATATAGACCGTACTTAATTAATCTTTCCCACCTAACCCTCTTAAGTGATCTATTGAAGCTTAAACTAGGCTTAGAATTCCCTAAGTATGGCTCCATTACAAGGGTAGAGTGAAGTGTAGGTTTTGTTCTATTTATTGCAAAGTACAATCTGTTGGGTTTGGTGCTGTATAAGCTATGATATTGTATGTATTGTTAATAAATAAATAAAGTGACATTTATAATTATTTTGGTTGCTCATATGTATTATGCATATATTTATAAACATCAAGAAAATTCTATGATTATTTATGTGACTATAAATTTAGCATATAAGTGTTATGTGCTTAGGGATAAAATTTATAGATAATAATCTAAATAATCTATAAGAATTAATTAAAGTTGGGGATCTTTAATTAAATATTACAAGTACGGTCCAGTCTCATTTCGAATGAAATAGTCTTATCCGGGCTACTAATGTAGAGACATTGGATTAGAGGTACTTTATATAATGAGATTATATAGGACTGGACCCAATAAATTATGAATCTCTAATAATCATCCAATACAAATAGAGTATTCAAATTTATCACTATAATGATCATATATTTGATAGTCTTAATCCTGAGTATTTTTTAGACTCCTATTTATGATATTATGTTTTTTGAATTGCATGGTAAGATTTGTATAAATACAGATTATAACTTAGCATCTTGGAAACATAATGTAGTAAATAGTTGGGAATAATATTATATAGATATAGATTCCATTCCTTCCTTATGGAAGTTAGAAAAATAGTTTTCTTGAGTGATGATTCGAGGTTTGAACAGAAGAGTGCTCGTTCATAATAAGATTATGAATTAACTGTTCATTAGAGAATTGTTGGAACTTAAGAATAAAGATATAATAAGAGAGGTGAACGGAAATTTAACCTAGCTCTTATTATGAAGTATTTACGGAGTATGTAATGATTATATCAATGGACTACTCGCTAATTTTCTTTAAGTAATTTCACTATAATCTCAAGAGTTCAGTTTCAGGTTTTTAGTGAAATAACACTAAAATTAATAAATTTAGCACATTAATTAAAGAGTTTAATTAATGTTCAAATTTATTGGAGCTTAGGTTATAGGTCTATAGGTCCTCAATGCCACCTCTATAACACTATATTGGATTTAAATTCGGTCAGAGAACATGTTCTCAGCATGGTTAACTACCTCCATGATGCTGAGGTAAACGGGGCAGTGATAGATGAAGCTACATAGGTGGGAATGATTTTGGAAACCTTCTCCCCTGCGTTCCTTCAGTTCAAGAATAACTATTTCATGAACAAGATGAAATATAACATGACTAAGTTGCTTAATAAGCTACAAACCTTTGAATCTATTTCGAAAGAAAAGACTAAAGAAGCTAAGGCAAAGTTGCAGAAGCTCAACTCTCCTCTTCTGCTGGAAAGAATAGGAAGAGGAAGAGAACTGAAGGAAGTGGTAAGTCTAAGAATGGAGGGCAACCTAAGAAGAACAAAAGCAACAACAAAAGGAGCTCAAAGCAAAAGAAGCCCAAAGGAAAATGTTTCCACTGTGGCATAGTTAGGCACCGAAAGAGAAACTGCAAAAAGTATCTTCAGGAGCTCAAAGAAAAGAAGAACAATAGTAAATCAGATTTACTTGTTTTAGAAGCTTGTTTAGTTGAAGATGACACTTCACCTTGAATAATTGATTTAGGGGCAACTAACCTTGTTTTTTCTTCTTTGCAGATGCTTAGTTCTTTAAGGGAGCTTGTCGACGGGGAACAAACGATGAGAGTGGGAACGAAAGAGGTTGTTTCAACAAGAGCAATGGGAGTTATAAAACTTTATTTTGGAAATAAGTTTTTAATTTTGGACAATATTTATTATATTCCTAGTTTTCGTAGAAATTTGATTTCTGTTTCAAGGTTGTTTAAACAAATGTTTAATGTTTCTTTTAATAATATTTGTTCTGCACATCTAAAAAATGGGCTTTATACTTTAAGGCCCAACAAAAAATCACTACTCAACACCGAAATGTTCAAAGCTAAACAACCAAAATCCAAGAAGCAAAATGTTTTTTCTGATAATGAAACATACATATGGCACATTACATTAAGTCATTTCAACCTTAACAGGATTAATAGACTAGTAAAAGATGATCCTTTAAAAGAACCAAAAGTTAGTTCCTTACCAGTTTATGAATCTTGTCTTGAGGAGAAAATAACTAAAAGGCCTTTCTTTGTGAAAGGTGCAAGGGCCAAGGAACCACTTGAGCTAATACATTTGACGTTTGTGGTCTATTGGATGTATAAGCATGTGGTGTTTATGAATATTTCGTCACATTTATTGATGATTATTCGAGGTATGGATACATGTACCAATGCAAAGGAAATTTGAAACTTTTGAAAAGTTCAAAGAATTCTAAGCAGAAGCTAAAAAGCAATTAGGAAAGACGGTGAAGACTCTTTGATTTGATCGAGGAGGGGAATACCTTGATACTGAATTCAAGGACTATATGATAGAACATGGTATCTATCACAACTCACCGCACCTGGAACACCATAACAAAATGGTGTTGCAGAGAGAAGAAATCGGACATCGCTTGATATGATGAGATGTATGCTCAGCTACTCGTCATTACCCACTTCATTTTTGGGATATGCACTACAAACTGTAGTATTTCTTCTAAACATAGTTTCATCTAAGTCTAATCCAAAAATAACTTTAGAGTTATGGAATGGTTGCAAACCTAGTATGCGACATATCCATATATAGGGGTGTCTAGCACATGTGATGAAAAGAAAGACCGAGAAGTTAGAACCACATTCTGAAGTATGCTTGTTTGGAGGATATCCAAAGGAAACATGGGGAGGTTTGTTTTATAGTCCACAAGAAAAGAAAGTATTTGTATCGACAAATGCCATTTTTCTCTAGAATGATTATATGACAAACTATAAACCTCGTAGCAAAGTTGTACTTGAAGAGTTACTTTATGATCTGATCAGACCGTAACAGACAACCGTTGTCGAAGGACAAAATGAGGGATCACATCTCCAGATCAGAATGTCATACCAACTCGGTGTAGTGGGAGGGTTGTGAGACCACTTTCTCACTACAAGGAAATTGGAGGAGCACATGTTGCCATCTCTGATAATGGTAAGGATGATCCATTGACATATTGTCATGCAATGGAAGATTCAAAAAAGGAGAAATGGCTGAAGGCTATGAACCTTAAAATGGAGTCCATGTACTCCAATTCAGTCTCGAAGCTTATATACCTACCTGAAGGATAAAACCCATAGAGTGTAAGTGGATCTACAAGAAGAAAAGAGGAGCAGATGGGAAAGTTGAGTCTTTCAAAGCTAGGCTTGTTGCAAAGGGGTTATACCCAAAAGGAAGGAGTTGACTATGAAGAAACTTTCTCGCCTGTAGCTATGCTTAAATCTATTTGGATTCTTTTATCCATTGCTGCATGTCTTGATTACAAAATATGGCAAATGGATATCAAGATTGCCTTTTTTAATGGCTATCGTGAGGAAAGCATCTATATGGTGAAACCAGAAGGGTTTGTAGTCAAAGGTCAAGAGTAAAAAGTTTGCAAGTTATAGAGGTCCATATATGGACTCAAGCAAGCTTCAAGATCTTGGAACTTGAGATTTGATAAGGCGATTAAGTCTTATGGTTTCGATCAAAATATTGATGAACCTTGTGTATAGAAGTACATCAAAGATAAGAAGGTGGTCTTCTTAGTTCTTTATATTGATGATATCCTACTCATAGGGAATGATGTGGGGATATTATCTAAGGTAAAGAAATAGCTTGCCAACCAATTCCAAATGAAAGATTTGAGAAAGGCAAGTTATGTTCATGGAATCTAACCTAAGATTAGATCTTTGGGTGGTGGTTTCTCAAGTATCTTAAGAGAACGAGAAAATATATGTTGGTATGCTCTGATGAGAATTTGATTCCTACTAGATACATTGATTTTGATTTTCAATCAAACAAGGACGTTACCTGCAAAGATTTTCAAGGGACATTTGGAAGGCTTAGGTCCAATAGACACGTCTCACATGCTTTAGGGCAAGTGGGAGATTGTTGGGTTTGGTGCTCTATAAGTTGTGATATTATACGTATTGTTAATAAATAAATAAAGTGATATTTATAATTATTTTAGTTACTCATATGTATCATGAATACATTTATAAACATCAAGAAAATTCCATGATTATTTATGTGACTATAAATTTAGCATATAAGTGTTATATGCTTAAGGATAAAATTTATACATAAAAATCTAAATAGTCTATAATAATTAATTAAAGTTTGGGATCTTTAATTAAATATTACAAGTACGGTCCAATCTCATTTCGAATGAAATAGTCTTATTTGAGCCATTAATGTAGAGACATTGGATTGGAGGTACTTTATATAATGCGATTATATAAAATTAGACCAGATAAATTATGAATCTCTAATAATCATCCGTTACAAATAGAGTTTTCAAATTTTTCACTATGATAATCATATATTTGACAGTCTTAATCCTGAGTATTTATTAGACTTCTGTTTATGACATTATGTTTTTTGACTTGCATGGTAAGATTTGTCTAAAGACATATCATAACTTAGCATTTTAGAAACATAATGCAATAAATGGCTAAGAATAATATTATACAAATATAGAATCTATTCCTTTCTTATGAAAGTTAGAAAAATAGTTCTATTGAATGATGATTCGAGGTTTGAACAGTAAAGCACTTGTTCATAATAAGATTATGAATTAACTGTTCATTAGAGAATTATTAGAACTCAAGAATAAAGATGTAACAAGAGAGGTGAATGGAAATTAAACCTAGCTCTTATAATGAACGATTTGTGGAGTATGTAATGATTATATCAATGGATTACTTGCTAATTTTCTTTGAGTAATTTCACTATAATCTCAAGAGTTCAATTTCAGGTTTTTAGTGAAATAACACTAAAATCAATAAATTTGACACATTAATTAAAGAGTTTAATTAATTGTCAAATTTATTGGAGTTTAGGTTATAGGTCCATAGGTCCCCAATACCACCTTTATAACATTATATTGGATTTAATATATAGAATGAATTATACATATTTAATTTGAAATTATTGAATTCTAAATTAATTATTTCGCGCTTAAGATATTAATGTGATACAGAAAAATATTCTTTATGACACATAATATAATGTGATAAATGTTGTCACATTTAACTGAGCATTACTTAATTAATTAATTGATTATATTTAACTAATGAGATTAGGTAAATATGGTTTTTAAATTAATTAATTAATAATATTTGAATAATAAGATATTTGAATATAATTTTAATTTTGTGTGTGACACATGTATGGTGGGACCACCTTTTGTCTTTTTCTATTTGGACACAAAATTAAATAATTAATTGATTAATTTAAAAATCTAATTTTAAATAAATATGATTTATTTTTTTTGAATTTAGATATATGTATATATATATATATATATGGTTTTGAACCAAATTTTATATATATATATATATATATATATGTGGACGTAAGCATTCTTTACGTTTTTTTTTTTAAAAACATTTACTTTACATAAAGGTAAAAGTTTAATATATATATATATATAATTTAAAAGAATCGTGTTTTGATTATTAAAAAAAGGAGGGATAAGCATCATATAAAGTATATCCCTTTCCTATATATCTGATATGATGGTTGTTTTAAATTTAAAATTAAAAAAAAGCTAATTGCTCATATATAAAAAGGTAGAGATAACAGTTATCTCTATAGATCAATCTTTTTCACGTAATTTTTATAGAAAGAAAAACCGAGAGTTCTTCTCTGAAAAAAATCTACTATCTCATGTGTTGAGAATATAGCAGATTTCGAAAAGTGTAAAGTTAATTCATTCTTGCAGTTTGACACCCACTTATTTTTTAATTGGTGTGGAGGCCTGGCTTGGAAGATCATGGTGTCAAAGAAGAAAGCTAGGATACACTGACAGTCTTCAAAACGTTGGTAAATATTTTCAAAGCTTTCTATTATTAATTAAAATTATATAGCTATTCTCAATAAACAAAGTTCCCATGAAATTTTTGTTTGACAACAATCTATTCCTTCCTTTATGTTTTCATATTTAATTCCAACACAATCATCATGGTTTATAAGCATCATTTAAGGGATTCTTGTCTGAAATATATTCTTGCAAGTTGCACCTTAAGCAGATAATTTTTACACTATCAGTAATGGCTAGCTTAGCTGATAGGAAATTTTAAATCTGATGGGTCTTCTCCTATTTTTTCAAATACTATGACATACCAACCATAATATGAACCAATATCGATATAAGTTTAATCACGTATAGATTTTGACTACATTGAGTAGGCTTAATAAAAATCTAAACTTGACTTTTTCAGCATCCAGACTCAATAATGACATAGTTTTTAACACTGTCACTTTTTGACTTCGCGTAGCATTTTCTGTCGATACTGCTACTCAAGTAGCTCATATTATGGTTGGTATGTCATAGTATTTGAAAAAATAGGAGAAGACCCATCAGATTTAAAATTTCCTATCAGCTAAGCTAGCCATTACTGATAGTGCGGATTGAAATTTATTTCACCTTAGTAGCGGTAGAATTTATCAATTAATTTATTATATTACAATAGCTAGTAAATTTAACTGTAAATTTACTATAGAATTTTCAGAATATTCTTATATTAATTCTGTAAATTCTTGTATTTCTAGCAAAATCTTTTATGTAAATATGTAAATTGTATTATTTAATTTTAGGATTTTCTCCGTCATTACACACGAACTACAACGACTACCACGTGCTTCACTAATAAGGCTTCTAACGCGTTGTAGACCACTAAATTATAAACAATAGATCTCTCATCCACTATGTTATCATGGCTCAATATGTTGTATGCAACAATTGATCCTAATTACATTAATTTCCTTCTTTAGCTGCGGATTGTGTAAACAATGGATCTCCTTATGTCTAAAGATCTATTTATAGCGCTAATCCTCTTTAATACAGATGCTTAAATTGGCTTCAAATGTGCAACAATCGATTCTAGCATCTTCCTTGAAATCTTTGGATATGCCATTTACAGTTGTAGTAGACTTTGTCTATCTTCATAGATGCCAGCTAGCTAGCACAGACTTGTCTTGATAGAAAGGCTAAATATGGGAAGTACTTACACCTGCTGTAGCTAAAGAAGGCAAGTGGGATCTATTTGATTTGCATCAAATCAATTCAAATGAACAATATAAAACCTTCCAAGAATGACTCATATAGAGATCAATCAAGTTCAAGATTGGGTAATCAACTTGTGAAAGTTTTCTTATATACGAAAGAATAGACTTTTAGAGAA
The DNA here is from genome assembly GCA_025403435.1 of Artocarpus heterophyllus. Lineage (NCBI taxonomy): Eukaryota > Viridiplantae > Streptophyta > Magnoliopsida > Rosales > Moraceae > Artocarpus > Artocarpus heterophyllus. The sequence goes on from CM046342.1 coordinate 14,061,386, forward strand.
GAAGAAACTTGGAAACAAAGAAAGGCTGTCAGAAATGCGCTAGGACAAAAGTTTCCAAAAATAAGTCACTTGAAATTTGCTGATTGGCCTCACCTTAAAAATTCATTTGACAAACCGGATCAAGAAAGATAAACTTTCCATATATTCTCCATCGTGTTCAAATAGATTGGTCAACCAACGTGACAAAATTTAAAACCTGTACTTTTTATTAATAACTCAATCTATTTAGACGTGACAAAATCATTGACCTGCACAAATAAAAAAAGTTGTCAAAAATCTCTAAAAAATGACAACTTAATTATATCTGAAATTTTCCAATTGAATATTCCAACTAAAAATTAACTCTCCAAAAACCAAAATTAGCACAAAATAATTTATGATTGATTGGAAAATTATAATTAAGCCCAAAAAACACACTCACAAAGATATTAAGAATTATTCCAATTCAAACACAATTGATAATAAGATGTCTAACATAAAATCATAGGAATAAAAATCCTGCCAATAATAATAATAAGTAACTATTATAAATGTAAAGGGTGGTTCTACTTGGACGCCTCTCTTTGCTCTCTTCATGGGGGGGTGAGCACAACAGATAAGGTGGTTATTGTTAAAAAATTTTTATCCAAACCACAAGTGTGGTTAAAGGAGTATTTTTAACCAGGGTTACAAAAACTGTATGACCACGCCATATGACATCAACATTATACAGTGTGGTGCGGTCTAATCCTTAAGCCTTAAGCCTTAATAAGTTTAGACCAAACAAAAAACTTAGCACATTTGTGCAATTATTATACTTTGAACTTATAATTATATATCCAAAAGATAAAATAAACATATGACATTAATTATAATAATAAAAGCGTTTAGTATTTGTAAGTGCATCATTATTATATCACAAGGCATAAAACATTCAAGCTAGTGCGAAATAATGATAAAAAAGTTTAGACATTTAAGATCATGAAAGAAATATGTTAAAAAACAGGACAATTAAAAATATGACCTCAAGTGGTGAAATTTTAGTTTTCTAATTTACTAAAATAAAAGTTGTTGTCACTAATCTTATCTCTATAAGAAAAAAAAAAAAAACCTCTTATCCCAAAATACTCCTCAATGGATTAAAAATATTAAAAGGAATATGTGTCAAAAATCTGAAAAAAAAAATAAAACTATTGAAAAAAAGAATTGCATTTCCTCCTCTTCTTCCTTCCTGCACCACGTTTCGTCTCATGTTCCCATGGCTTTTGCATTTCAAAATCTTCTAGTTTTCAACATTGTAATGGACGTGTCTTGATTATTTTCGGCAAGTAGAGTCCTTTACGATAGATCGACATTTAGAACTTTGGGAAAGAGAGATTTGAATATAGGTTTTTGAAGGTCAATTAAATCATTTTTGTGTTAATTTGGTTTTTTTGGATAAAAATCGTGTTTAAAATAGATTTTTCACTTGTAAGAAATTAAGATGAACAAAATGTGAAATGTGTGAGAATTGAACATCGGATCCATGATTTTGAAAAGAAAAACAAAGTTTGAAGACAAACAGTTTGACCTCGACTGGTGACCAGACGCGGTGCTAATGACACCATCGAAGTTATGTGTTAGCAGTCGAGGTAGAATTATTGTTTTGCTTTTTATTAATAGGTTACAATTTCAAAATAAACTTTGTGTTTCCTAGTTTATTTTTAAATTATGAATACATTTTGTGGAAAATATTCATAATATGCACAATATGTTTTATAAAATGATCTCGATTGATAGCAGTTTAGGTGAGTATATAAGCGATTGAAGTTAGGTGTTAGCAGTCAAAGAGGTCATTATTTTTTTTCTAGTATCATCGTTTCAAGTTATTGATAACTTCTTTTTTACTTTTGTCATAGGATGAAGGATAACATAGTCATCATTGTTTAAAAGAATATAATTCCTTCGATTGGAGAGGGAAAATGGACCAAGAGGAAGAAAACAATGCCTTCGGAGAAAGAGAATAAACAAAAAATAAAAAAGAGATGTGGGTCATGTGGACAAGAGGGACACTAAAAAAAATTTGTCCCCTTTTAGTGATGCCATCAAATTGCTAAAAGTAATATATTGTTTCATGAATTTGGTGTAGTCTTTGAATGTGTCATCGTTAACACTGTGAAGTCAATCATGTCTAAATTTTAACATAATCAATTTCTGTTATTTGAAATCCTTTTGACAAAATTTCTTATGTTGGTTTTTTGGATTTTTTTATTTACTTCAACATTGCATAGGTCGAGGTGAACATTACAAACCAAGTCGAGGCGAGTTTTTTTTCAATTGAGGTGACCTTTTTTTCAGTTTAGGTGACTATAATAGGACTTTTTCATAAATTTGAACAATTTCTACATAATTGCTAAATGAGGGGTATTATAATGTGATAAATTTTGTAAACATTTAATGTGGGTCCACAAATTCAAATGATATATATTTTTTAGAATGTGAACTCCTAAAGGATACTTAACATGAGATGTCATAACATGTATTATTTTGAGATACTTAATATAGTGAAATTCCTAACAACGATTTATTTAGATTAGAATACCAAAGCTCTAAATGCCCATTTTTATATGCTACAACAACCCATTTGTAATGACCGAAAAAATCCAAAAATTAATAAGTATGATTAATTAAAGATTTTTCCATAATTACTCCGTATAGTAATTGAGAAAATACAAGTCTAGAATTTATTAACATATAAATTTAAAAGTCTTAATAGCAATAAGACCTTAGAAATAAATAATGTTATAAAAGTACAATTTTATGTGCTTTATTTGTGAAACATGTAACAAATGCAACGTTACAATAGTGCACTAAATAGTTAAAAATAATTATTCAGTGTTCTAAACTAAAAGTTTATGATTCATTAATTTCATGTATGAGCCACAGTAGTGACGTTTATAAGAATCTCAATTAAAAATATTTAAATTGAGATTATGTGATAAAAAATAGAATTTTTAACTTACTATGATTATACAAAAATTCCTATACGATATTAGTTAAGTAAGAGAAATCTCGATCATGGTGGTCAAATAGCTCAACACCTTAATTAAGAAATGATGAGTACAAAGTTTATGAAAATAAGATGATCATGAAATTCAATGAGATCATAGAGTAAGATAAGAATTTTATAAGTCATAGGGATTATTGGAAATTCATGAATTTGCAATATCTTATATGTGCACAGTAAATCACTTACGAGTGCAAATAACTGTGTGAAATTTATAATTATAAATTATTATTATTATTATAAAAACGTTAATGAAATTCACAACATTGCGCGAGCCTTTAAGGCAAATGCAAAATCACAAACGGATAAATTTTAATCCTTAAAGTGATTACAGAAAGTTTAAAGAGCATCCATAGATTGGATGTAGAGTCATAAATGACATTTTACGAGGAATAGTTTAGGTTATACCTATAAAGCATGTGATTGTGCTAAGTCTAAATTTTTAATTAAATTGACTTATAGATAGTCAAGTTAATTTACAAAAATTTTTATAAATTACAATTATATTTTGATGATAAAATTCGAAGCTTATAATATGAAAAATTTTAAATGAAAAATATATGTTTTAATTAACATTTTAAAATTTTAAAATTTACAAAAATTATTTTTATCAAAGCTCTAAGTACATAATATTATTTTAAGAAAAATGAGTAAATATAGTGTATATAGCTAATCACCAGTTTTGAAGATAAATATATCAAAGTTTACTATTTCAAAATAAAATCACGAAATCCATACAGTATGGATAAATGTATGAAAATGATTTTATACCAGTATAGAGATGTAAGGCAATAATACATTAAGATAATTAAAACTTATGTAGTTATTTTTAAAGAGCAAGAAAAAATACAGCTTTAGAAAGTATAGCTATGTTTACGAAAATTTCAAGTTTACGGATCAAATTTGATCAACCCAACATGACACAGTTTAGACTATATAGATCGCAAGATTGTCTATAAATATATAGGCCAAAAAAAAAAAGAAAAAAAGGAAAAAATTTAGCCAAAAGAATCAGCTCATCCCCTCTCTCTACTTTCTCTATCCTCAAACTCAATCCAAGAATCTAGCCTCCGTTTTCGACACCTCTGGCACCAACGAAAAGCTCTCATCGAGCTGAGTCCAATGGTGTGTCGTGCCACCCATAACTCCATCGAAGGAAGCCACACCTGCCAGTCAAAGTGGCAAAAAAACTTAAAATTTTCCAGCTAGATATCTTCGTCGTCTGGCATCCGATCGACGTGCTTCTTATTCCTACACAACCACCATGATGAGAGGAACAAAACTTACCCATGGTTCCACCTCAACAATCATCGAAATGCTTTGCTCATCTACCCTCGTCGCCGCCACCATGCCACCTTTGATCCCACCACCTCCAACGATGGTGATCGACATCGCCTGGCACAAAAGGTTCAGAGGGTGACGCCGAGTTGATCTGCCCTGCCTATTTTGCCAAACAGCCACCGCCAGTTAAAGAATGGTGAGCACCCGCCGCCGCCACCACGTAAGACGTCAATCTTGCTGAGTCTTGCCATGTTGCCTCAATTTCATCGAGGTAAAATGATCATAAATGAACAAAGAAGCTATCCCCATCCTCAATTGCACGCCTTAATCGCCACTAGTGGGAGTTCAACATCACCGCCATGGATCCACTGTGGAGTGCATCAACTTCGCAACTCCAGCCACCATTGAGGTTAATTGACCTTACCACTATGCTCAGAGGATCGAGGGGAGTAAATTCCGTCGATCAATTTCACTGAAGGTGGCCGCCTCGCTGGAGTTCCGTGAACATCGCTGGCCATCACCGTAGATGGTTGCGATTTCTTCAAATTCGATGGCTTCAACTCAAATTAATTGGGGGAAAATACTCATAAACAAGTAGGTAGCAAAAGCCCTCAACCAATTTTGGTCCACCACCACCAGAGAATTAAGATCAGAGCTCCTCCGTTTCTACCAATGATGGATTTCATGATCTAGACAGTTAGAGGCAGAAATAGGTGAAATTGACACCGCCATTAGACTCAAAAGGGTTGATTTAGGGGGGTAGGCCTGAGCTTGGCTGCTAACGAAGTCTGGTCAACGCTAGTCAACAACGGTCAATGACGACCTCATGTTTTGGTGGTCCGGACCTCCAATCAATGATCTGAGATAGTCTCCTAACTTGTTTCAACGTTCCAAACATGATGGTGCCCTCCGTTCGAGCTAATTCTACTCTATTGAAAATCGTCTGGTACTTACTGCACATAAATCGAGGCAACTTAGAATGTAGTAACAGAGTCTAGCATGATGTTTCCTGCAATACATGATCTCCAAGAAGCATTCTTAGCCATCCATAGTCGTTGAGGACCACTATCGAGGATGCTTTATAGACTGTAGATAGAGTGAGGTACAATTAGACTTGCTCAACTAAGAGTCTAGGTACGTAGGAATCTTGCCTACAGTATGAATAGTTTTAAATATTTTCATAAAAATTTAAAACAACGCATGATTAGTGAATTGTCACACTGTGTATGTTATGATGTGTTGTTATATTATGATGCTATAATTTATTATGCTTATGTCATGTCAAGTCATGTTATGTTATGATTGTGCTATGATCAATGTATGATGTATTTAATATTTAAAGAATATTGTTTAATCACCTACAAGTTAAGCATGATTATGATTTATGGTTTATGATTTACGTATTTGTGATGCTATGTAGTAATATGCCATACTACATACAAACTATAAAGAGTGAAATTAATAAGACAAGTTAAGGATATCACACCAACATTATGATTTCAGCGTTATTAGGGATCTCGCGAACCTTGACGTCCCGAAGATCACGTGCAACCGGTAAGATCATTCGGCCCAATCAATAAGATAAGTTATCGCTTAAATAAATAAGCATAAAACAAGTTGATAAGCAAGCATAAAATGTTCGTGCATATTTTTAATTATATGATTTCTAATTATATTTTGAGAGACTAATTTCCTAGTTGCTGAGCGAAAGCTCATTTGAGTATGTCATGCTGTAGGTAAGAAAACCTGTTAGCGACATTTAATGAGCAGTAGTAAGCAACGGATGAATGGTAGAGATGGGAATAGATATCGCTCATGCAATGTAACATTTATGCAATTTAGTTTTGAATTTATGCATGTTTTTATTTTATGAACTTATTTATGTCTTTAGTTTATAAAAGTTATGTATGTATAAATAGTAAAGAAAATTTCGTAATTATGTTTTAAAAACCGAGGTTGTAATCATACAACCATGGTCTATAGAATTTTAGCGTTTTAAAAATGTTGCAATAGACAATGGAACAAATACACAAAAATTTTCAAGTAAGAAAATTATAAGATTATTTAGAATTAAAAATGATTATAGTAGTTTTATGTTAAATTAAGAAAGGAATTTTTTTATGAATATGTTTTATGAATTTATTATCATGAAAGTTTTAAATGATTATGCTATAGGAAACTATTTTGTTGGACTTAAAGAGAATAAGTTATAAGAAATTATATTTCGATTAGCATGAAAGATTAAATTTTAAGAAAGCATTATGTTAGTTTGAAGATAATAAATTATAAGTAAGATATATAGTTAATTTTTAAGAAAGTTTTAAAGAGCATTTAAAGTAGGATTTTATTTCAACATTTAATTTAGAATTGTTTTTGAAATAGTTTTATTTAAATTAAGAAATGTTTTAAAAGTAATAGTTTTTAAATAATTATTCTTATGTTTAAAAGAAAAGTTTCAAGAAAATTATCACGGTTATGTTTTAAGAAATTAATATTTTGAGATATGTAAAGGATTAATCTTTTTAGAAATAATGATAATGTTAAAACATAATAATTATTATTACGTTATTATGATGATTGAGAAATTAATTTTATGTTAGATTTATGGAATTCAGTTTTGAGAAATGATTATTATCTCCTTTAAGGTTATATACTAAGAATTCATTTTCAAGATTTCATTCAGAAATTTTTTTTTTTTCAAAATTTCAGTACTTTATGATTAAGTATGTTTAAGTTTACAGTTATGTTCAAGTTAAGTAACGGTCACGTAGGTACGGTCGTTACACCACCATTAGTGTATGCATAGCTATAAACTAAGAGTGTCAAGAAATTTTTTTATTTTACTTTAAGATTGCAGGGTTGAAGTAAACACTACAAACCAAGTTGAAATGAATTTTTTTAGTTGAGGTGACATTTTTGTCAGTTTAGGTGATTATAAAAGGACCTTTTTTTTTTATAGTTCTAAACAAGTTTTAATAATTCTAAATGAGGGGTATTATAATGTGATAAATTTTACAAATAGTTAATGTAGATCCACATCATTCAAATGATATGTATTTTTTAGAATGTGAACTTCTAAGAAATACTTAACATGAGATGTCCTAATATGTATTATTTCGAGAAACTTAGTGTAGTGGGAATCCTAACAACAATTTACTAGTATAGAATACTAGTGTTGTAAAAGACAATTTTTATAAGCTACAACAATCCACCCTTATTATTGTAAGCATAGTTATAAACTAAGAGTCTCAAGATTTTTTTAAGATATATATATATATATATATATATATATATATTTATTTACTTTAAGATTGCATGGGTCGAGTTGATCACTAAAAAATAAGTCAAGGTATTTTTTCTTTTTGTAGGAAAGATAAAGTGTTTGCCAGTCTAGGTGACTACAAAATTATTTTTTCATAAGTTTTAACAAGTTTTAGATAATGGTTAAGTGATGGACATTTTAATGTGATAAATTTTGTGAATGCTTAGTGTAGTTACACAATATTCAAATGATATATATTTTTAGTATTTGAAATCCTAAGGGATAGTTAACATGGGATGTCCTAACGTGTATTCTTTTGAGTACTTAGTGTAGTGGGAGTTCTAACAACAATTTACTTAACATAGAATACTAGTGTTGAAAGTGTCAATTTTTTTACATGCTACGACAACCCACTCTTATTATTGTAAGCGTATCTATAAACTAAGAGTGTTAAAATAGTTTTTGTTTCTTGTTCTATATATATTTTTATTTTAAGATTGCATGGGTTGAGGTAAACAGTATTAAACCAAGTCGTGGTAAGTTTTTTTTTTTTTTTTTTTTTGCATTATAATGTAATAAATTATGTGAATGTTTATTGTGGTTATACAACATTCAAAATAAACTAAGAGCATAAAGATATATATATATATATATATATATATATATTTGTTTTTTGCTTAAAGATTGCATGGGTCAACGTGAGCACTACAAATGAAGTCGACGTGAGATTTTTTTCAGCCAACGTGAATTTTTCATCAGTCTAGATGACTACAATAGGGCTTTTTTATAAATTTAAACAAGTTTTATATATTGTTACCACCCATATCGAGACGAGCATTCTTTTAGCCGAACCATATCATGATGAATATAGATTCAAGTATATTTCTATAACAAAAGAAATTCTAATATAAATAACGAAATAACAATGCATAATTGTCATTGTCTCGTCTACAAATATAAATTAATAATCTAAGGATCCCAATTTTTAAAGAAAATATTTATAGCCATCTTTTTTCTGAATCGCCGAACGAGTTCATCGCCAAGGATACTGAGGCCAAGACCTGCCATATAAAGTTCAACGTACTTGATTGTGTAAACTGTGCTAAATGGTTCTATGAGTAATCTAAACTCTTATCAATAACTATACAGGTGCCTCAAAGTACACTATCTCTACATGTATATGAACTGATTTTTTTATTAATACTCAATCAATCAAATACAAGAACATAAGGTTACAAGTCCTCCAAAAAGCAATAAAAAAGTAAAAATAAAAAACAAAAGAATGGCATATTTCCAATTTCTAAAAATAAAAAAGACATGGTTGTTCTTAACTCTTTTTCAAAAATTAAAAAAAAAAATTTAGTACTTAATTAGATATCATACACTAACTAAATCCTTATAGAGAGTCTCCACAATCTCACAATAAGAGAGAGATATTTTTATTTTCCACCGTTTTATATGCCAACAAAGCATTTTGAGGTGAAAGATCCTTGTCCCTCATCTCTGCTGCACGTAGGGATACTTTGGTCTATTTGGTATAGTGATTTGATTTAAGTTAGTATGATTTGAATTAGAATTTGAGTTGGTAATTTGAATTATTATCCGAATTGGTGTTTGGATGCATATTTAGGTTTTAATCTAAGTATGGAATAAAATTGAAATTTGTGTTTGGAGAGATAGTAAAAATAGTTTTTGATTTATTAATAAATCTAATAAAATCTTAATGTTAATGATCTTAAAAAATATATAATATAGATTTTAATTTATTCCTCTCTTCACTAGGAATAAAATGAAAAAAGAATCATCTCAATTAAATATCAAATGAAGAAGTTATGATTTTTTTCTCAAATATAAGAAAAAAAATTTCAACTTTTACTATAGCAGAGATATCCAAGTATCAAAAGTTTAAGGAATAAAAACTCACAAAACTTAGATTCTTGGTATTCAAAGGATTTAGATTTTAGGGGAAACAAACACGTATTCAAAGGATTTTTGATACTCAAATCCAAATTTAAATCCATTGAGTCCAAATAATACTCGAAACAAACAGACTCTTCGTTACCTGCAATGTATGACGGAAGCCATAAAAATTATACATGCCTTGTTGAACTCCTTGTTTACTTCTTAAGTTTTTTTTTTTTTTTTTCAAATGACGCACTGTATACACGAAAGATGCTTTCCCATGGACATTCGTTGAAAATAGTCTCATCATTTGGAAGTCCTTTCTACTTGGGCCATTGTCAATGTCTCCGGTATTGATGGGTCAATTTCCTGTAAAATAAATAGAATAACAGGTTTTTTTAATATATATACGTTTATATAATAAGTGAGAAAAACAAAAATCAATTTATATAATAAGTGAGAAAAACAAAAATCAATCTCATAACATTTCCCATAAATTATAATTTATATATAAATATGCTCAAGAACACTTCATCAAAATTGAGAACTGTAATTTCATAAATTAAAGGAAGAAATAAAAGTTGGCAACTAACTTGTTTAAGTGATTCAACAATCATCATAAACCAAATCAATTAAGTTTTGTCACTCTACTTTTTAACAGCCAACCTTAACTGTTTAGATAGATCCTCACCTCAATAAGTATATATTATGCATATTGTCTAAAAATATACAGGAATAATTTAAAATAATACTTGAAACCACAAAGTTGATTTAGCAATTACAGCATATTATGAAAAAAAAAAAAAAAAAAAACTAAACAACAAATGACTACTTCGATTGCTCACAAATGACCTCAACAGGTACACCGCGACTGGTCATCAATCGAGGTAAAACCAAACAAAAAACGCCTACTTTAACTGCTAACAAACGACCTCAACAACATCAATAGGTTTCCTATACAAAGCGACTGGTCACCAGTCGAGGTGATCTCTTCGTCTTCAACCACCCTTCTTTCCTTTAAAAAAAAAAAAAGTCGCAAGTTCGAGCTCCAATGTTTAATCCTCATACAACACTTGGTTTATATTTTGATCTAACAAACTAAATCAACACAATGATTTAACTATTCTCAATCTAAATTGAAGGGAATTTATATGTACGATATTCTTCCAGTCAATCACAAGAAAAAAAAAATACCTCAACTGTCGCCCGTATACCTTGACCCACTAGACTTGCCGACGAATTTGAACAGCCCATATTTGTAAGGCTTGGTTCTGCAATGTTCATTGTGAACGGATGATGGAAGAAGGAGAAGAAACAATTGCCTAGGCTTTCAATTTTTCATAAGTTTGAGATATGCGCTGCTGGGATTGACGAGGGTGGAGGCCTTGGCTTTGTGGAAGGTAGGGAAGAAGAGGTTTTCTTTTCAAATCCTTCCGTCATAATTGATGTTTAAACGATGGATTAGTATGCTTTAATGTAAACTTGAACTTAATTTAAGTATTTTGTAATATTTTAAATCTATTCCATTTTAATTATTTCTATGTGTTATTTTGAATTTTGAAACAAAACCATTTGTCAAATGCCCGATGTGTCCCGATTCCAAAACCTTGTGCTGGGAACACGGCTTTGCTTCCCCCACTTTTCTATTTATTTCCCTCTCACTCTCACTCTCCCTCACGTTTTCTCTCTCTTTCCCTTCCCTCCCTCCCACGCTGCCTCTCCATCTCTCTTCCCCCTCTTTGCTTTGATTTCAAAATTTTGAGTATGGGCTTGATTCTCAACTGGATTGGGAGGTGAGGAACACGATTTGGACTTCACAAACGTGATTTTTAAGCTTTGATTCGAGGTTTGTTTCCTTAAATTTCAAACTTTAAAATTTTGTCCCAAATCTTTCAATCTCTTTCAAATGTTGTGATTTGAGTTTCTTGAGCTTAGGAAATCTCTAATCTAAGTTGGTACGACTGAAATCATTCAAAATCTAGACTTGATTTCATGAGATTTGGATTAAATCAAGTTTTTTCCTTTTTCCTTATTTTCGGATTTTCTTGAAAATTCCTATGAAAATATTGTTTGAATGTGTTTAAATATGTCCTACTATGCTTGTTTATCATTTATGATCATTATATATGCTCTAGGACTTGAAAAAACAGGTTTTGATATGATTTTCGGCTTGGGGAGGCCGCGAATTGAAGCCTCGGACCTCCCATGTTTTTTTCAGTTTGGCAGGCAGGATTCATAGGTTCGGCAGGCTAGATTCATCAGGTCAGCAGGCCAAACCTAGGAAAGTTTGGCATTCCAGTCCTGGTTGGTCGGCAGGCCGAATTTTGGAGTTCGGTAGGCCGAACCAGGGGTTTCGACAGGCCGACCGAACCTTGTAAAAAATGACCTTTTTCGCCCGTTTTCACTTTTTAAAACTCAGATCAAGATTTTGACTTCATAAAATGATTTTGTGAGTACTAAAAGCATACTAAAACACCAAGAGATAACTTAGGGATGTAGAATACCTTAAGCTAGGAATTGATAAATTTAGTTTCTATTTAAGGTTGTTCGTGGTTCCGTGGAGCTAACGTATAGCGGATCGGGACTGCGGTGTTGGACATTGGAATGGGTATCGAGGTAGGACTTCTATCCCTTCACCTTGGTAGCCACGTTTTAAAAAGGGGTTGACCATATAGCCTTTTATGTTTTTCAAGAAATGAAGTTTATTACTTATTTTCATTATTGGCTAAATGATGGATGATAATATTGAATGTAATGAGAACATTCAGTAAAATGAAACATGATAATGTGATGACACCGGACGTGTCGGTTGATACCACCCGGAATGATAAAATAGAGCATGATGCCATGTACAGAGATCGGGTCGTGGGAAGCGCGACTTTGAGGGCAAGTCTCAAAACCCAGCTGGGCCACTTTGGTGGTGATTCACATGGTTTGCCTATAACCTAAATATGAGACTGTCTATGAATGAGTAAGGGATTAATTCGGTGTGATAAATTTAATAAGTTCTAATTTATTATTTGTTTTATTTATTTGCTCCATGTTATAGCTTTTGTCTACATATGAAATGTATGTGTTTAAACTAAATGTTTTTAAGATTTAGTCCTATTGAGCCTTTCACTCACATTTTCTTGTTTAAAAACTTTCTCCCCCACTAGGTGGAGTTCAGCTTAGGACTAGAACATTATCTTTTAGGGTATTTATAACAAGGCATGTAATATTTCAGTTTATTTATATTTTCTTGGACTGTAGATTGTACCTTATATTGCTAGTACCAAGTGTGCATATCGAAGTGGGTCCGGTGGGGCCCAATGGGGTTTGTTTGTTTAATGTTTTCTTTTCAATTTGTTCGCTTTTGTATATTTAACGATTTTACATTTATTATAATCACTTCTTAATATCTTTTATGATGGCGATTCTTACAAAATTTGATTTATTTAATTTAATTAATCCACCACGTTACCTCCCGGATTTCGAGGTGTGACACTTTCGTTGGCATTAAGGGCTTTTTTTTTTTTTTTTTTTTTTTTTTTTCCAATAATTCAATCCAGGAGCAAATAACAAGGGTAATTTAGTACAAGGATAAATTAATAGGAAAAAATAAAACAGAAAGAACAGGAAAAGTTGGTAAATAAAACTTTTCGTTAAGGGAGGTTATGACACTAATTTTCCGTTTCAAAATTACATTAACGAAAATATATGGCATTGTTTTGTTAGTTGTGGTTTTAAAAATTTTCAAACTGCAAACCAAACCACACCATACGATCAGGCACTATTTAGACACCAAACTAAACCAAACCATAAAGGGAAAAAACTATATTTACACCCAAAAGTGTGGTGTGGTCTAGACGGTTCATGTGGTTTTTTTTGGAAGGGGTCAAGCGGTTATTAAGCTTACTCCTATCCACAATCGTCTTTCAATTAAAATTTCCGATTACTAAAAGTACAAAATAACAAAAAGGAATAATCATGATTGACTTAATTACATGACTAAATAAATTATAAAAAGAAACTAATAATAGCTTTGTTTTTTGTTTTTTTATCTCCACACAACCCACATGTCATATCTTTTAATTATAAACTAATGATAATGGTTCTTTTGCCTTTTTTTTTCATGTTTATATTTGTTTGCTAATCTTTTCGTTTTCTTTTGGATGTATATTTTTTTCCTTTTTTTATGAGATTGAATTGATTGTTTTTTGTTTTTGTTTCCTTTTTTCCGTTTCCTTCTTTCTTTTCTTTTTTTTTTCCTTCTTTTTTTTTAAAAATTTATGCTTGTTGTTTAACCGTTCTACATGTTCTTTTTCCATTTTATCTTTTTTAATCATACCTATTGAATAATTCTGTTGCTGTTTATTTATTTATTGAGTTGTTCTGCTTTTATTTCTATAAAAAATGACTTCTACTTGTCACATGATACACAAATAAATGTCCTTTATGTTTATTGAAAAGGTTATCGTAAATTTTCTTTATGATGCTTTTTTTTTGGGCTTAAGCTTCAACCACAAAGACAAAGGGAGGTAGTTGTAAGCATAGCTTATTGGTAAATCGATACCCGACTCCATTACAAAGTAAAGAGTTCGGATTCACCACCTCTAAGTTTAAAAAAAAAAAAAAAAGACAGATAGAAAAATAATATTAAAGTAACGATTTAAAATGAAATGATAGGTGTGGGAAGAAAAATAAAATGGTCAAGAACTAATAATTTTATATAAATAATTTTGGGGCAATTTTTGGAATAGTAGAGGTGTGTATAAAGCAATTAAATTTAGTTATTTTAAAATGGTTAATTACATAACTATATCTCGCAATTTAACTGTTTTCTAATGTATCCCTTCGTTTTAAGAAACCACAAAAGTACTCTTTGAAATTAAAAAAACTTATTTCAATTTTATCCTTCATAGACTTTTTGGACAAAAAAAATTTGAAGATAAAACAAACGTACCTTTAATTAGACCGAGTTTATCTTTAAATTATATTTTTTCTTTTTGAGAAAATTTTTAAAAAATATTTTAACATTTAAAAAGTCAAAACTTAAGAAATTTTTCTTAAAATTTGATATTTTGTTTTATTAGTTTTTATATTTTCATTTCCATGAGTTATTTTTTATAACTGATTAAAGATAATTATGTCGTTTTATCTAATTTTTCTTATTTATGAGGATAAAATTAAAATAATTTTTTTTTAAATTTAAAGGATATATTTATTGTTTTTAAAAATAAAAAGATAAATTAAAAGATAATTAAAATTAAAAGATATAATTATATAATTAACCTTATTTTAAAATTACATGGGCTGTGTAAAAAGAGGCGTGTAAATTGATTCACCCAAAATCCATATACTACCTGTTCAGCTTGTTAGCTTACCAGTTGAAGCAACGTCATGTGCGGCACTTAAAAAAAAAAAAAAAAAAAAAAAAAAAGAAGAAGAAGAAAGAACAATACTTAAAGTGTTCAAGTAGTCAAAGTATCCCCAGTAATATTTGTAAAAAAAGGAAAATAAAAAAAAGGAAAAAAAGAATATCCCTAATACGAAAGCGAGGAGTAAATGTTAAATTCATACAGAATTTCTTTCCTCAATTTTCCCACCAAATCGTTTAGCATCAAATTCCTGCTACAATTCCTTTCTTGTGATCGGCTTGAAGTCACATAACGCTCTTTTTCTTTTCCTATTCTTTTGGCCTTTATTTATTCGTTGCTTGCCTTGTAGAGTTAAAATTTTGAATATTTCTTCAAGGGCTTTCCTTGCCCTACGTTATAAATTAAACCACATTGGCATGCCACACAAAACCACACAACCAACAAAACGTCTTAGCTCTACCTTGCTGTCCAAAATCTCTCTTCATTCTCCTCAATTCTTTGTACACCAATTACAGCTCATTTGACTTCCAAAAAAAAAAAGTCATTCTCATTTCTATTCTTTAGCAAAACTTCACAACATCCAAAATCTATCTTCATTCTCATTAATTCTTTGTACACCAACAATCAACTCATTGGACTATCCAAAAAAAAAAAAAAAAAAAAATCTCATTTTCTGTTCATTAGCGACTACTTCACCAATATCCAAAATCCACTCATTCTCACCAAACTCTTTGTACACCAATAGTCAACTCAATTCTCAACTCTCATTTCTATTCATTAGCACTACATCGCCAACAGCCAATATCTTTTGATTCTCATTCCTTTATATAATCTCCAATTGCTAGTCCAACTTCCATCTCACTCTATGGCCGCCGAAGCTCTGGTTTCTGCAGTCTTTGAGCAGTTGGTTTCCTTAACAGGTCAACAACTACAACATGAATGGAGTCTGACCACTGACATTGAGAGAAAAGTTAAAAACCTCACCAGCAATCTTGAAGCCATTCAAGCGGTGCTTGTGGACGCGGAGAAGAGGCAGATCACAGAGGCCAGCGTGAGACTCTGGTTATGCAGACTCAAAGAAGTGTCCTTCCAAGTCGATGTCGTCTTGGATGAGTGGAACACCGCCATTCTCCGTGCAAATATTTCCAGTAAGAAACATCCATTTGGGAAGGTATGCATCTTTGTGCAATCTTCTTGTTTTCATGCTCTTGGTCATGTCCATCGAGTTTGCCTGCGTCGAAGAATAGCTAGCGAGATAGAAAAATTACATCAAGAGCTGAATAAAATTTCCTCAGAGAGAGTAAATTACAACTTTTCCATTACTGAAAATAGTAGGCAGCCCACAATTGAACCGCTACGACCAAAATCTACCTCTTTTGATATCAATGTAGCCAAAGTGTTTGGTCGAGAGGCTGAAAAGAACAAGTTACTCGAGAAGTTGCTAAGTGAAAGCAGCGAAATCTCTAAGAGCGGGCATGATATCATTCCTCTGGTAGGAGCCGGAGGAATTGGTAAAACCACACTGGCCCAACTAGTGTACAATGATGAGCAAGTTAGTGCTCATTTTGACTTGAAAATTTGGGTGTGTTTGTCAGACCCTTTCGATGAGATGACAATTGCAAGAGTAATTGCTGAATCTCTTAAAATTCATGATTCCTCTAATTTGGTTGGATTTCAAACCTTATTAGTACGTATTCATGAATCAATTAAAGAAAAAAGATTTCTTCTTGTCCTAGATGATGTATGGGCTGAAGACGATGCGAAATGGAAACGACTAGAACACTCCCTGAGCAGTGGGGGTGTAGGAAGTAAAATTTTGGTGACAACTCGGAAAGAGAAAGTTGCCATCATGATGGGTGCAAGAGATAGCATGATTAGCGTCGAACATTTGTCTGAGGAGTTTTGTTGGTCAATATTTGATCATATAGCATTCCTAGGCAAAAAGAAGTGTAAGGAATTAGAGAACATTGGAAGACAAATTGCGCATAAGTCCAAGGGCCTACCTCTTGTTGCAAAAGCATTAGGAAGTCTTATGCGTTTTAAAAAATATACTAAAGAAGAATGGGAGTGTGTTTTGTCTAGTGAATTATGGAAACTGCAAGGGATTGAGAACGAAGTTTTCGTTCCACTCTTGTTAAGCTATTATGATTTGCCTCCTCTTGAAAAGCGTTGTTTTTTGTATTCTTCATTTTTCCCAAAAGACTCTACCATTGATAGAGACGATTTGATTCTATTGTGGTCATCAGAGGGTTATTTAGACACCAAAGAAGACTACAACAGAATAGGCAGAGACTGCTTTGAGAATTTAGCAATGCGGTCTCTTTTTCAAGATTTTGAAAAAGATGAGGAGGGAGACATCATAAGATGTAAGATGCATGATATAGTGCATGATTTTGTCTTGTTTCTCTCAAAAAATGAATGGTTGAATGTAGTCTTAAATTCGGAGGAACAGAATATAAATCGAGTAGAAGAGAAGGCATTTCATTGTACGCTGGTATTAGAACCTGGGACAGAAATTCCTTCTTCAGTTTACAACAAAAAGTTTTTACGAACACTCTCTATTAGGAGTTTGGGCAGGGAATGTGAAGTTAGGTGGGATATGTTGTCGAAGTTTACCTGTCTTAGGACTTTGACTTTGGATAATTTTGTTACGAATCGATTACCAAAGGATATTGATAAATTGATACACTTGAGGTATCTCCACTTAAAACAACAAATGATTGCGTATGTTAAATTGCCAGAGAGTCTATGCAATTTATTCAATTTGCAAACATTAAAACTGGATTGCAGAGTACGTAGGCTTCCAAAAGGGATCCACAAACTCGTCAACTTGCGACATTTGTATTTGAATGATCCAATTTTGCTCCCAGAAGGCCTGGGAAAACTAACCTGCTTGGAGACATTAGATTGTTTTACGGTCAGTATGAACGACAATGGGGTATTCAATCAGAGGCATATGAAGCTTGAAGACTTGGGCAAGTTGAATCATCTTAAGGGGAGTCTTTGTATTATCATGTTTGGAAGGGTAAAAGACGTGGGTGAAGCTGAAAGAGCACAGCTCAAGAGAAAAGAAGGCCTCGTTCATTTGACTTTGGATTTTTGTGTGGATTTAGAAGATACATTGTTACTTGAAGGCTTACAGCCGCATCCAAACTTGAAGCGTTTAACTATAGCGCGGTACCAAGGGACAACAGTTTTCCCTAGTTGGATGACGTCATTAATTAATTTGAAAAGCCTTAAGCTCCACACGTGCTATAATTGTGAATGTTTAGGGCCTTTTGGAAAACTGCCCTCCCTTGAAACGCTCACTGTAGTGTATCTGACTGGAGTGAAAAGAGTGGGTCTTGACTTTCTGGGAATAGAAGCTAATAGAGATTTAACGAAGATGGAAAATTGCCCATCCATATCATTCCCAAAACTAAAACGTCTCCAATTTTTGGGGATGTCGTTGTGGGAAGAGTGGGAACCATGCTCAGGCTCAACAAATGAACATCATACTTGTTTAACCACTATAATGCCATCCCTTGTTTCCTTGGAAATCAATTATTGTCCTCGCCTAAAACCACCGCTTCCAGACTTCCTGCGAAAGGCACCCCTTCAGAATTTAATCATCGAAGAATGTCCAAATCTCGCGATTCTCTTGCAACAAGGAATGGAAACAAAGGAGTTAGTGAAGATTCTGACCTCCCCAACATCAGAACTCGCGACTCCTTCAGCTGCTGATGATAATGGTGAGAATCTCCAAGAGCACGGAGCACTACTTAGTCTGACTTAAATGGTAAGTTTTCCTCCCTCTTGCTGTATATCGTGCTAGTTTTGCATCTAATACTCGATCCTTTTTAATTTATTTATGTTTTCTAATACGTATTTCTCTATTTAGACAGGACATTTCCACCAAGGAGCAAGTGCAAGAAAACAGAGCATTATAGATAAAAAATTAGTGGCAATTTCTCCTCGTCTGGCTATTTGCTCTAAAGTATAGCAACTGTTCACTTATTTATTTATTTATTTATTTTTTTTAATTTATTTCTTCGCATTGCTGGGAAGTATTTTCATCAATCTTAGCAGAAACAGACACTATAGTGCATACTTGATTTGAAGCATCTCTCTATATCTCTGGTAACTTCCGCTCTTATTAGTCATGGTTATTTTTACATTAGTAATTGTTGTATTATATTTTTAACAAAATGAAGAAGTCTAAAATGATTTTATTCAACAATTATATTTTTAACAAATTGAAGAAGTCTAAAATGATTTTATTCAACAATTATATTTTTAACAAATTGAAGAAGTCTAAAATGTTATTATTCTTCACCTACAGACTATAACCACTCTTGGTGTGATAAATTTTGATACAAAATGCTATCGGCGATTGTTCCTGATTATGTTACTGTTGTGCTAATTCGAGTCAAGGGCTGAAGTTGATATATGCAATCAGTGTTGTGACGTTTTCAGCGAATATGGAAGTTGTGTAAATGATTACTTTGAGTTTCATAAATTTTGTCGCGGAAGGGTTTTCCTGTGCATCCATGATCTTCGGCTCTTCCATTTTCATTGTCGTTCTTCTTGACAAAGTGTACAACATGTACGAAAAATGGTTTTCATCATTTTTTTTACTTATATAATTTAAATGGTCTTGTGTTTAAATATTTCTGTTTCTAAGTGAATTAGTTTCTAATTTTTTGCTAATTTCAAATTTCAAATTATCAGATTGAATGTGTTACAAATCCAAATCAACAAATTACGAGGAACTGCTGGGCCCGCACTTTCAAGTTGAAAAGAAAAACTTATTGTGGTACAGGTAAATCTATGTTTTTATTCCTATAATAATCTCTTCCGGGGTTTATTACTCTTATGATTCCACAACTGATTCATATATTGTTATATATGTTATGGTTAAATCTTATTTTGCAACTTGAACAGTTGGCAAGAAGGTAACAAAGGATCAACATGAGCTTCAATATCATGTGCAATGGTTTATGTGAATGGTATATTTCCTTCTAAAATGATTGTGATTCATACAATATTTTATAGCCTGCCTTCTATTTTGCATCATTTGACCAAATACAAAATTCAATAGCCACTAAAAAATACCATCAAACTTTGGGATAATATATGTTCTCAGGACACAATTGCTATAAGAACATACCAAACCTCATTGCCATGGCTGCTTCAGCATGTTTTGCAAAAGGGGCTTTTGTTATACTAACTTTATTCTTTTCATTTGTACTCCAAGTTCATATTGAGCTATTTTACTAATTGTTATGGGGAGTAGCTTTCAGTGACTAAAGTTCTCGACTCTAATTTTGTTCACAAGGTCTTCTTTATGATGATTCTTGGTGATTGTTTTGGAGTCTCCAATATGAAAAAAATTCTTGCTTCGTTAATTCTGGTTTAAGCACCTTTGTTAACTGCAAGTACTATTGGGATATTGGATGAAGAACCGCTTGCGGTATAGCATTATAACACAAGTAAAACAACTACTATAGAATGATTTCTAAACTAGTATTGATCTCTTCATTCTTTTATTTTAAAGTAAATGAACTTTATGATTCCTTTGAAACTATACATTCTTCCTTTTGCAATTCCAGTTTCCTATCGCTCTTGCAATATTAATACCATAGAGGACGTCAAGTTAAATGCACATATTGACAGGTAAAATACTTCCAACACTGGATTTTTGTTATTTTATTATTATTATTATTATTATTTTCTAGTGGCTGTGGAGAATGTGCTGTATAATGCCTGGTCGCAGATCACTCCATTGAATGAAGGACTTTCCAAAACAAGACATTTGAGGAATTTCTGTTTACTTGATTAACTGAAGCTTTTGTAATAATAAAATATTACAAGAAGATAGGCCAGCTTTTAGACCAAACAAGCCTTGATGACCAGAGCATAAGTCTGTTTACAATTCTTCATTGCTTTCTATTTGTAATATCAAATAACCATATTTATTAAATCTAATACACAGGCTTCTCATATTTTTCAAGGAGACAATCATGTAGTACATAAGCTTGCTTTCTATGCAGTTCATACTGATAATTCGGCTTGATGGTTATTATTTACTATGTTGTGACCGATTACATGTTTACATGTTGATCTTTTCGGATTCTCTTGTGGACAGAGGAGGTAATAGCTGTTTGCATCTAGCTGTTCTAGCATTATACAGTGTCAGAAGATTGGAACATTTCATGTATGTTTTTCCCCTCCATCCCTTTTTTCCTTAGGTTTTAGTGTGAGTTAATTTTTAAAAGGCCTCTCTTTCTGTTAAGAGTATATCCTTCAGTTCCAGATATGTTGCATGTGCCAGTTTTTTTTTCCTGCTTTTTTAGGATTTCCTACTTCTATTTGGGTTATTAAGAGCCCGTTTGTTTCGTGGTTTAAATCATGGTTTGAATTATTTTGCTACAGTATTTTCTCTTACAAAAATTTAAATCTTCATTCAAATACTCTATTCAAATAATCAAAACAAACGGGCTCTTGTTTTTAGTTTTTTACGTGTTGGAGGTTATTTTCCTCTTTTGAAAATATTGGCTGAATTTTCTTTTTCACTTTAACTAATTGAGTGCAGGATGGGATTGCTAGTGGGTGCCAACATAGCTGGGATCTACTAGTAACCAATGACTTAAATAGTCTACCTAAGTTAGCGACAAGTAATTCACAGATTTGTTGATGAGTGGAAAAGAGCACCCTTCATTGAATTCAACTAATTTCAACTTGAATAAGGAAATTGTATAGGTGCATTGTTGCTTCGTCTAATTCTTTTGTTGATTTTTATATCTTTTTATGTTTAGGTTTTTGTTCTTTTTTACGAATTTAGTGTGTTGCAATGCAGGAACATTCCACTTGTTAAGGGAGTAATTCGCAATCAAGGAATTTTCAAACCACATTAGCAATTTGCAACAAAGAGGTTCTTTAGTTAAATTCTCTATTTTCCTTATTTTGTAATCAATCATCAATATGACATCAAAAACAATCGAAGTATTGCAGGCTGTAAATGCTTTCTTTATATCCAAAAATGTGTGGAAGAGAACTTGAAGCTGCAAAGTTGGATGGCACTATGTGGTACCAGGAGATAATTTGGGATCTTTTAGTTGGAGACAATTTGGGAAAACTTTGGTAGGAGAAAGTTTTGATGTGTCATCCCATGTTCAAGTCCTTGGTGAGCAATTAATGTACTTAGGAGGAATTTTGATGATTCGTTAAAGGCTTTATGTCATCTGTGAATGGATCTAATTAATGTATATTTGACGAATTCTGTGGAGGATTTGAGGATTCTTTTAAGGCCTTAACTTTCCGGTTGGCCTTCTCAAGCACCTGGCACCATTGAAGTTATTTGACATACCCTAGCTCTGGATGGCGTTGTGTTTGGTAGTCCAGGTCATGCTGAACGTGGAGGAGTCTCTGCGCTTGTAGACGTGTTTCACCATCAGTTGTTTTGCCATTCCTCCAGGTATTTGCTATGCTTTTGAAACAGAACTAGCTGCAGTTATTCTTGACATTTGTTATATGCTTAGTCTTTTCATTGGAAGAAGCAATGCCTGAAGAGTAACTCTGTTTATTTGGTGGATCTTCTTTGGTCTAGGCCTTGCAATGTCTCTTGGTGTTGGCATACAACTTGGGTTAAAATGTCTAAAATTTTATTAGATGGATTTTGTTGCTATGCAACATATCGAGAGAGGAACACTATGGTTGACTCTTTGGCGTTCCAAGCTCCCAGCATTATTGCTTTAACTTGGTGGTGGTCTGCTCTTGGTTTCGTTTCTTCTGATGTTGTTGATGTCGCTTCTAGTAAGCCTTATTATAGGTTTTGTTGATGGGGTTATTACTTTGCAAGCACAGGCACTCTTTTTTCCTTTACTAGGTTTTTCTCTTTGAGTTTTACTAGGAAGGTTTTTAATGAGGCCTGTCATTGACTCTGACTATCAAGCATCGTTTAGGCAGTCTTTTGGTGTCAATTTCTGTTTCTGATTATTTCACGTCTCCCTTTTATTCTAGTTGTATTTGTTTTCAGGATTTTTTGGATGGGTCATTGCATGAAAAGAGCTTGTAATTTGTTGGCATTATTTGGGCTTTTATTTATTTAATAATATGTTGGGCGCGGGTAGATGATGAGGGTGCTATAGGGGTGCCAACCTAGTTGGGATTCTTTGGTGCATCTCCTGATTCCTGTCACCCAACAATCTTATTATTTGAAAAAGTATTTTCAGCTCTGAAAGCAATGTTATCCAATAGCCTGAATGTCCCTTTGTTAGAGTTTGCTGCAAGTGCCTTTCTTGAATGTCCCTTCGAATGACTCATTTTGTCACTTTGTTAGGTATATGTCCCGGTAGCCTCCTTCAACTGCCAGAATAAAGTTCTAAAATGCCTTCACTGGCTCTGCAATATCTTTGAATCGATTTGGACCAAATTTTGCTCCAAAACAATATACCTAAATACATTTTAAAAAAAAGAACAAAATAACATGTAAATAAATGACCACACTCGTGTGTACACACGTTACGTATATATTTTTACGTAATTTTTACCGTGTGCAAAATTCTATGTCATATATACATCATGAACATGTTGGATTTGGAAAACATTTTTCACAAAAAAAAAAAAAAAAACGTGATTATGATGCAAACATATAAAACAAAAAAAAAAGTCTTAAAACTTTTGTTAAACTTTTGTAGTCTCCCATTAATTTCAAAACATGAGCAAAGTGGCTTTTGGGATGAAAAACACTTCTGCACTCTCTCTCTCTACACATCTAGTGAGGGATTTTTGGCTCAATCTCTCCAAGACTCACAATTGTGTATCTAATGAATAGATGAGGCCTCTATTTATAAAAAAAAGGGCACTAAATTAATTTTAGAAGTTTCCTTTGTTTTAATTTTAAAGGGCAAATATTTAATTAAAACAAAAAAGAATATTTCTTTTTCCTTGTTAGTATGTGGCGCTACCAACACAAATACTCTATCTATGGGTATTTGTGAGTGGTGTAAATTTGAGGAGAAGGATGAGAGAAAATATGTTTGTTACCCCATTTCATTTGTTTCCAAATTTAATTTTCTAAATTTGAATTAAAACAAATAGAAATTCTAAATATGGAAACTTAGTAATTAAGCTTTAGACTACATAAGGAATATTCCTCTATACAGTGTGGTGCCACACACAGTACACATAGTGGGTGGACCTCACTGTGTGTCTTTTAAAATTAATTATTCATCTTTAAAATCTTATTATTTAATAATTATAAATTAATTCATAATTAATTTATTTTGAGTAATATCTAATTTAGAATTCCATAATTCTTAATTAATTATTTATACTAATGATTCCACTTATCCATACAGTGTTTATAAGGATGGTAGGGGACTAATGGATGCATAATTTTAAGCTCTAATGCAATCAATATATAAATGAAACTCTTTAATTAATATATTACTCTTTTATTAATTTCAATGTAACTCTACTAAATATTTAGAATTGCACTTTTAAATTATAAATATAATTACTCATCTCTTAGCGTTGTCCATTTAATATAGTCATTACGTATAAGTTGATCTTTTGTACATAATTAATAATTAGAGTTAGGTAAAATTCGTTAATCTCTCTAATTACTTCTTTATCATTGAGTGTCATTGATTCTTTAATGAATAATAAATTTATGAACTTAATCGCAAATTGAGAGCTTATATTATTCAAGGCTCAAATCAATTCTCAAGAGAATTATTTATCTGCTGCTCGTTAGAGAAGGAATAGATTATATCTTATGTGATCAACATTCCTGGCTTTTTACTTTATTATGCCTTCAAAATACAAGAGATAGGATTAGATTGTCGAATTTGTACAGAGTAAATTAAAAGACAGAAATCCATAAACAGGATTATGTTAATATCTGAGAATTAAGATCATCTTATATATGATTATTAGTTAATGAGATCAGAACTTGTTGTTTTTAACTTAAATTATTAGTTGTTCATATCATAACGTCATGGTCGTATATAATTGTAGTATATACAGTGCATTCATTTAATGACTCATTACACTAAAGGTTCGAATAAGACCGTTTTATTCTTAAGGGAAAGGGTCTACACTAGTAATGCTCAATTAAATATTTCATACTTCAATTGAATAATTAGCTATAATAATTAATTATATATTAACATTTAATTATAATCCTTAAAATTATCCTCTTATATATAACAATTATATACAATATTTAAGGGCACATAGTGTAATGAATGGAAAAATTCAAGAAATTAATAAATATAATTAATTAAGGATTTTCCATAAGTATGCCATTAAATTTGTAAGAAGCACAAGTTTAGAGCTTATGATCACATGTTCGGTAGAATATAATATCATTACGCGTCAAAAAATGCTCAAAATTTATGTTGGAATTTAAAAACTAACCTTGGAAATTTTTCTAGAAATATCATGTATGATCTTTGTGATATTTATTGAGCAGTATAGATATTATTTTGTCCAAAAAACAACACGTTTCCAGGTTCAAGGGGTGATATATAGTAGCATTATAGTTTAGGGGCACAACAAATTCATTTTAAAGTTTATGGTGCATTTTGATACAAATGACATAGTTTAAGGAGAATTTATGAAATTTGTCCTTTTTATTTTCAGGCTTCAATTGTTCGTGGGGTAATCAGTAATGTCTATGGGAGAGAAGAGAAGAGGTTGAGAGTTGAGTGTAAAGGTTTTTTCTATATTTATTTATTTTTAAAATTTTAGATTTAAGATTGAAAACAATATAGTTTTTACACAATTTAAAATTTATATCGGTATTAACATATACCGATATTAGTTTTAGACTACATTGAGAAAACGTGACAGAGCAAAAAATCTACTAATAGCTAGCTAGTTTCCTTTAATTAGATGAAATTTCCTATGGTTCCATGAATCATGGGATTCTTATGGGTACAATACGGGGACAAGCCTTCATCGGTCACAAAATTTTTCACAAAAGTGGATCTTGTTTTCCTAATATGACCTTACCTTGTACTATTCATGAAAGATGGACATTACCTGTTTTAATAATGATAAAAAAAAAAAAAAATTGTCTTCCATCCTCCTTAAGTGTAGGAGCCAACATTAAGGGGGTATAAAGCAAAATTTTGTCCCATTTGAGCATTCTTCAAATAGTTTAAAATAGATTTAAAAGTTAAGTAGAAAAAAGTAACCAAGCTTAAGAAATGGTCTATAAATAGATTTCTCCAGAACTAGAGCTCATTTTTGCTCTCTTTTCTCGTCATTTCCTTTAGAAAGAAAAATTTCTCCTCTCTTCATTCTCTCTAAAAATTGATTCTTTCTTTCACATATTCTTTCAAATTTTCTCTCTCATCCACTAGAAATCACTAGTTAAAATAAAAACTAAGGAGAAAGCTTTGGTGTATCCCTCAAGAAGATGATCTTCAAGTGTATACTACCTAAACTCTCTCTTTTTTTTAAATTTAAGAAAATAGTTTATGGTCTTATTTAAAGAGAAGTTGGCATGTAATAAATTTTATTTATATTTATATTATAGCTTTAGTGGGTTCCATTGATGTAGTTTTCATATTATGCATGCTGAGTATAAAAGGAATTAGATCTATGTTATCTTTTTTTTGTTTAGAAGGATTTTTCACTCTCTTTGACTTCAAAAAATAAAACTTTAAAGATCATTGTTTGGTCTTGAAAGTTGAGTCCAAGTAATAAAATCTTGGTGAGTTTGAAGTTGATCTCATAGTGAAAATATGTTACTTAGATCCAATATATTAGTTATATTACTTATTTATTTATTTATTCAAGAATTTAAGGATTAAAGTTAATTATTTACAATTTTTACAAACTTTTCCATTTTTATGATTTTTTATTTACCAAATTTATGTTAAAATTAACTAATTTAAAGATAGAAATTAAAAAACTGAGAAACTAATTTGGACATGATCAACTAAAGCTTTTTTATTAATAAATTATAACAAGAACATAGGCCAACTGTTAGAGCAAACAAGCCTTGATGACCAGAGTATAAATCTATTTACAATTCATCATTGCTTTTTATTTGTAATATCAGATAATTACATGTATGAAATCTATTTTGCAGGCTTTTCATATTTTTTGAGGTGACAATCTGTGATGTGCTATCTTTTTGGGCTGTCACTTAACTTTCTTAAACATTATTTTTTGAACTTAAATCTTACTTATTTAGTAAGAAAAATAATGGGTAAATTTTTAAAACATACTCAAAAACTGTTGCAACCGAAGTTGAGACATGACTCAATACTTGACTTTAAAATTATTCAAAACATTTCTTAAAACTTATTAAGAAATATTTACTTCCATAAAACCTTTGTTAAAATAGCTTTTCAAACTTAGAAAAGCTTTTCGTTAAAACAACAGAAACTTTATCTTTATGCAGCGAAAAACTACTGTAGTGGTATATATACTGAACCTTCGCATCTGTCTATCGTAGCTACAAGTTCACCAACTAGTTACACTAGTCTCTTGTAGGACTACCTACAACATGAAGAAACTTGTAATGAGCTTTCGCTCAGTAAGTTTAAACATAATCTCACAAAACATTTAAAACTTTCTTTCATAAAAATTCTTCCTAAAAGCTTTCTTGTAAACATTTTTCTTAAAATGTTTTTCATGAATAGTTATCGTAAAACATTTCTTAAAATATTTTTCATGAACATATCACATAGACATTTCATGGAAAAGAATGCAAAGAATAATATAATGCGTGATTCTATTTTTGCTCAATTATGAACTTTTAATTTTGAGCTTCTTAATATAGTTCATTACTTACAATACAAGGAAGCGCCTAAGCTGGAAGCACATTTGAAAGTTTGCGTGTTTATAGGATATCCAAAAGGAATTAAAGTGGGTTATTTTTATAACCCAAAAGAAAATAAAGTTGTGGTTTCAACAAATGCAACTTTTCTTGAGGAAAGTTATATGAACGACTTTAAACCTTGTAGGAAGGTGATACTCAAGGAGTTAACTAGTGATTCGATCACTCTAAGGGTTCCAGTTAAAACCAATTCAATCAATGTAGAAAAACTGATAGAACAACAACCTAGAGGCTTCGGAATAATGGGAGGATCGGGCGTCAACCCTAGAGATAGATGTTCAATAGTGAAGCTTACTTAGCTGAACCAGTTGAACATGATAGAGACCTCTACACTTACATAGAGGTTATAGAGGATGTTGATTTAAAGCTCTAGATAGAAGCTATGAACACTAAGATAAAGTCTATGAAGACTAATCAAGCCTGGGAGCTTGTAGACCTTCCCAAAGGGATAAAACTCATAGGGTGTAAGTGGGTCTACAAAAGAAAGAGACGAGCAGATGGGAGAGTCGAAACCTATAGGGATAGATTGGTAACAAGGGAATACACATAAAAGGAAGGAATCCATTACAAGGAAACCTTTTCACCTATAGCCATGCTTAAGTCCATCCGCATTCTCTTGTCTATTGCCGCCACTCTCAATTACGAGATTTAACAAATACATGTCAAGACGGCCTTTCTGAATGGCTATCTTGATGAGACTATATATATGGTGTAGCCAGAAGGGTTTGAAGCTAAGAGTCAAGAGGGTAAGTTCTGTAAGTTGCTAAAGTCTATTTTTGGACTTAAGCATGCTTCCTATTATTAGAAGATAAGATTTGATCAAGTGATGAAGACTTATGGTTCAAACAAAACGTGGACAAACTATGTGTTTACAAACACATCAAGGATGGGAAGATGGTTTTTCTACTACTCTATATAGATGACATTCTGCTTATTGCCAATGATGTTGGGGCATTATCATTGGTCAAATTATAGTTGACTAAGTAGTTTGATATAAAGGAATTACTCTTTCTAAGAAAAACTTTCCACTGTCTGATAAAAAAAGAGAATACATAAAGTAGACGCCTTATGCTTTGGCAGTAGGTAGTCTCATATATGCTATATTTTGCACATGACTAGACATTTGTTTTGCGGTCGGGATAGTGAGTCAATTTTAGTTGGATCTAGGACAAAGCTATTGGGTTGTGATCAAGCATATATTCAAGTACTTGAGAAGGACTAGAGGTTATATTCTAGTATATTTTAGTGAAAATCTAACACCTCTTGGATATATTGACACCGATTTTCAGTCTTGTCTGGATTTAAAACGACCGACTTTAGGATCTATGTTTACTCTGGAGGAGGCGCCATTGTTTGGAGAAGTGTCAAACAAGATTACACTTTGGATTCAATGATAGAGACCGAGTATGTGGGAGCCAGTGACGCTTTGAAAGAAGCTGTGTGGCTCCGCAAGTTCCTTGGGGATCTTAAGGTAGTTCCTGGTATGGATAAGGCAATATCGATGCATTATGATAACACTACAGTGATAGATAATGCTAAGGAACCAAGATTACACAAGAAGAGTAAACATATACATTAGAAGTATCATATAATAAAGGACTTCGTTGAGGGTGGACATGTTGCATTATGCAAGATCGCATCGAAGGATAATATAATTGAGCCTTTCATGAAGACACTACCAACGAGGGTTTTCGAGAAGCATGTAGAGGCTATCAGGATGCGAGACATATCATATTTACTCAATTAGGACAAGTGGGAGATTGTTAGAATAGGTGCCCTAAGAATTTTATGATGTAATAAGTTTTTGGAGACATTTAATCAATAAAGAGTTTATTTATTATTCATATACCAAATATTGTCCTCTTTATGTTCATTTCTGTCGAATATATGATAAGCAAATATAAGTCTAAAACTGTCGGTCTAAACCTTTAAGATCGTGCATCTGATGGACGAATTATGTAGAAGACATGAATCTTAAAGGTGATCGTCTAAATGATAATGTCTGCATTCGAGGGAATAAAGTTAGGCGCTTTATTCATGCTAAGATTGTTATATTGTCTACATCCCTAACGGGAGATGACTTGTCTTGGTCAGTGGAGTGGGACTTCGCAAATAGAAACATTGGTATATTGTTATCGGTGACGATATATTAGTTCAAAACAAAAGTTGAATTGATTTGTTTAATAATTCTATTTGTTTTAATTAATTCATTTTAGACAATCATATGTGTTATGTCAGAATCTTGAAATGAACAACGAGCCTTTATTTTTGACTTGTGTCTTTTGTTGTACCAAAGGGTGACATCTTGATTTGATGATGGTATGCATACTGGTATGTTGGAGACATAACTCTTAATTGACATAGACTCGTTGTTCATAGACATGGAACCCATAGCTCTTTTATAGAGTTAATGATATTCTCTTATAGGCATTATTTTGTAATTGAAAGACTAGAGTGCTCAACCATTTGGATACATAGTTGTAACCAAATGGTATACTATTTATGAATGGTAAGTATTCCAATGGTGAGATAATGGAACATAAAATAAAAATAATGGAGAAAGTAAAAGGAAATTTATCCTTAAGCCGATTATATATATCCTATGGAGATGTTATATATTATGATATGTCATAGACGATTAACTTATTAGAGCTTTGTAATTTTATATAGTTCGAGAGTGTAGCTTTAAGCATTTAGTGGAATAGCATTAGAGTTGATAATTATAAAATATATGTATCTGGGATATGTTATTTTATTATTATAGGAGTTTGATCTATATATGTCTATCAGATCCCCTTTACTAGCTCTGTAATGATACCACATGTTTTTCCTATATATTTGTGACTTATGTTAATTATTAGATTAGCTAAAATTCAAGTTGATTGGATTTAATAATTCATGATTGGTTCATTGGTTGAATTAATTTTGTAAATTAATTCAGGATAAACATGTTGAATTATTTGAATATATTCTATTTGTATGGGTCTATTTGTATATGACTATTTTAATAAGATAACTTTTCTATTGGGTAATTTGAATTAAAATTGAGGCTCTAGAAAGGATACCAAGGTCAAATAAAATAGGATTGATCCAATTGGTTGAGACTAGATTGATTTGATCAACCTAAGGAGTTGGACTCCAAATTTGGTTTAAAGTCCACGACTCCATGGTCAACTGTGATATAAAGGTGTTAGACATGTATGCCTTGAGCAAAAATGTAATGTGTTTTTGGAGACAATTTTATCAATAAAGGATTTATTTATTATTTATATACCAAATCTTGTCCTCTTTACGTTCATATTTGTTGAATGTATGTTAAGCAAAGAAAAGTTTGAAACTGTCGGTCTAAACCTTTAAAAATTAGGCATATGATGTACAAATTATGCAGAAGACACGATTTTTAAGGTGATGGTCTAAATCATATGAGCCACAATCGAGGGAATAAAGTTGAGCGCTTTATTCATGCAAAGATTGTTATGTTGTCTGTATTCCTATCGGCAGATGGTTTGCCTTGGCCATCGGAGGTGTACTCTATGAATAAAAACATTGACACATTGTCATAAGTGACAATGTGTTGGATCGGGACATAAAGTGAATTGATTTGGATTAATAATTCTGTCACGGTAAATTGAGTCACTTTAGACAATCATATGTGTTGTATCTTAACCTGAGATGAATAGTGGGCCCATTGTCTTGACTTGTGTCTTTTGACGCACCAAAGGGTGACATCCACATTATATATTGGTACGCATGCTTGTACATCAAAGGCATGACTCTTAATAGTATAGACCTATTATTTATAGATATGTACGCATGCTGGTACATCAAAGGCATGACTCTTGATAGCATAGACCTGTTATTTATAGATATGGAATCTATAGCTTCTCTTTAGGAGTAGTTGATATCCTCTTATATGCGTTATCTTGTAATTGAAAAACTCGAGCGCTCAACCATTTGGATACATAGGTGTAACCGAATAGTATGCTGCCTTTGGATGGTAAGTTTTTTGATGTCGAGATAATAGAATGTAAGATAAAAA
The DNA here is from genome assembly GCA_025403435.1 of Artocarpus heterophyllus. NCBI lineage: Eukaryota > Viridiplantae > Streptophyta > Magnoliopsida > Rosales > Moraceae > Artocarpus > Artocarpus heterophyllus. The sequence goes on from CM046342.1 coordinate 14,093,096, forward strand.
TAATTGAAAAGGTAAGACAATATTTATCCTTAAGCCGATTATGGATAATCGCATAGGGATACAACACATTATGATGTGTCATGGAGACTTAGCTATACAGGTTTCGTAATTCTATATAGTTTGAGAGTGTAACTTCAAGCTTTTAGTGGAGTAATGCTAGAGTTGATAATTATAAAATGTATATTTGGGATATTGGGTTTCATAATTATCGAGAGCTTGAACTATATAGGTCCATCTGGTCCCCTTTGCTAGCTCATAATAAATCTTGTAACGATACGACGTGCTTTTATAATAAATTGATGACTTATGTCAAATTATCAAGTTGGTTGAATTTCGATATGATCAGATAATTCATGTCTGTTTATCGATTGAATTAATTTTGTGAAAATTAATTCAAGATAAACTTGTTGAATTATCAAGATTAGATAATTCATGTATGTTTATTGGTTGGATTAATTTTGAATAAATTAATTCAAGATAAACTTGTTAAATTATCAAGAATATTTATTTTCCTAGAGATTATTTAGATATGACTGTTTTAATCAGATAACTTCTTTATTGAGTTATTTGAATTAAAACTAAGGCTCTATCCCAAGAATCTCGGGTTGGAAATAAAGATTCACAGGGAACATTTATCGTAAGTTCGGCAAGCCGATCTTTTAGTGCAGCCTGCTGATGGAGTCAGTTCGGCAGGGCGATCTACTAGTTTGGCCTATTAATCGAGTGATAAATAGATCACGTGTTTTCACGCAGATTTATTCAGATATTGATTCTGATCTGATTCTGATTTAAGTTTTTGAGGCCTTATTTGATAAAGACTGACTCATGTGCCCAACTTCTATAAGAAAGGGAGTGAGTCTCATTATTATTTAGATCAGTTGAGAAATCTAGAGTGAGACTCTGCTGGTGAGACTCCATGACTCCCCAGAGAGCTGTTACTCACAAATCACGAACTATAGCTTTGGGTATTTCTCAATTGGTTGGAAGGAGAGTCGTCTAGTGGAAGAGCTGTATAAATATGCCCATACACGCACCGGTTGTGGATAGAGATAGCAAATAAGGCCAGTTAGTTGAGGTCTTTCTGGAATGCACATCTTTTCACAGACTATAGGAGCTTTTCGGCATTTACAAGGTTAGTAAGATTTGGTTAATTTATGCATATAGTGTGTCAAACTTGTGTTTTGAAAAATACTCTGATATAAAAAATTTTAAAATTCTGTTACGTACTATTTTTCCAACAAAAAGACGGCGCCTAGATAAAACAAAAAACATGTTCACGCGTTTTTCAATTAGAAACTGATCCAAACTCAAATTTTGAAGCCTAATCTGATAAGGACTAATCTCAAATCTGACCACTATAAAAGGGAAAATGTTTTTCATTGTTCTTTAGATCATTTGAGAAGCAGAGAGTGAGTATTCTAGTGACAAAAACTTTGAAACTCTCAAAAAGCTATTGTTCAACATCACGAACCTTAGCTCTAGGTATTCTCAAGTGGTTGAAAGAAGAGTCATTGGAGGAAGTTTGTATGAGGTGCCACCTCCTACACTCCAATCGTGGACAGAGAATAGCAAAAAAAAAGTTAGTTGAGGCTCTTCTGGAGCATTCTTCTCTTCTAGGTTTTTCTGCAGACTTTGGTATATTAGCTCTTACTAGGAATTTCTTGAACTTTCTAAAAGTTTAGGATTTCCTTTGTATTAGGTAAGCATATCATATCTAGAATTATTATCAATAAATGTGACAAAATATTCATACCTACATCTTTCTTGGGTGTTTAAAGGTCTACATGGATTGGTCTGCATCAACTTAAGAGGTTCTTTGGCTCCACCTTTAGCTGAGAAAAATATCTTAGTCATTTTACTTTCCAAATAGGATTCACAGACTGAGAGTTCACTAACTTTTAGTTCCCTTAAAGGACCATGTTTTACCAGTCTCTCAATCTTGTCTAGGTTAATACATCGAAGTCTAAGATGCCATAGATATGTGTTATTGTTATGAGAAATCTTTTGTCTTGTATTCTCAGTTTTGACAACTTTGAATATTTTGGTGTTAAGTAGTGGTTTAGGACTAGGTTTAAGAAAGTATAAACCATCATTTAGTTTTTCAGAACATATATTTAAACTATTCTTTGAAATATAAACAATTTCATTATCAAAAGATACTTTAAATAATTATTCATTTAATCTAGAAACAAAAATCGAGTTTCTTCTAGATCCCAAAATAAAATAAACATTGTTTAAAACTAAATAATTATTCATAAACTGAAATCTAACTTCTCTCACTACTTTAGCCGATACGTTTGCTCCATTGCCCACGACCATTGTGTAGTCACCATCGGCTAGCTCTCGTGAAGAACCAAGACTCTACAAAGAAGAACAAACATGATTAGTTGTTCTTGAGTTATCTACTCAGGTTAAGAACTTATTCTCTACAACACATGAATCTAAAAGAAGTAAATCACATATACCTTAGTTTTTCTTCTTCTTCTTCAGCTTTTCAAGATATTTCTTACAATTTATCTTTTAGTCGCCTAGTTGATTGCAATGGAAACAATTTCCCTTAGCTTTTGTCTTGTTGCCTGTCTCTTTGCCCGTGTCAGATTTTTTGGGTTGTACTAAGTCGCTCTATTGTCCCTATCTCTCCATTTATTTCTAAAAGGCTGATGCTATATTTCTGCTTTACTTGTACTGTCTTGATGGAAGCAAATTACATTAGCTCTTTTGTGGATACATAAATATATTAGTTACAAAGAATCTAACCTTTTGTTAGCTTTCTTCTCACTCCATACGACAATTATTAGTGTCGTGCTTATTTGTTATTTAATTTGCAGTAAGAAAGTTTTGTACCTCTCAAGTCTACTCAATTCATCATCAAGAAATTACAAAAGTCATGCTAAATCTAACATCCTGCATCGGCTAGGATTTCCAAGTGAAGAACTTTGATAGGTAATTAAAACCCCTTCATAATGAATTCTCCTTTTATATTTCATAATTCTTTTATAGGGTCCAGATTTTTGTTTGCGCCAATTCCATTTCTAAGTCCTTCGACGGGAACAACGACTTGGAGAAGAAAAGGACATTCTTGTTAACTATGTTGGCAACTAGGTTAGTCCATATCAAATGAAGTCTTCCTAATGGCTTCTGCATTACTCTTGATGAACACAAGACTAAGTTTCTCTTATAAAATTGGTTTTGCAGAACTGAACTTAGTAGAAGATTAACTTATGTAAGAAAGATTAACTTCTAACTCCAGTTTTGGCGTTGATCTTTCTATCATTGACACTATATAGTCTCATGCAAATACAAAGCTCATTAGCAAGAGGTAGCTCAAGCTTCTTTTTGGCAGGACAAATTGAGTTTCACATGCTTATCGAGAGCTAATGAAGTAGAAGACATTTTGTCTTCCAACTCGTCGCACAGAACTAGATTTCTACATGTCTTTTGTAATTTGCAAGGACATGAAGTGAAGGCTTTTTTACACATTCAAATAAAGACGTTCCTCTTGGCATTGGCTGACTCAAATCATGCCAAAACAAAGAACTCTGGCTTGGCTAGGCCTGTCGATGGAATGAGGGCCTCCATACTTCTATTATGGAACTTCTCTTTGATGTCCCAATTTTCTTTTTTTTTTCTTTTTTTTTAGCTTTTTGTATGTTTCAAATTTTTGGGTATTTCTTTTTAAGATTAGTCAGTTTCAAGAAGTGTACCTTCTCTGAATTCTGTTACTTTTGTGCCTTAGGTAGGTTCGTTTCCGGACTTCTTTTTGTCAACTGATAATCTGGTTGTTCCGCCATTGTTTATTTTTAGCTGTCATTACACCCAAAGGGTCCAACCATTGCAGAATGTAAAGCCTTTTCATTGAACTGGTATTTTCTTTTTCCATAGACTTAAAACAATCTGCTGAGTTTGGCATACGATGAGAAGAATCCCACAAGGGAATCCTCTGAATTTGTTGGACATGGACAGGATTAGAAGTATCAAGGCCTCGTAATATGGCAATATAAGAAATCTTTATTGAAACAGGGCAGAGCCTTCCTGTTCCCATCTTGAGAAGCACCAAGAGTTTCCAGGTACTATGACGTTGAAGAAATAATTTTTAAGATTTTCTTTTTGGGTGGAGCCCTACCATTGAAATCATGAGCACTAATTGTGATGGAGCTTTACATGATCAGGAAGGTTCCTCTGGATGCTTTTTTGTCCTTCCTGTGCAAGAAAATACTTGGATTTGGAAGGCCACCAACATAGCTTGGGCCTTAAAGATGTGCTTGAATATCCCTGAATTAAATAATGTTACTAATTAACTTGATAAAATATTTCAATAATTGTTGCAACATTTAAGTATAAATGTTGTAACTTATTCGTCTTAAAATTTCTGAACTAAGGGTCTAAGACTACAAGCTCCAAAACGTACTTACATACTACATAATTTAAAATGTTGTAAATAATATCAAAACTAGGTGCGGAAAATACAAAATACATGTGGTATCCATTTCCCGTCTCTTGCATTCATCTACCACTCGTCACCGTGAATTAAGCATTGTTGGCAAGTTTCTTACCTACAGCATGAACATACTTAAATGAGTTTTTGCTTAACAAGTAGAAACTTCAACTCGCAAAACATATTAGAGAACATATATCAAAGCATGCATAAACTATTGTATGCTTTCTAATGAACGTATCTTATTATTCTTATAGGCCCGAATGTTCGTACCACTTGTACACAATCATCATGAAATTAGGGTTCACAAGGTTTCCAACGACATCGAGATCTAATTATTAGTCTTACCATAATCCTTCCCATTGGTCGAGAGGTTATGCTCCCATATGTCAAGAGGTTAATACGACAGTCAAACTTAACTTACTCTCATAGTTTTCACTTGAGCTGTTAGAGTATATGCAGTATGATAGGTTACTACATAGCATTATATATCATTAACCTAAGGCACAAACATGCATTTAATGATTTGCGTAAAAATATATCAAAACATTTTCATTTTGAAAAACTATAAATCATTAGTGAACACAAGACATTAGACAAAGGTTATGAATAGAAAATGTCTAGTGATTAGACGAGGGTCACCAAAACCGTTGTCTAATCCATAGACGTAAAATATATTATCATTAGAAGAAGGTTATATATAATCGTCGTTTAATGTAGACCTAGAGCTGCCAACGCATGTTAATGTCTACTTTAGACAATGGTTTTGGACAAAACTGTCATCTAATATCTACTTTAGACAACAATTTGTGACAAAAGCCATCGTCTAATACCAAAATGACCATTATAGGTCTAGTCTAGGTCTAGGCTTTATTTTCTTTGCTCATAGGTGGCCTTCCTGTATTCTATTTGTTTTCACTGGCCTCAAAATTCACAGATGGCATAAAATTAACCATAATTTATAAACATTAAAACATAACAAAGTATAACATAAGAAATTATATTTGCACAAAAAAATGAGAATTCAATTAATTAGTTCTATTGAATGAATTGTTGTACAAATCTTGCCCATTCTTCTTACACCTCACTCAAATGCACCTCACTCAAATGCTCATTAGTATAAAACTTTAGATTTGTCAAGACTTGTGAGCCTTCATTCATTATAATATCTCTCATGTATCTTAGCACAAAAAAGCACTCTTGGTCTCCTTGTTGTAAGAATACATTCTAAAAAAGATGTTAAAAATTTATTATTTTAAATAACAATAATTGCATTTTCAATTACAACTATGTTTATACTTGAATGCTTACTTTATGCAATTTTAGAAATCTAGTGTTTCTTTCCAGCTTATTGTAGATAACTTGAGTGGTGTTTTTTTTATTTTCCAATTATTGAACGCCTTAAATACAATTCATTAAAAATGTAATCAATAAAAAAGAGAGACTATAGTTTAGCTAGCAATAATAAGTTATATAGTTAACAATAACACGCTTACAATTTAACTATTTGGCTGAAGTCGGGCTGTACTGATTGGCCAAGTGGATCAAACCATAAAACTCAATCTTTTTGGGTGTGAACGTGGGCCAATATCTAATGATCTCCACCCTTAAATAGAATGAAGTAATACCTATCAGCTTCTACTTGTCTTTCTTGCATTGAAAGCTCAATAGTGCCTAGGACATAAAAGGTGATATAGGAGTTCACGAAGCCATAAGAGTTGAGCAAATTGGAACTTCGACAACAGTACCATAAGAAACTGCATGAAAAAGAAAACTAATATTGTTAGATAGCAACAAGTAACAAGTTTTAAAAAAGTGTAGATATAGTTAAATACCTCATGTATGCCATGATACATGACACACTAATTTAAGTGAAATTGGCAAACCAATCAATGTCCTCATCAGTGATATGTAAGGGTTCATCATTGGTTTGGGTTATGTCAAAAGGCAACATAATGGTAATTGTGCTGGAGGCGTCCATGGAATTCTTCGAATAACTATACAGGCTGGCCATGTTTAGAGGTAATCCTTGATACACTAATTTAAGTGAAATTGGCAAACTAGTCAATGTCCTCATCAGTGATATGTAAGGGTTCATCATTGGTTTGGGTTATGTCAAAAGGCAACATAATGGTAATTATGCTGGAGGCGTCCATGGAATTCTTCAAATAACTATACAGGCTGGCCATCTTTAGAGGTAATCCTTGTAAACCATTCGTTGGTTGTGTCACCTCCATTATGTCCTCCATTTGTTGCTTCTTTTTCTCCCTTCGTTTCTTTGCAAGACCTCCCTTGATTCGCTTGTCGACAAGAGCCATAGGCTCTTTAGCCAGACGACAGGGTTGGTCAATTGGAGCGTTGCTTATTTGATTTACTATTTGAATCCATGCTTTAGGCTAAACAACAAATCCTTCGAGAACATCGCTCGTAACCTTATTTTCCTTAGTCAAGAAAGGTAAGGGCTCGTCCCTCATATAACAAATTGAGATTGTAATGCACACGTTACCTTCCACAATTGCCCTACAATAAATCATTTATATAAGGAGAGTACCCATCCACACCCTTCCTCCTGCAATGACATTAAAACCATTGCCACTTTCTTTGGGTGCTGATGGTACTAGAAGAAGGCACCTTTCATCCTCACCGAGACTTAATAAGAGCGGAGAGTACCCATCCACACCCTTCCTCCTATATCGCCACTTTCTCTGGGTGCTGATGGTACTAGAAGAAGGCAAGTGTCACTCTTACCGAGACTTGATGAGGGCGGCTCCATAAGTGGTGCTAGCACGATATGAGTTTTGCAACTTGCTTTTGTACTTGTATATTGTTCTATCGTAGATGCCACATTTTATTCCGAGTGGGAGAAGCAATGCCCTCGAGATTGACTTCTCATAATTGCCTCCCACTTTGCAAACTTATGCTCTATTATTTCCATCTATTTACGTAGCTCAATCAACTCTATTTTGGACTTTGAGCTTCAAGTGGGATGCAAATATTGGGACTACTTCACAAATTGAGAATGACCACGTACCCACCTTAAATGTTTAGGATTGCCTAATGCAGGGGTCAATACATCACTCGACCCATGCGATTGGAATGTGCCTTGGGAGGCTACTCTTCATACTTATAGTATAAATCATGAAATTAATATAAGGTAAAATCAACCACAGTTAATACAAAATTTGAAATACTAAAAGTTAAAAGCATTAAGTAACTCACAATTCTTTAGCCAATCTCTTCATATCTTGGATTTTTAAAACTTTTATCCTACTCCGTTGTATAAACTTCCAAATATATGATGCGGAGGAGGCGTAGTGATGTTGTGTATTCTCATATGCATTAAAAGATAAGGTTGTTTAAATTATGTAGATATTTATATATAATGTTTTATGTAAATAAAGTAAACAAATTTTAGTTACCTATTCATGCTCTACTTTCATATATCCCGAACGACCTCTTAAGTGCTCGAGATCGTATTTATCTTTTCTCTCTTTTGCTTGCTTTGACAACTCCCTTTGCTTCTCACCATGTTTGTATTTCACAAATTCCTTCTATTTATCCAAACTAATAGAAGGGTTATTTCTAACTATTTTTGTAGTGAGCTTGAAAATATTGGGGTCATCTTTGTGGCCTTCAATGAAAGCTTTCTTTAGGTTGTACAAATTCTTTCTCCATCTTGGTGGCACTTCTCATCAACTTCTTCTTCATAGTTTTAGGTATTATAAAAGATACAACAACACCCTGTCAAATACATTCTATATTGTCCTTATTGCTCTTTTGTCTCCAATCTTTTGTTGTGATGGGGATGTGCTTTCAAACTAAAACTCCAATATAAATTTGGAGCTCATCCTCTCTTTTCTAAGTGGTTAATCTTTGTCATCAAATTGGATGTGTATTTTAACACCTTTTGGTACACTATTTTCATCAAAGTTGCCCTTCTTTTTCCATCCACATCAGGATTGAATGGCTTCCTTTTTCGAAACTCATAAGCATCTTCTTCTCTAGCCATTTGCTCCTTAACGAATTCGTTATCTGACCATATTAAATTCTTAAGTAATAACATTTATTAAAACCATTAAATAAATAATAACACGAAAACTAACAAATAAATTTAAAACTAACATATTAAAACCAACATATACAAATATATAACCAATATATATATATATATAACTAAAATATAATAACGCTAAAAATAACATATAAAACTTAAACTAACAAATAAAAATTAATGACATTGAATCTAAAACTAACACAAAAATTAAAACTAACATTTATCAAATTCAACAAATAATAAATCGTAACTTAAACTAATAATTCCATTAAAATAACAAAACTAAGTTATAAAATAATAAACAAAACAAACAGTAATTAACTAATTAACAAAACTAATAACACTAAAATAACAAAACTAAGTTATAAAACTAATAACAATTAACTATCTAACGAAGTAAAACTAGAAAACAAATTAATAAAACTAAATTGAAACTAAACTAAAACTAATAACATTGTTGTCACTCTATGTGGTGACTGAGTCGGGGTGATGGATGGGTGGAGGCAAAGGGGCGACGGATGACGGTAGCATAAGAAGGTTTCGAAGAGAGACAAATAGAGAGGACAACAGTGGCAGTGTTGATAACAACGAGGACGATGGGTGGATGAGAGAGAGGACGACGTTAAGGGAGAGAGGGACTTAGAGGACTAGCATGGTGCTTAGCGAGGTTTTGATTTTTGAAGAGAGAATTTGTAACAGCCCCTCACGGGGTGTCACAGTTACCGTCTTATAGCGTCTATTATTTATGGTAAAATATAGTATTTATAGAATTTAAATAATCAAAGTAATATGAAATAGCTTAAAATTTTTTTTTAAACAAGATTTATTAATCAAATCAAATAACTTCATCTAAAAATAAAAATATAGCTGCGACATTATCAAAAACATTAAACTTAATAAAATATCTTAAAACTTGCAAAATCTCATAAAATAATTGAAAAACTAAATTTACGGAATTGTAAACAATTGAATAAAAGTTTAAATGATCATTAACACAGGATGAGTCGCTCCTATATTCCGTTTCTGCCACCACGCACACATCCTCACTGAGCTCCTCCATCCTCATACCTAGCTCTTGTCCCTAGTTGCAATATGAGAAACATCTAGTAAGCATAATGCTTAGTAAGTATACCATAACTCTCACAAAACATATTCATCAAATTACAATGTTTAATAAAATAAATTCATCATTAAATAAAAATATTTTTTAAAATAGTATATATAGTAATACTTCAAAATATCATATAGTAGGGCCCTGGCGTTGTACCGTCATCGTCGAGCGCGCTAGTCACTGAAAGAATGAGGTAGCGACTCTCAAACCAACCGTGACAAAGATGAAGTGACCGCTCACTAGACCCCATCATCACCATCAATCCGTCAAGTGTACAACACCTTTTTAAAACATCAAAATGATATAGATATAACATATATATAGGTTTTCATCAAAAGATATCCGTCAAATAAAATAATGAGGTAAAGATAACATCATCTTTCATCGTTTTTCATTAATTTCCTCATTATAAAAAAAAAATCCTCATCTTAAAACATCTTCATAACACATCATCATCATCTATCTTTTTAATTTTAAACAATCATATTGCAAGTGAGAACTGTACTTACCTAATCTCCAAACTTACTCAATCTTTTATGGTAGGTAACACGACGATTTGAGTCTTTGATGTGCTCGCTTCTTTGAAGAGTTCATGAGCCAAACATTCATATTAACCATAAGTCACTAATAATACTATTAACAACATATAAACATCTCATACTATCATTGAACATCACCTTATCATGTAATAACCTCAAGAAGCAAAAAATCACAATTTATGAACCTAGGGCATATTTCCAAAAGTAGGCAGAATGACCTTTATTCACTTAAAAATTCATAATAATTTCATCTTAACTCCAAATCAGTTAAATCTAGTGGCATAGAAAACTAGACTAAAAAACAAAGAATTTGATATATTACATGCATATTTTGACAATAATTTACATGAAGAAAAAGTCCTCGAAAGTCAGCCTAAATTTCAAGTTCGTGTAAACTATACAGCTTCCAGGGTCAACTTCAAAAAATCATAACTATTTAAAGAAAACTGTAATTCAAGCGTTTCAAAAGCCAAACGAAAGCTTAGGATGTCTAGTATTTGAAAACAATATAAGAAAAATATAAATAGAGCAATATAGAATCGAAAATTATTGAAACACAACGGCTATTGGGTGTTTGTATGAAAAATAGACTTAAGGCATCAAAAAATTTCAATACCAATCCATAGCCTAATAAGACCTCAATTAAAATTGTAAACACATAACTAAGATGATGATAATTGATAATAAAATACACCTATAAAGATCTATATAACAAAAATATAAAAATCTATGATATGTTTAATGGGAGGTTAGTCAAAACAACTAAATTATCAATTCTTTTCAATCACTAATTGACATGATACAAATATGATAAAAGAATCCATATGACGATAAAAATAATTGTAATACTAACATAATAAACCAAAACATCAAACAAACATATTAAATGATTGATATGCTTACCAAGATGAATGCAATTAGGGAGACTATAAATCTTGATAAAGCCAAAGAAAACCAAGCAAAAAGCCAATTAATGAGAAAAGAATGAAGTGTGAATCTAATATTACTAATTGGAGGTCTTTATATAGTTTTTATCTGGAGACTAAAACCTTAATCCTACTCTAATTCATTTTTTTTTTTTGCCTTCCACGTGCTTATCTCTTCTCTTTTTTTTCTCTTTTTTTTTTTTCTTTTTCAAGGCAAGTTTGCTGCAAACCCAAAAGGCCCAAGTATAGCTCACAATTCACGTGTACAACATATAAAACCATATATAATATATATAAAAACTACATATATAGTATTTTATATATATGATTTAAGTTATATATTATCATATATATTAAATGAAAACAAATCAATATTAATTTCTTCTTATTATACTCTAATCAATTAAAACAAAATAAAATACATCATCACATTATTATATTATAGAATAACTATAATCTCCACATAATTAGCATGAATCTTCTTAGCATATTGAACCCCTTGTCACTGTCACCTGTAATGTCACTAAATAGCACATTAGTAAAAAATATCATTGTCATTTATTTTAGCATTAGACTCTCTATTTGTCATTAACAGAAAACTTGGGTGTTACAGAATTGTTCTCAGGACTTTAATTTTTGTTGGGCGGGATAAGTAAAGTATATTAGACGACATTTAAAAAAATGTCATCTAAAGTAATGCATTAGAAGACGGTTTTTAAGAAACTATCGTTTAAAGAACATATCACTTAATTTTAATAAATGTCACGTGACTTATGAGGATGGTTTCTTTGAGATCATTTGTCTAATGAGAGTCGCGTAAAGTCAAATTTTTCGTAATGAATTCATATCATAAGTGAGATTCCTATTTACCTAGTTTTCATATATATTTTTTAATTTTTTAATCAAAAGAAGTACTATCTGTGATACTTAGATACTATGTAAAAACATTCAACAAGAGTGTAAGGTTAACTTTTCTTATACTATTTAATTTAGCATATAGGAAAAAGAATTAAATCTTTTCTTAGTAGAAAATTTTCTTTAATAAACGAATAAACAATCATTTAGGTTGTTAAAAGAATTAATTAAATCAAATCTTTGTAACTCAGAATTTTTGCTTAAATAATTTTCTTAATTGCCTTTAATTGATCATGCTAACATTGATAATTAATTAATTAATTATCTTTGTCTAAAAACTTAGCAAAATAACTTCTATATTATATATGTAGGCTCATAACTGTATAAAATACCTATTTGAATATGAATAATAACAGTGAGCCCATAAGCTCATATTTGATTGCTATTCATTTTAGTAAGCCCTGTCATAGCCCACTAACATTAGGAGTATAATGCGGTATTTTGAACACTGTATTGGGAGGGACTTCGGTCCAAAAAGAGCCTTTGTACGTGAATAGGTGTTGGGGCCATAATTCAACAATCTAATGTTGCAGATCTAGTGCTACGGGTTTTTTTTTTTTTTTTTTCACGAATCTTGTTTAAAAATGATTTGTAAAATCTTCATAGTTATTGGGAAAAGCCATATTACATAATACTAAAAATTCTATGTAAAAATTGTATTTTAAAATGGAATCTGAATTTGACAATATCGTCTACTGTAAACTTGTGCAGTTATTTGAGTTCTAAAACTTCTCTATTGGTTGTAAAATGAGATTTTGCCGCTAGATAGGATCATTATTTAAAATTCATACTACCATGGCACTTTACGCTAGTTTTGAAAATCAACATCTAACTGTTTGTTAGAGGCAGTTTTTTTAAAAATTTTTCCTCACAAAAGTTATTGTTTCAATGAGATTTAAAATTTTCTTGTTTTTTGAAATTTTAATTTATGTCGTTAACATCTCCATATTCATTGATTTCCAAAACTATACCAAATTAAATAGTTTTTTATATAAAAAGTTTGAACTATTTTAAAAATCTATTTTGTACAACATGTTAGCGGCAAAATTGAAAAAAAATTTCATGAAAGTTCTTTGTTTCAACAAAAAATAAAACTTTCACGTTTTCTATAGAAACTAGGTCAAACTTATTTGGGATCGTTTATTCTAAAACAAAAACTATATTATTTTGACAATTTTTAAAACGTAAAACCGTGCAGTTCAAAAAAAAAAAAAAAGCTTGAAATGTTGCCTTAGAGTTGGAAATGACATTTTGATATTTCACATAAAATTATTTGTATCGTAGAGATCTGAAAGTTTTACCCTTGAGGACTAATTTGGAAATAATCTCTAGGTGTCCTTCCTTCTCCTCTTGATTAGAGGAAGTTTAAGTGTGTGGGGGGAGAAATTTTTTCTTTGAGAGAAAATGGGAGAGGGAAGCTGTAACGCCCGCCGTTTTTTTTCTACGGATACTTATGTTAATTTAACGTTAGAATGTGATATTTTAGTGTTATTATTAGTAAATTAACTTTTTATTTAGTAATGTCACAGGTGACGGCCTCGTGGGATCGATGTACTCGGAATGTTCATGTCAAAAGTGATGATAAGCTTAAAAGTATTTATTTTTTTCAAGAGTTTCAACTTGCTTTAAATTAGCTGTAACACCTCCTTACGGACGTCACAAATGTTGTTACTTTCATTCTTGTTATCATTATTTATAAGATAAACCACTTAAATTTAAACATATCCCAAGATCCATGCATACAATTTTTTTTTAAATATTCCAAATATTTCAAATCCCTTTTTTTTCACAGTTTATAAATGCCAAGTTAACAAAACCATAATTCAAATAAAATTTCAAAAAAACTTTAAAATATGTTTAAATAGTTCGGTAGACCAAACTTCTGCAAAATCAAAATAAATGTAAAGCAAGTCTTTTTACTTAATAGTGTAGAAATTTAAGCATTCAAAGAAATAAAAACATAGTTCAAAAAAAAAAATTCCTTCTTGGCGTTCTTCCGTTTCCAATCCATCGTTCATAGCCTACACGTCCGTCCTCACCCTCCACCTATTCCATGGTCTTCTTACCTTTATTTGCAACATGATTATAAACTAAGCAAAAGCTTAGTAAGTACACTTTCCTATTTGACAACATAAAACATTTTATAAACATCTTTTTGAAACATCATAATCATAATCATCATTAACATAATAGTATATTTGGCACAGTTTTATATAGAACATATCTTTTATTGTCATTATCCACTTTAAAAACTTCATCCATTTTATCTTTGGGGGCCCAAGTGTTGCACCATAAACATCATCATCGTAGACGCACCGTCATGAGATGAGAGGGGTAGCTAATCCCAAACCAAACATGACAAGTCCAACCTACGGGACATCATAAACATAAAGATAAACATAGGGTGTACCATACTTAATTAAGTTATAGATATATATAGATATACTTTTAACATTCCTTATCATTAAAACATTCATTAAACTTTCTTGTTGCAACATGAGTTTTCATAAGAAAAACCATATGTAAAAACAAACTTAAGAATCATCATAAAACATGTTTTCAAAACCTTTTTATAAACTTTTATCATGTTGCATGTGAGAATGTACTTATTTGTCTTACTTGCTTATTAAACCTTCACTTGGGTGACGTTGCTGCGATTCTCAGTATGCTCGCCTTTTGGAGTGTTCATGTCAAATATTCATATTGACCACAAGTCACTAGCAATACTATTAGCAATATATAAACATCTCATACTATCATTAAACATCACCTTATCACGTAATAATATCAAGAAGCACAAAATCAAAATTTATGAACCTGGGGCATAATTCCCAAAAGTAGGCAGAATGACATTTATTCACTTAAAAATTCATAATAATTTTATCTTAACTCCAAATCAGTCAAGACCAATGGCATTAAAAACTAGACAAAAAAAAAAGAATTTGATATATTACATGTATACATTGACAATAATTTTCATGAAGAAAAAGTCCTCGAAAATCAGTTTAACTTTTGGGTCCGTGTAAAATTGCACAGCTTTCAAGGTCAACTTCAAAAATTCATAACTATATAAAGAAAACTCCGATTCAAGCAATTCAAAAGCCAAAAGAAAGGTTAAGGGGTCTAGTATTTGAGAAAAATATAAGAAAAATATAAACAGAGCAATACAGAATCAAAAGTTACTGAAACACAACAGCTGTTAGGTGTTTGTATGAACAGTAGGCATAAGGCATTAAAAAACTCAATACCACTTCATAAGCCAATAAAACCTCAATTAAAATTGTAAACATATAATTAACATGATACTAATTAATAATAAAATATACCCATAAAGATCTACATAACGAAAATATGAAAATCTATGATATCTCCAATCTAGGGTTTAACGAAAGGTTAATCAAAACAAGTAAATCATCAACTCTTTGCAATCACCGATTGATATAAAATACATACAATAAAAGAATCTTTGTAATGATAATAATAATTCTAACACTAACATAATACACCAAAACTATAACATATCCAAAATTAGCTTCAAATAAATTTTCAACAATTCAAAACATGCATTAGAATTCAGAGACCAAACAAACTCTAATTACCTAAAGCAGTGAGCAACACATGATTACAAAATTCCAATACTTAAAATAAAATTACTTTAACCTAAAATTTTTATGACAACCTAATAAAATATGTATACAGCATCACAAAAAGTCTCATTAGCAAATAAATTTGTGTAGCTATACAAATAGGTCACATATACAAGAAGTCCCAAATTCACCGAATAGACAGCCATAAAAACCTATCTTAAAGAAAATTCAAGAACTCATAAAATATTTATCAAGTAACTACGAAATTTTTCAAAACATAACTTAACATATACATGAATATCTTTGTAAAATTTCATTGAAATCAAAGGACGTTTGCCTCATAAACATGGACTATACTTTTGTGTAAAATACCAATCAACAACAGTTTGGTCATGAATGGTAGAGAATAAAAATTTAATATCTCAGCGTAAAAAATTCCAAATGACATGAAATTTAAGGAATATCACATAACACATATATAAAAATCATACTAAAATTTTAGAGCAAACAGAAATTTGTAGACAAAGTTATGGGGGTTGGATTACAAAGGAAACAAAATTTCAGTAATAGTCTAGAATGAGTTTCTTACCTCCAAAACGATTATTCTCAATTCTCTTGAATTTATCTAAGTGAAAACTCAATATTTCATTCAATTGTTTGCAGAAAAAGAAGGGAGAGAAGGAAAGAAAACGTGAAGAAGAAAGAGATAGTCTCTTAGAAAATTTTAAAAAGAGAGAATTTTCTTTGGCTAGAAATTAAGAGAATGAAGACTTTGGTGGCTTAGAGGTATATTTATAGATTTATGAGAGAGAAGAGATTAGATGAGTGTAGAAAATCTTAATCCTAATATAAATCAATTTCTCTTTTCTTTTCCTTTTTTTTCTCTATTCTTTTCCTTTCTTTACATTATACATATATATAATAATATAACATAATGTAATATAATATAAATGTATAATATAATATAATAATATAATATAAATATATTATATTATAATATAATATAAAATAATTATAATATATAATTACTATATACAACAATAATATTTACTCGATAACCCTAAAAATATTAATTTTTACATTATTCTCTTGGACATTTTATATTATCTAACTTCTTAACGCCATAATAAAAAAAATGCTACACATGTAATTATCATGACATAAATATTCTAAGCACATTGATCCCATGAGGTCGTCACCTACTACATTACTAAATAAAAAGTTAATTTACTAATAATAGCACTAAAATATCACATTTTAACGTTAAATTAACATAAGTGTCCATAAAAGAAAACGACGGGCGTTACAGAAACTAGCTTTTTGTCACAAGGTGCACAATTTTTGTCCCATCCTAACCATTGGAGGCTCATGAAGACTTTAGGATTCTCTAGAGTATTTTCTAAGCATTAGAATCAATTAGAATACTCTGGAAGATCCTAGAGAAATCAATGAGGTATAGTCATGGAGTTTCTAGAATGATTCGCAATATTCTAAAAGTTTCCATGACATTCTAGAAGGTTCCATAATATTCTAGAAGATTCTACACGGGTCTAGAATACTCAAGAAACATCTAGAACTCTCTGGAAGATTCTAAAACCCTTTGAAAGACCCTAGAGAACTCTAAAACTTTCTAGAACATTTAAGATACATATAACATACTAGTATATTGTAGAATTCTCTAGAGCCTTTTACACTTTGTACATAGTTTAGTACCATGCTAGAATGTTCTAGGCTAGCCCTCTTTCCAAATGATTATGAAATGTTCTTGGGATGGCTCTTGGCCTATAAATAGGGGAATGCTCCTCATTTGCCATCCATCCTCGACACTTGTAAAGACTACTTTCATAATAGAAATCTTGTTTTCACTCTTATCATTCTCATAGAGTTATTTCTTTGATTTCACCAACATTTTGCTTTGCCTTCTCACTTTGTCCTTGAGAGTTTGGGTGAAGTTAGGCTTACTTAGCATCGTGATTGTGCTAAGGCCGCACGGTTGCTTAGTTGAAAAGATTAAGGCCGTGACAGTTGGTATCAGAGCCTCGGTTTAGCCATGACGAAAACAAAAGCAAGTGTTGGAATGGACACTACAAATGCGAAGAAGTCAGAGCAAGGGCAAGATCGTGAACTACAACTCGATCCCACAACACCAAAGCCACAGGGGAAGTCCAAGGACGTGGTTTCTAGCTTTGATGCACGCTTAACTTGGGTGGAGGATAGCGTGAGTGCCTAGGATGCACAGATGGAGGACATAGACCAATGGTTGGACGGTCTAAAGGCGGAGGATGCCGAACTCCATGGGGCCATGCGTGAGTCCCTTAGCAGGCTAGAAGAGTCCTTAAGAAAGGACATTCGGGATCGTTGGGAACAGCTCTCAACGAAGGTGGCTCGTGTTCGAGACGTGAATTAGAGGGAGATCAATAACGTGCTTATCCAGTTGGAAGAAGCATGTGTCGACCTTGCATTGTGCAAGTGAGCAGTTGCAATCGGTCCTATCACACCTACCATTGAGGCATGCAAGATTAATGTGCCAAAACCTAAGAGCTTTATAGGCACGCGTAATGCTCGAGAGGTAGACAACTTTCTTTGGGGTTGGAGCAATACTTTGGCATTACAGGCATTGTAGAGGATGTTGCCAAGATCCAAAAATCTGCTTTATACCTTACAGACACCGCCATGTTATGGTGGCATAGAAGGCAAGAGGACATCAAGAGAGGTACGTGCACCATTACCACTTTTGATGCCTTTAAAATGAAATTAAAAGGCAATTCTATCCTGAGAATGCCGAGGAAGAAGCACGTGGTCGCTTGTGGAGACGTAAATAATCGGGTAGTATTCGGGACTACGTGAAGGATTTCATAAATCTCATTCTGGAGATTCAAGATATGAGCGACAAGGACTCCCTTTTCTTCTTTATGGATGGCCTACAACCATGGGCAAAGACCAAACTTAGGCGTCGTGGTTGCAAGATCTCGCTATAGCCATTGTGGTTGCTGAGAGCTTGATTGACAATTCAGGCCAAAAAGAGTTCAAGTCCAAAGAGAAGAAAGGCAACACCAACAAGGGTAGGGGAGACCACTCGAAAAACCATCACAAGAAGGGAGGCAAAGACCATGCCTTATCCACACAAAAGGATAAGAGGAAACAAAAGGAGGGTCAAGACAATTCTAGACCTAAAAACAATTGCTTCCTATGCAACGGGCCTCATTGGATTCATGATTGTCCTAAGAGAAAAGCCCTTAATGCTATGACCGCATCCTTTGAAGGGTAAGGGATAGAAGGTAACAAGGAGAGTGCTCATGTTGGCACCATGCAACTCTTGAATGTTATTCAGAGTACTCCAAAGACTCAAGCCAAGGGATTACTATTCGTGGATGCTAACATCAATGAATTCTTGGTCATGCCTTTTGGACTTACAAATGCACCTGCCACTTTTTGCACCTTGATGAACAAGCTTTTGCATCCTTATCTTGATCAATTTGTAGTAGTATATTTGGATGACATTGTGATATATAGCCAAACTTTGGAGGAACACTTGCAACACTTGAGGAAAGTGTTCCAAGTCCTAAGAGAAAATGAGCTATATATCAAGAAGGAAAAATGCTCCTTTGCCCAAGAAGAAGTGATGTTCTTGGGGCATAAGATAAAGGATGGAAAACTCATGATGAAGGATGCAAAGGTGCAAGCTATACGAGATTAGGAACCACCAACAAAGGTGCATGAGTTAAGGTCCTTTCTTGGACTTGTGAACTACTATCGTGCTTTATTAAGGGCTACTCAGCAAGAGCAGCTCCTTTGACGGATCTCCTTAAGAAGAATCGGACTTGGGAATGGAGTATAGAATGCCAACATGCCTTTGAAGATCTGAAGAAGGCTATTTGCAAAGAGCCAGTTCTCAGCCTACCCGACCACTCTAAGCCTTATGAAGTCCACACCGATGCTTCAAACTTTGCTATTGGTGGCGTGCTCATGCAAGATGGTCATCCTATTGCTTATGAGAGCTGAAAGCTTAACGACACAAAACGTCGCTATACCGTCCAAGAGAAGGAGATGACGGAAATCATCCATTGTCTAAGGGTTTAGCGACACTACTTGTTAGGCTCCAGGTTTGTCATAATGACCGATAATGTTGCTACTAGCTACTTTCAGACCCAAAAGAAGTTGAGTCCAAAGCAAGCTCGATGGCAAGACTTTCTTGCGGAGTTTGATTATTCCTTAGAGTATAAGCCAGGGAAGGCAAATGTTGTGCAAATGCTCTTAGCCGTAAAGTAGAGTTGGCATCCCTCAACCGTGTTGATAGCCTCTTGCTTAACTACATCAAGGAAGGACTACAACAAGATCCTCTTGCAAGGAACATTACTACCCTTGTAGAAGAGGGTAAGACAAGAGATTTTTGGATAGTAAATGACTTGCTCTACACAAAGGGACACAGACTTTATGTGCCAAAGTGGGGAAATCTCCGAAGAGAGCTGATAAAAGAGTGCCATGATTCTAAGTGGGTAGGTCACCCAGGTATGAAACGCACTCTTGCTCTTTTAAAGACAAGTTATTATTGGCCATAAATGCGGGATGAAGTAGAGACTTATGTGAGGACTTGTCTTGTATGCCAACAAGACAAGATTGAACAACAAGCACCAGGTGGATTGCTTGAACCCTTGTTGATCCCAGAGAGGCCATGGGAAAGTGTTTCCATGGACTTTATCACTTCCTTGCCAAAGTCAGAAGGGTATGGAAGCATTATCGTGATAGTTGATCAGTTTAGCAAGTATGCCACCTTCATCCCTACACCTGCTGATTGTACTACTGAAGAAATGGCATGGTTGTTCCTACGCCATGTGGTGAAGCTTTGGGGAGTACCTTCAAACATTGTGAGCAACCAGGATCCTCGCTTCACTGGAAGGTTTTGGACAGAGCTTTCAAGCTACTTGGTTTGGATCTAAACTTCTCTACAAGCTTTCACCCCCAAAGTGATGGCCAAATAGAGCGCATCAATGCACTCCTTGAGTTATACTTGAGGCACTATGTGAGTCCTAACCAATGAGATTGGGCAAAGTTGCTTGATGTGGCCCAATTTTCTTACAATCTTTAAAGGAGTGAGGCAACAAACAAGAGTCCCTTCGAGGAAATCATAGGACAACAACCGATGACACCTCTTACACTTGTCACAAACTATGAAGGCAAGAGTCTAGTGGCATTCAAGTTTGCAAAGTCATGGCATGAACAAGCTGAGTTGGCTCGAGCCTACTTAAACAAGGCATCAAAAAGGATGAAGAAATGGGCGGACAAGAAAAGGAGGCTGCTAGAGTTCAAGGAAGGAGACCTTGTTATGGTGAAATTACTTCCCCAACAATTCAAGTCCTTAAGGAAGGTCCACAAGGGCTTGGTGAGGAGATATGAAGGACCTTTCCCTATCATTTGACTTGTTAGTAAGGTTTCCTACCAACTCCAATTACCTCCAAAACTGAAGATTTATGCAGTCTTTCATGTTAGTCTCTTTAAGCCATATCATGAGGATATAGATGATCCTACAAGAGGGGAGTCTAAACGTGCGCCAACTGTCGTGGTAACTTCATTTGATAAGGAAGTCGAAAGCATACTCGCTGATAGGCTAATTCAAAGGCGTGTCGTACCAAACTATAGGGAGTATTTAGTTAAATGGAAGAACTTGCCAGATAGCGAAGCTAGCTGGGAGCATGAAGATGCACTATGGCAGTTCAAGAACAAAATCCGTCAGTTTCAGGAAGAAGGCGTGACGAGGGCATCACAAGAATGGCTCATGAAGACTCTAGGATTCTCTAGAGTATTTTCTAAGAATTGGGATCAATTAGAATACTCTGGAACATCCTAGAGAAATCAAGGCAATGAGGTAGAGTCATAGAGTTTCTAGAATGTTCCGCAATATTCTAAAAGCTTCCATGACATTCTAGAAGGTTCCATAATATTCTAGAAGATTTTACACGGGTCCAAAATACTCAAGAAACATCTAGAACTCTCTGGAAGATTCTAGAACCCTTTGAAAGATCCTAGAGAACTCTGTAACTTTCTAAAACATTTGAGATACATGTACCATACTAGTATAGTGTAGAATTCTCTATAGCCTTTTATACTTTGTACATAGTTTAGTACCATGCTAGAATGTTCTAGGCTAGCCCTCTTTCCAAATGATTCTAGAATGTTCTTGGGATGGCTCTTGGCCTATAAATAGGGGAATGCCCCTCATTTGCCATCCATCCTCCACACTTGTAAAGACTACTTTCATAATAGAAATCTTGTTTTCACTCTTATCACTCTCATAGAGTTCTTTCTTTGACTTCACCAACATTTTGCTTTGCCTTCTCACTTTGTCCTTGAGAGTTTGGGTGAAGTTAGGCTTACTTAGCATCATGATTGTGCTAAGGCCACACGGTTGCTTAGTTGAAAAGATTAAGGTCGTGTTATTTTGCTCTAGAAAAAATGGGGGAGAATGGCAAAAATAAGTTCTTATTGGAAACATGTCTTTATATAGACATAATACTAATTGGGCTTTTGTTACTTAATCATGGTTTATTTGGTTTTTAAACTAGTTTATTAAGGTCAAAGCTTGGTCCAAGTTTGCCTAAGTGTGGCACCTGTGGTGAAGAAAAATTAGAGGGAAAAAAGTTCTATCATTTAGTCAACATTAGGCCAAGGCATTATATTATTCATAAGGTTAAATCATGTTTCTTTGTCACCATACTTTACACACAAAGATCCCTTAAATCATAGAAGCAAGTATTTTTTTTTTTTTACTGGTTGGGGGAAACTAGCTACCTAACAAGGACTCTTTGGTTACCGACAAGTCCTCTAATTTTGCCTAATCACAGTTTGACACTAACGTTCAAATCAATCAGTAATGATGATTTTACTAAATCACATAATGAAGTTGGGCTGCCATTGATCTTAAAACTCTTTCCAGATCGCATTTTTACTAAATATGCTTCTCACGTAACCTTTATTATAGCTATAAGGCAAGTAAGGATTTTTTGCGTATTAAAGTGTTTCTCAACACACTAGTAGCACCACACTGTACTTGAAATTCATATATCGATTTTTTAGGTTATTCATGGTTTGAAATTTCCTTTGCCTTGTCAATCAAATAATTGGTTCATAAAAGTTAATAAATTTAAGTATAATATTTAATATATAATTTTAAAATTTACATATTAATTTCCCAAATTTTTTTATTACAAAAAACAAAAAAAATTATTGGAAAATTCTTGACTTAAATATTTAAATTACAATGTTTAGTTTTGTGATTCTCTTAGTCATTATACTAGATGACTTTATATGCACTCACTTCCTCATCCAACAACCACGTGCCATGTAGCTTCCACTTAACTTTCTACTAATCCCTCACTACAACGTGTCCTTGCATGTGTTAGACACCCTAAGAGAGCCGCTCCTTGTGCCGAAGTAAAGAAAGAAATAAAAGGCAGCCACCTTTTTAAAGACATCGTCAATTCATATGCTAGAGGCAGGCCTAGGGATGGCAATGGTGCAGATTAGGATGAGATAGTCTTCTTGTCAACCCGTCCCGTGAACAAAAATATGCCTATTATTGCCCTATCAATTCACATAAATTGGCAAAAGATAGGGCGAGTTTTTCTGTCATAGGTTTAGAGGACTCATGGTACCCCATTTACCCAATTAATTATGTTATGATAAAATAAATAAGTAATTAATTATATAATTGACGCACTTATATGACTATAAATTAAAATAAAATAAAGTTACTTATTTGATTTTTTATAGATATTATATAGTCTAACATTTCACTTATAATTATATATATGGCATATCATATATAATATTTAAAAATATAATAAAAACTATACAAGGCTGGTAAATGGGGAATAAGGCAGGGGACTTTTATACCCGTCCTTGGCCTGTATCCCGTGACAGGTTACGCCTTTAAACCATTTATAATCTTAACCCATTTATAATAGGTTTTCCACGTCCTGCATAAGATGGGTCCTCGGGGGTAAATGGGTTTGTAGGTAAAATTGTCTTACGTGTCCTCGGGGGTAAATGAGTTTATAGGTAAAATTGTCATCCCTAGGCATACCTGATACTGGGCGGGACCAAAGGGCAAAATCAAGAGAGGAAAATGCAAAAATAAATAAATAAATAAATTCATAGCATAGGTTTACTTTAAGGTTTATGGCAATTTTATCTCTTAAATTTTTTGTATTTTGTTACACAAATTTGTTTAAGTGGTTTAGTTAACGGTTTGGACCCTAAGATGATCCAAATCACCCAAGTATACATATATGTAATTTTTAATTTTTGAATATTATATATATATATATCAACTTTTATTGGTCCTAAAAGAGGTTCATGCAATAATAATTCAAGTTTAAAACTTAATTGTATTGTTTTAAGTTATTTTACTTGTGATTCTTTAATAGTTGCCTTGTTGCTTTGTAATTTGTATTTAAATTTTAGACATTTGCTATCTAGTTATATTTGTGACTCTTTAATTTAATTGTTGGTTTGTATTAAAACTTTAAATGATGGACTTTTAGATTTTTCTTTTTATTTTTTAAATTAGATTTTAAACTATTAATTTTATCTTTATTTTTATGTATTATCGATTTTAAAATTTTTATCAAATATTGATTTTATTTTATAAGGAAATATTGAAAACTTTTTAATTTTAAGCCTGAATCGCCCAAAATCATTTTTTTATACAAGAGGAGGAAAAATGCCACCACTTTTGAGTGAGGTTAAGTGTAACTCAACCTTCAATCTATAGTTGAGGTGGAAGGACTTACAACCAATTAAACTGCCCTCACTTAACTCCGAAATCATTTTCTGTTGTTGGATGTTTCACGTCGCCATAAAAAATGAACATTTGATGTAAATATCTTTGGATAATTTCAATGACACTATAACACAAAGTGCAATTTCTAACAAGAGGTCGAAGTCTCAGAGTATAAAAGCACAGAATTTTAATTTGGGGCTTTTTTTTTTTTTTTTTAACACATTTCTTCATCAGCCTCTCCTTGCGTTGACATTTTCAAGACTTCATATTCGCGTTGGCATGCCATAAGACCACATGGCCAACACAACGTACACCACTGCTTCACCATCCAAATCTCAATTCATTTCCAATTTCTCTTCACACACGCCAATTATCACCTCCAACTTCCATATCAAGCTATGGCCGAAGCTCTGGTTCCTGCAGTCCTAGAGCTCTTGGTTTCCTTAGCTGGTCAGGTACAACAACAGGAATGGTGTCTGATCAGTGGAATTGAGGGGAAAGTTGAAAACCTCACCAGCAATCTTCAAGCCATTCAAGCAGTGCTTGTGGACGCGGAGAAGAGGCAGATCAAGGAGGCCAGTGTGAGACACTGGTTATGGAGACTCAAAGAAGTCTGCTTCCAAATCGATGCCATGCTAGATGAGTGGAACACCGCCGTTCTCCTCCGATCTAGCAAGGTACGCATCTTCTATTCAGTGGGTTTGCGTTGTAGAATGGCTCGCAAGATAAAAGAACTAAATCAAAAGCTGGATTATATCTCCTCCGAGAAGGAAAGATACAACTTTTCCAGTACTACATATAATATGAACACTACAATTGAACCTCTACGACCAAAAACAACCTCATTTGATGTTAATATAGCTGAAGTGTTTGGTAGAGAGGCTGAAAAGAACAAGTTACTCACGAAGTTGCTAAGTGAGAGCAGCGAAATCGCTAAGAGAGGGCTCAAGATCATTCCTCTAGTAGGAGCTGGGGGAATTGGTAAAACCACACTAGCCCAACTAGTGTATCATGATGAGCAGGTTAGTGCTCATTTTGACTTGAAAATTTGGGTGTGTGTGTCAGACCCTTTCGATGAGACGACAATTGCAAGAGTAATTGCTGAATCTCTTAAAATTCATGATTCCTCTAATTTGGTTGGATTTCAAACCTTATTAGAACGCATTCATGAATCAATTAGAGGAAAAAAATTTCTTCTTGTCCTAGATGATGTATGGGCTGAAGATGATGCTAAATGGAAACAACTAGAAAACTCTCTGAGAAGTGGGGCTGTAGGAAGTACAATTTTGGTGACAACTCGGAAAGAGCAAGTTGCCATCATGATGGGTGCAAGAAATAGCATGATTAGCATAGAACTTTTGTCTGACGAGTTTTGTTGGTCAATATTTGATCATATAGCATTCCTAGACAAAGAGAAGAGTGAGGAATTAGAGGAAATTGGAAGGCAAATTGCACATAAGTCCAAGGGCTTACCTCTTGCTGCAAAAGCATTAGGAAGTCTTATGCGTTTTAAAAAGTATACTAAAGAAGAGTGGGAGAGAGTTCTGTTTAGTGAATTATGGGAACTGCAAGGGATTGAGAATGAAGTTTTCGTTCCACTCTTGTTAAGCTATTATGATTTGCCTCCTCTTGAAAAGCGTTGTTTTTTGTATTCTTCATTTTTCCCAAAAGACTCTACCATTGATAGAGACAATTTGATTCTATTGTGGTCATCAGAGGGTTATTTAGACATCAAAGAAGACTACAAGAGAAAAGGCAGAGACTGCTTTGAGAATTTAGCAATGCGGTCTCTTTTTCAAGATTTTGAAAAAGATGAGGAGGGAGACATTATAAGATGTAAGATGCATGATATAGTGCATGATTTTGTCTTGTTTCTCTTGAAAAATGAATGGTTGAACGTACTCTTAAATTCGGAGGGACGGAATATAAATCGAGTAGAAGAGAAGGCATTTCATTGTACGCTAGTATTAGAATCTGGGGCAGAAATTCCTCCTTCAGTTTACAACAAAAACTTTTTACGAACACTGTCTATTAGGAGTTTGGGCAGGGAAAGTGAAATCAGGTGGGATATGTTGTCGAAGTTAACATGCCTTAGGACTTTGACTTTGGATAATTGTGAATTGAAACGATTACCAAATGATATTGATAAATTGATACACCTAAGGTATCTCAGTTTAACAAGTTTGTGGCGCCGGGATGTGGAATTGCCAGAGAGTCTGTGCAATTTATTCAATTTGCAAACATTAAAATTGAAGTGCAGTGTACATCGGCTTCCAAAAAGGATCCACAAACTCGTCAACTTGCGACATTTGTATTTGGAAGATCCAATTTTGCTCCCACAAGGCTTGGGAAAACTAACCTGCTTGGAGACATTAAATAAGTTTGAGGTCAGTACGAACGACAATGGGGTATTCAATCAGAGGCATATGAAGCTTGAAGATTTGGGCAAGTTGATTCATCTTAAGGGGAGTCTTTTTATTGTTATGATTGGAAGGGTAAAAGTCGTGGGTGAAGCTGAAAAAGCGCAGCTCAAGAGAAAAGAAGGCCTCGTTGAATTGACTCTGGTTTTTTTTGAGTTTTTAGAAAAGACATTGTTACTTGAAGGCTTACAGCCGCATCCAAACTTGAAGCATTTAAATATTAGGTCTTACAGTGGGACAACAGTGTTTGCTAGTTGGATGACGTCATTAATTAATTTGAAAAGCCTTGAGCTCCACGCGTGCTATAATTGTGAATGTTTAGCGCCTTTTGGAAAACTGCCCTCCCTTGAAACGCTCACTGTAGTGTATCTGACTGGAGTGAAAAGAGTGGGTCTTGAGTTTCTGGGAATAGAAGCTAATAGAGATTTAACGAAGATGGAAAATTGCCCATCCATATCATTCCCAAAACTGAAACGTCTCCAATTTTGGGAGATGTCGTCGTGGGAAGAGTGGGAACCATGCTCAGGCTCAACAAATGAAGATCATACTTGTTTAACCACTATAATGCCATCCCTTGTTTCCTTGGAAATCCGTTATTGTTATAGCCTAAAACCACCGCTTCCAGACTTCCTGCGAAAGACACCTCTTCAGAATTTAATCATAGAAGAATGTCCAAATCTCGAGAGTCTCTTGCAACAAGGAATGGAAACAAAGGAGTTAGTGAAGATTCTGACCTCCCCAACATCAGAACTCGCGACTCCTTCAGCTGCTGATGATAATGGTGAGAATCTCCAAGAGCACGGAGCACTACATAGTCTGACTTAAATGGTAATTTCTCCTCCCTCTTGCTGTATATCGTGTTATTTTTGCAACTAATACTCGATCCTTTTTAATTTATTTATGTTTTTAATATGCATTTCCCTATTTAGACAGGACATTTCCACCAATGAGCTAGTGCAACAAAACAGAGCATTATAGATATAAAATTAGTGGTAATTTCTCCTCGTCTGGCTATTTGCTCTAAAGTATAGCAACTGTTCACTTATTTATTTATTTATTTATTTTTTTTAATTTATTTCTTCGCATTGCTGGGAAGTATTTTCATCAATCTTAGCAGAAACAGACACTATAGTGCATACTTGATTTGAAGAATCTCTCTATATCTCTGGTAACTTCCGCTCTTATTAGTCATGGTTATTTTTACATTAGTAATTGTTGTATTATATTTTTAACAAAATGAAGAAGTCCAAAATGATTTTATTCAACAATTATATTTT
Source organism: Artocarpus heterophyllus (assembly GCA_025403435.1). Classification (NCBI taxonomy): domain Eukaryota; kingdom Viridiplantae; phylum Streptophyta; class Magnoliopsida; order Rosales; family Moraceae; genus Artocarpus; species Artocarpus heterophyllus. Next base: position 14,121,139 of record CM046342.1, read on the forward strand.
TAACAAATTGAAGAAGTCTAAAATGTTATTATTCTTCACCTACAGACTATAACCACTCTTGGTGTGAAAAATTTTGATACAAAATGTTATCGGTGGTTGTTCCTGATTATGTTACTGTTGTGCTAATTCAAGTCAAGGGCTGAAGTTGATATTTGCAATCTGTGTTGTGAAGATTTCAGCAAATATGGAAGTTGTGTAAATGATTACTCCAAGTTTCGTAAATTTTGTTGCGGAAGGTTTTTCCTGTGCATCCATGAACATCTTAATATGGGCTTGTCAATTTTCTTCGTCGTTCTTCCTAACAAAGTGTACAACATGTATGAAAATAGTTTTCGTCATTTTTTTTCACTTATATAATTTAAATGGTCCTGTGCTTAAATATTTCTGCTTCTAAGTGAATTCGTTTCTAATTTTTTGCTAATTTCAACTTTCAAATTATCAGATTGAATGTACTACAAGTCCAAATCAACAAATCACAACGAACTGCCAGGTCTGCACTTTCAAGTTGTAAAGAAAAACCTGCTGTGGTACAGGTAAATTATGTTTTTATTCCTATAATAGTCTCTTCCGGGGTTTATTACTCTTATGATTCAACAACTGATTCATATATTGTTGTATATGTTGTGGTTAAAAATCTTATTTTGCAACTTGAACAGCTGGCAAGAAGGTAGTGAAAGATCAACATGAGCTTCAATATCATGTGCATTGGTTTACGTAAATGGTATATTTCCTTCTAAAATGATTGTTATTCATGCAATATTTTATGACCTGCCTTGTATTTTGCATCATTTGATCAAATACAAAATTAATATCCACTAAAAAGTACCTTCAAACTTTGGGATAATATATGTTCTCAGGACTCAATTGCTATAAGAACATACCAAATCTCATTGTCACAGCTGCTTCAGCACGTTTTGCACAAGGGGTTTGTGTTATAATTAGTTTATTCTCCAAGTTCATATTGAGCTATTTTAGTAATTGTTAACTATTATGGAGAGTAGCTTTCAGTGACTAAAGTTTCTGGACTGTAATTTGTTCACAGGGTCTTCTTTATGATGATTCTTGATGATTGTTTTGGAGTCTCCAATATGAAAAAAATTCTTGCTTTGTTTATTCTGCTTTAAGCATCTTCATTTAGTGCAAGTACCATTAGGATATTGGATGAAGAACCGCTTGCGGTATAGCATTATGACACACGTAAAACAATTGCTATAGAATGATTTCTAAACTAGTATTGATAACTCATTTTCTTCATTCTTTTATTTTAAAGTAAATGACCTTTATGATTCCTTTGAAAATATATATTCTTCCTTTTGCAATTCCAGTCTCCTATCGCTCTTGCAATATTAATACTAGAGAGGACGTCAAGTTAAATGCACATGTTGATAGGTAAAATACCTCCAACACTGGTTTTTTTTTTATTTTTTTTGTTATTATTATTATTTTTTTCTAGTGGCTGTAGAGAGAATGTACTGTAAAATTCCAGGTCGCAGATCACTCCATTGAATGAACGACTTTCCAAAGGAAGACGTTTGAGGAATTTCTGTTTACTTAATTAACTAAAGCTTTTGTAATAAGAAAGTATGACAAGAAGATAGGCCAGCTTTTAGACCAAACAAGCCTTGAGTATAAGTCTGTTTACAATTCTTCATTGCTTTCTATTTGTATTATCAAATAACCATATTTATTAAATCTACTACACAGGCTTCTCATATTTTTCGAGGAGACAATCATGCAGTAGATAAGCTTGCTTTCTATGCAGTTCATATTGATAATTCGGCTTGATGGATAATGTTTACTATGATGTGACCGATTACATGTTTACATGTTGATCTTTTCGGATTCTCTTGTGGACAGAGGAGATTGTAGCTGTTTGAAGCTCGCTGTTCTAGCATTATACAGCGTTAGAAGATTGGAACATTTCATGTATGTTTTTTCCCTCCATCCCTTTTTTCCTTTAGGTTTTAGTGTGAGTTGGTCTTTAAAAGGCCTCTCTTTCTGTTAAGAGAGTATATTCTTCCGTTCCAGATATGTTGCATGTGCCAGTTTTTTTTCCTGCTTTTTTAGGATTTCCTACGTTCTATTTGGGTGGTTAAGTTTTAAGTTTTTTACATGTTGGAAGTTATTTTCCTATTTTGAAAATATTGGCTAAATTTTCTTTTTCACTTTAATAGATTGAGTGTAGGATGGGATTGTTAATGGGTGCCAACATAGCTGGGATCTACCGGTAACCAATGACTTAAATAATAGCAACAAGAAATTCACAGTATTTGTTGATGAGCGGAAAAGAACACCCTTCATTGAGATCAACTAATTTCAACTTGAATAAGGAACTTGTATAGGCCCATTGTTGCTTCGTCTAATTCTTTTGTTGGTTTCTGTTCAGGTTTTTGTTCTTTTCTGAATTTAGTGTGTTGCACTGCAGGAACATTCCACTTGTTAAGGGAGTAATTCGCAATCAAGGAATTTTCAATCCACGTTATCAATTTACAACAAAGAGGTTCTTTAATTAAATTTTCTATTTTCCTTATTTTGCAATCAATCATCAATATGACATCGAAAACAATTGAAGTATTGCAGTCTGTAAACGCTTTCTTTATAGCCAAAGATGTGTGGAAGAGATCTTGGAGCTCCATAGTTGGATGGCACTATGTGGTACCAGTAGATGATTTGGGGTCTTCTAATGGGATCTTTTCGTTGGAGGCAATTTGGGAAAACCTTGGTTGGAAAAAGTTTTGATGTGTCATCCCATATTCAAGTCTCTGGTGAGCAATTAATGTAATTTATGTACCAAGGAGGAATTTTGATGATTCATCAAAGGCTTTATGTCATCCGTAAATGGATCTAATTAATGTATATTTGACGAATTTTGTGGAGGATTTGAGGATTCTTTGAAGGCCTTATCTTTCCAGTGGGCCTTCTCAAGCACCCGGCACTATTGAAATTATTTGACATACCCTAGCTCCGGATGGCGTTGCATTTGGTAGTCCAGGTCATACTGAATGTGAAGTCTCTCCACTTGTAGATGTGTTTCACCATCGGTTGTTTTGCCATTCCTCCTGGTATTTGCTATGCTTTTTAAACAGAACTAGCTGCAGTTATTCATGACATTTGTTATATGCTTGGTCTTTTCATTGGAAAAAGCAATGCCTGAAGAGTAACTCTGTTTATTTGGTGGATCTTCTTTGGTGCAGGTCTCGCAATGTCTCTTGGTGTTGGCGTACAACTGGGGTTAAAATGTTTAAAATTTTATTAGATGGATTTTGTTGCTATGCAACATATCGAGAGACGAACACTATGGTTGACTCTTTGGCATTCCAAGCTCCCAGCATTATTACTTTAACTTGGTGGTGGTCTGCTCTTGGTTTCGTTTCTTCGGATGTTGTTGACGTCACTTCTAGTAAGCCTTATTATAGGTTTTGTTGATGGGGTTACTACTTTGCAAGCACAGACACTCTTTTTTCCTTTACTAGGTTTTTCTCTTTTGAGTTGTACTAGGAAGGTTTTTAATGAGGTCTTTCATTGACTCCGACTATCAAGCATCATTTAGGCAGAGTCTTTTGGTGTTAATTTCTGCTTCTGATTGTTTCACGTCTGTCTTTTATTCTAGTTGTATTTGCTTTCAGGATTTTTTAGATGGGTCATTACACAAAAAAGCTTGTAACTTGTTGGAATTATTTGGTTTTTCTTTTATTTGTTTAATAACATGTTGGGAGTGGGAAGATGATGAGGGTGCTATAGGGGTGCCAACCTAGTTGGGATTCTTTGGTGCATCTCCTAATTCCTATCACCCAACAATCTTATTATTTGAAAAAGCATTTTCAGTTCTGAAAGCAATGTTATCCAACAGCTTGAATGTCCCTTTGTTGGAGTATGCTGCAAATGCCTGTCTTGAATGCCCCTTCAAATGACTTGTTTTGTCCCTTTGTTAGGTTTATGTTCCGTTAGCCTCCTTCAACCGCCAGAATAAAGTTCTAAAATGCCTTCATTGGCTCTGCAATATATGTGAAGCGATTAAGACCAAATTTGCTCCAAACCAAATCCATAAATACATTAAAAAAAAAAATAGCACATAAATAAATGATCACACGCGTGCGCATACACGTTATAGATATATTTTTACGTAATTTTTACCGTATGCAAAAATCTATATCATATATACATCATGAACATGTTGGATTTGGAATACATTTTTCACAAAAAAAAAAAGTGATTATGGTGTAAAACATATAAAACAAAAAAAAATCTCAAAATTTTTGTCAAACATGCTATAGACCATTTTACTTTAACGCTAAATAAATATATATTAACTTCTGCTTACCTGGATGAAGATAAGATATGGTATTCTTCTTACGAGTATGAATGCTTTCAAGATAAAATCTTAGTCTTCCTCACCTAGTCCTTGACACAAAATGGACGCATAGGGAGCAATTAAGATTTCTAAGAATCACTCAACTAATTTGTAGTCTCCCGTTAATCTCAACATATAAGCAAAGCAGCTCTTGAGATAAAGAACACTTTTTCACTCTCTTTTTCTCTACATATTTAGTGAGGGATTTTTGGCTCAGTCTCTCCAAGACTCACAATTGTTTAGCTAATGAATAGATGAGACTTTTATTTATAGAAAAAACGTGACTCAATTAATTTTGGAAGTTTCCTGTACTTTAATTTTAAAGGACAAATATTTAATCAAAACAAAAAAGAATATTTCTCTTTCCTTGTCAGTATGTGGCGCTATGCACATAGATACTCTATCTGTGGGTATCTGTGAGTGGTGCAAATTTGAGGAGAAGGATGAGAGAAAATCTGCTTGTAACCCAATCTCATTTGTTTCCAAATTTAACTTTCTAAATTTGAATTAAAACAAATAGAAATTCTAAATATGGAAACTTGGTAATTAAGCTTTATACTACATAAGGAATATTCCTCTGTATAGTGTGGTGACACATACAGTGGGTGGACCTCACTGTGTGTCTTCTAAAATTAATTATTTATCATTAACATCTCATTATTCAATAATTATAAATTAATTCATAATTAATTTATTTTGAGTGGTATAACTTTAAGGAGAAGGATGAGAGAAAATCTGCTTGTTACCCAGCTCATTTGTTTTCAAATTTAATTTTCTAAATTTGAATTAAAGCAAATAGAAATTCTAAATGTGGAAACTTGGTAATTAAGCTTTATACTACATAAGGAATATTCCTTTATATAGTGTGGTGACCCATACAGTGGGTGGACCTCACTGTGTGTCTTCTAAAATTAATTATTTATCATTAAAATCTCATTATTCAATAATTATAAATTAATTTATTTTGAGTGATATCTAATTTAGAATTCCATAATTCTTAATTAATTATTTAGACTAATGATTCCACTTATCCATACAGTGTTTACAAGGATGGCCGGGGATTAATCGATGTATAATTTCAAGCTCCAATGCAACCAATATATTAATGAAACTCTTTAATTAATATATTACTCTTTTATTAATGTCAATGTAACTTTACTAAATACTTAGAATTGCACTTTTAAATTATAGATATAATTGCTCATCTCTTAAAGTTGTCCATTTGATATAGTCATTACATATAAGTTGATCCTCTCAAAATAATTAAAATTAGAGTTAGATAAAATCCGTTAACCTCTCTAATTACTTCTTTATCATTGAGTGTCATTGATTTTTTAATGAATAATAAATTCACGAACTTAATCACGAATTGAGAGCTTATATTATTCAAGACTCGAATCAATTCTCAACAGAATTACTTTTCTACTTCTCATTAGAGAAGGAATAGATTATATCTTGTGATATCAACATTCCCAACTTTTTACTTCATTATGCCTTCAAAATACAATAGATAGGATTAGGTTGTCGAATCCGTACGGAGTAAATAAAAAAAAAGAAATCCATAAAAACGAGTATGCTAATATCTCATAATTAAGATTATCTTATATATGATTATCGGTTAATGAGATCAGAACTTGCTATTTTTAACATAAATTATTAGCTGTTCATATCATAACCTCATGGTTATGCATAATCTTAGTATATACAGTGCATTTATGTAATGACTCATTACACTAACGGTTCAAATAAGGCCATTCTATTCTTAATGGAAATGGTCTGCACTATTAACGCTTAATTAAAAATTGGATACTTTAATTGAATAATTAATTATAACAATTAATTATATGTTACCGTCTAATTATCATCCTTAAATATTATCCTCTTGTATATAACATTTGTATACAATATATAAGGGCACATAGTGTAATGACAAGAAAAATCTAAGAAATTAATAAATATAATTAATTAAGTATTTTTTCATAACCATGCCATTAAGCTCATAAGAAGCACAAGTTTTGAGCTTATGAGCAAATTTTTGGTAGTATATAATATCATTGCACATCAAGGAATGCTCAAAATTTATGTTGGAATTTAAAAACTAACCTTAGCAATTTTTCTAGAAATATCATGTATGTCTTTGTGACTAAAGGATTTATGAAATTAATATAAATATTTTAAAATTCTATAGCAAATATTAAATTTAAATTTATTAACTATTGTGATAAAATAATTCAGTTAATAATTTCCACCACACAATTTAAGGCAGAAGACATTTCAATTTATAAATAACTTGAGAGCTTAAATTATAAGAATTTTAAGTATAGTACAATGTTAGTGGTATATTGAGAAACACTCTAACACATAGTAAATGCTTAACTACCTGCTAGTTAAGCATCCGAGTTACACGAGTAGCAATTTAAAAATGTTGTCCAAGTTCAAAATTTAACACTATCTGTAACGACCCTACTTACGTGGCCGTTACTCAACTTCATAATCTTAATACTTGAACATATTTTAATATGAGGTTCTTAAATTTGTGAAATAATTTTTTTTTTCTTTTCAAACAAACATTGAAATGAATTCTTAACATAATAATTTTAATTTCTCAAACGTGATTAAAACGTGATAGCAATTATGTTTTTAAAACATAACCATAGTATTTAAAGACTTGATTTATTACATCATATATTTACTTCTTAAATCATAGCCATAATAAGCCCTTGAAACTTATCCTTTAAACATAGAGAAAATTATTTAAAAACTATTTCTTTTAACACATATTTTAATTTAAATAAATCTATTTCAAAAACAATTCAAAATTGAATACCGTTATAAAATCCCATTTTATATGTTGTTTAATGTTTTTTCAAATTATTCATATATTTTACTTGTAAAAAGAAACTTAAAACCAACATAGTGATTTTGTTAAAACTTAGTCTTTTAAAAACTAAACATAACAATAATTTCTTATAAATTATTTATTTAAATCTAACATATTAGTTTTCTTAAAGCATAACCATTTAGACTTTCATAATAACATATTCATAAAACAAATTCATTAAAAACCTTACTTATTCTAACATAAAACTTGTACAGCCATTTTTATTGTAAATGATCTTATAATTTTCTTACTTAAAAATTCATACGTATCTATTGCATTTTCTAATACAACATTTTTAGAACTTAACATTCTACAGACTAGGATTGTATAACTACAACCCCAGTTTCCAAAAACTTGTATCCATAATCTTATCTACTTTTTAATGCATACTTAATTTCGTAAAATAAAAACATACATAATTTTGTAAACTTATAAATGTGGAAATGTTATATTTGCGTGAGCGGTATCCATTCCCTTCTCCATCATTTGTCCACTACTCACCACTGCCCAGTCGAGTGATGCTGACAAGTTCCTTACCTACAGCATGAACACACTTAAATGAAGTTTTTTTTAGCAAGTAGGAAGTTCAACTCGCAAAACAATTTGAAGATCATTTGACAAATCAATGCATGATCATTTTATGCTTTCTTATTTATTTGTTTTATGCTCAGTTATTCAAACTTTATCTTTACTTATTATTTGGGCGCAGGTGATCGTACCAGTTGCGGGTGCGATCAACGAGATGTTAGGGTTTGCAAGGTCCCAACGGTACCGTGACCAATTATAATTTTTTACTTTAACATGGAGCCTCCTTGTGGGTTGAGAGGTTGGTATGACACCCTTAACTTATCTTGCTTAGTTTCACTTGTATTATTATGTGTATACAGTATGACATGTTACTACATAGCACTATATATCAATACAAAAAACATGCTTAATTGAAAGCAAGTAAACAGTATATTTCAATACAACACAAATCATTCATAACTTTCACATGATGCTAACTAATCATATCTTAGATACAAGTATATGTCCTAACATAATTATAGCAGGGCATATCACTGAACATGCATTTCATATTTTTTTAGAAATCATGTAAAAACAGTTTGATTTAAAAACTGTTCACACTATAGGCGAGATTCTTATTTACCTATTTCAGTGAAGTAGGCTTCCCGATAGATTCTGAATTCCTTCTTTTCTAATGGAAACAAATCTGTACAAAACACCCATTTGGAGTATGTAAGAATACTTCATTTTATGCTATTTAGATTTTAGCATAACCACAAGAATTCAATCACTCTTTAAGGTCATAAATTCTTTTTGTCAATTGATTATGGATTTTACTATTTCTATCACAAGGATTATTTTTACTAAATCCTCATAATATTTAAAATTTTTCTTAATTGCCATTTGTTCGTATCCATGTTGATAATTAATTAATTTTAAAACAATTAATTAATTATCTATCGTTGTTAAATCCATGAGACTTTAATCCATTTAAGCATTTCTTAAATTCATGATTCTTACCTTAAGTCCTAATTGGGCTGATTTTAAATTCATTAAATGGTTCGTAATTGTTTTTAAGCCCGTAAGCCCAAATATGACATCATAACGTCATATACATTCTTCAGATAGGTTGTGTTCCGCGTGGCATTTTAGACTGAAACAAGCATTGGACCCATGCCTAACATCATGGCATTAAAATTTATTGTATCAGGATTTTATGCTTGCTGAAATAATGTTCAATAGAAAATGATTAAAGTTCATTCTTGAAATTCTTACCCGTTTAGCTTGGAATTTCAAATAAAAATCGCTCTATAAAATAATATCCGAAATTGTTAACCCACTAAATCTTGGGCTTATATAACCTTTTCAAAAGTACTGTGATTTCTTGGTTTAGTGAAAAATCAAATTTTGAAGTCACACGATCCTTGTTTGTAAAAACTGGTACCGGTGGAATAATTTTGGAAGATTTATGTGAAATCATATAGTGAATGTAGTTTTTTTTTTTTTTTTTTTTAAGTTTTTCCTCCTTAAAAGTCACTTTTTTTTTTAAATGTTTTTTTCAATAATTTTCTTGTTTGTTTTTAAAGCCCTTGTTACCATTTTTTGACAAAATTATTTTTCGGTTAAAATTTTGAAATTTTTACCGATTAAAAGTTTTGACTGATTTTATATATCCAATTTAAAGTCAAATTTAGAAATTAATTTTCACAAAAATTTCTTCATGAAAGTTCTTCATTTTACTGCAAACTAAAACCTTTATGTTTGGAAAAAAATGTAGTTTAGCCTCGAAATGACCCGAATCTTTAAAACAGTTTTCTGTGCAAAAATGTAGTTTTTTTGGACTGTTTTGGAAAACTGTATATAACTGTATTTTAAAGGCTGATTTTGGAAAAATTTTCTTCAAAAAAGTTGTTCATCTCATCAAAATATAAAACTTTTGTGTTTGGAAAAACATAAAATTCGAAACTAAAATGGCCCAAAAATGGCTTTGGCAGTTTTTGGAAACTGCATTTAGGCAGTTTTTGGGGCTGCCTTTAGGCAGTCCAATAAAACTGCTCGGAAAGCCTATTTAGAGTCAGAACTGTGTTTTTTTGCAGTCATGGGTTTTTGTTCAAAACGTCAAAAATTAAAAGTCCTGTATTTGGTAAAGTTTTAAAAATTGATTCTAAAGCCTCTGTTTATGCGTTCAAAGTTTGTGGAAAATTTTTCCACAAACCGAAACTTGCAAAAACATAATTCTAACATGTAAATACTAACTTTTTACATGACATACAAGCATAAACTTAACTAATTTACACATAAATAATTATTACAACATATTTCCTCACCCAATCATCAAATCTCTCATAAAGTTATAAACTTTAACCTTAAGAAATTTATGGGAAAGTTTAGATTACTTACCCTTGATGACAACTCTTAGGTGGGTGATCTTAAAACTTCTAGCTCCACTCTTTCTTCCTCTTGGATCAACACTAAGGCATAAATTTTTCATGTAAAAATCTAACATACTTTGGCCATCACATATATACTATCTAAGCAACATATTTTCTTTTCTTTGCTAAGGAAAATGGAAAGAAAGAAAAGGTGTCGATATTACCTTAATCCCAATGTTCTAAAATCTCCACTATATTCATCTTTTTCTTCTTAGTAGGAGTAGATCTTGAGTTGGGATAATGATGTGAAGTGTTTGAGAAAATAGGTTGATGTGAGCTTGATCTTTGCTTGGTTTTTGAAAGGAGTAGGGAAGCACAAAACTTTCTTCTTGAAACCACTTGGCATGCATAGTGGAGGAAGAAAAGAAATGGGATTTTTTTTTATCACTTGGGGGCTTGGGGTACTTGGTGGAAAGACTTGGAAACAAGTGAAGGAGATTTTTTTTTTTCTTTGAGTGCACTTGTATGCACGTTGATGAAGAAGAAAGTAAGAAACTTTTCTTAGTGTTGCGCGGGTAAAGAAATGAAGTGGGAAAGGATTGAAAGAAAAAAAATATGACTATTGGCTTAGTCACATATTTATATATATTGGCTTAATCTACTTACGTCACTTAATTCTTGCTTAATTAGACTTCTAAGTGGCTTTGACAACTTTAAAATATGCTAATCCCTTGCTAATGATGGCCCCATGGGTAAGGTTGAGCGGAGTGTAAGTTTTGTTCTAATAATGGCAAAGGACAATCATCATGGGTGGAAGCTTAAATCGAGGGATTCTTGTCCTTTGCTTATGCTTGCAAGTTTCCCTTAAGCAGGTAAATTTTACACTGTCAGCAATAACTAACTTAGCTGACAGGAAATTTTGTTACCTGACAGGTCTTCTTTTATTTTTCAAATACTGTGACACGCTAATGCAGTATGAAACAATATCGATCAAAGTTTAATCGCGTATTATTTTTGGCTACATTAAATCTAAATTTATTTTAGGCTTAATAAAAATACGAACTTGACTTTTTTAGCATCTGGGCTTAATAATGACATAGTTTTTAACAGTGTCACTAACCGAGTTTGCACAACATTTTTTGTCGTTATGGCTACTTGCGTAGCTCCATTTTTGACCAATTTAACAATTAAGGATCTAATTCACATTAGAGTGTTTTTCGGTACACTGCTAACATATTATTGCACCCGAAAGTTCTCATAATTAAATGTCTCAGGTCCCTTATAGATAAATTTCTTTCGCCTCAGTTGTAGTGGAATTTATCAATCTCTTTACTAAATTATGATAGCTAATTAATTTAACTATAGAATCTATTATTGAATATCTAGAATAATTGTATATTAATTCTGTAAATTCCCCAGTCACAAAATTTGTACATAAGATTTCCAAGGAAATCCCTAATTTAAATATGTAATTTACACTATTTAATTCTAGGATTTTCTTGGTCATTACACTATCAAAGATATTTCAATACCGAGGTAGAACGTAGAAAATGTCAAGATTATCTTTATATAGTCTAGGAATAGATTAAGATTAAAAACAATTTAGTTTTTACACAATTTAAAATTTATATCGATATTAACATATACTGATATTAGTTTTAGACTATGCTGAGCAAATGCGATGGAACAAAAAATCTACTAATAGCTTGCCAGTTTCCTTCAATTATATGAAATTTCCTCTACTTCCATGAATGATGGGATTCTTGTGGGTACAATATGGGGACAAGCCTTCAATATGGGGAAACTTGCTATTGGGAGCAAGCCTTCGTGGGTCACAAAATTTTTCACAAATAGTGGATCTTGTTTTCTTAATATGACCTTACCTTGTCAAAAATCACTAGAAATCACTAGTGAAAAATCAAAACTAAGGAGAAAGTTTTAGTGAATCCCTCAAGAAGAAGATCTTCAAGTGTATACTACATAACCTCTCTTTTTTAAATTTAAGAAAATAGTTTACGGTCTTATTTTAAGAGAAGTTGGCCTTTAATAAATTTTATTTATATTTATATTTATATTATAGTTTAGTGGGTTCCGTTGATGTAGTTTTAATATTATGCATGTTGAGTATAAAAACAATTAGATCTAAGTTATCGTTTTCTATTTAGAAGGATTTTTCGGTCTCTTTGACTTCAAAAAATGAAACTTTGAATATTGTTGTTTAGTCTTAAAAGTTGAGTCCAAGTAATAAAATCTTGGTGAGTTTGAAGTTGACCTCACAGTAAAAAGATATTACTAAGGTCTAATATATTAGTTATATTACTTATTTATTTATTTACTGATTAATTTAAGGATTAAAGTTAATTATTTACAAATTATTTACAATTTTTACAAACTTTTCCATTTTTATGATTTTTTATTTACCAAATTTATATGACAATTAACTAATTTCAAGATAGAAATTAAAAAACTAAGAAAATAATTTGGACATGATCAACTAAAGCTTTTTCAATAATAAATTATAACAAGAAGATAGGCCAGCTTTTAGACCTAACAAGCATTGATGACCCGAGTATAAATCAATTTACAATGAATATAAATCTATTTACAATTCATCATTGCTTTTTATTTGTAATATTAGATAATTATATGTATGAAATCTACTATGCAGGCTTTTCATATTTTTTGTGGTGACAATTTATGATGCCCTGCCTTTTCGGGCTGTCACTTGACTTTCTTAAACATTATTTTTTGAACTCAAATCTTACTTATTTAGTAAGAAAAATAATGGGTAATTTTTTTTAAACGTTCTTAAAAACTGTTGCGACTTCTGTTGCAACCGAAGTTGAGACATGACTCAATGCTTGACTTTAAAATTATTCAAAACATTTCTTAAAACTTATTAAGAAATATTTACTTCCATAAAACCTTTTTTAAAACAGTTTTTCAAACTTAGGAAAGCTTTTCGTTAAAATAGCGGAAACTTGATCTTTATGCAGCAAAAAAGTACCATAGTGGAATACATACCCAACTTTTGCATCTATCCATTATAGCACCAAGTTAACCAACAAGTTACACTGGTCACTTATTGGACTACCTACAGCATAAAGGAACTTATAATGAACTTTTGCTCAGTAAGTTCAAATATAATCTCACAAAACATTTAAAACTTTTTTTCATAAAACTTCTTCATAAACCTTTTCTTGTAAACATTTTTCTTAAATTTTTTTTTCGTAAACATTTATTGTAAAACATTTCTCAAAATATTTTTCATAAACATATCACATAAACATTTCATGGAAAAGAATGCAAATAATAATATAATGCATAATTCCATTTTTGCTCAATTATGAACTTTTAATTATGAGCTTCTTAATATCGTTCATTACTTACTGTACAAGGAAGGGCCTAAGCTGGAAGCACATTCAAACTTTTAAGTGTTTACAGGATATCCAGAAGGAATTAAAGTGGGTTATTTTTTTAACCCAAAAGAAAATAAAGTTGTGGTTTCAACAAATGCAACTTTCCTTGAGGAGAGTTATATGAACAACTTTAAGCCTTGTAGTAAGGTTATACTCAAGAAGTTAGCCAGTGATTCGATCACTCTGGGGGGTTCCGGTTGAAACCAATCCAATCAATGTAGAAAAATCGATAAAACAACAACCTCGGGAGCATCGGTATAGTGGGAGGATTGGGTGTCAACCTGAGAGATATATGTTCAATGGTGAAGCTTACTTAGCTCAACCGGTTGAACATGATAGGGATTCCTAAATTTACACAGAATCTATGGAGGATGTTGATTCAAAGCCCTAGACAGAAGTTATGAACAATAAGATGAAGTCTATGAAGACTAATTAAGCCTCGGAGCTTGTAGACCTTCCTGAAGGAGTAAAACTCATAAGGTGTAAGTTGGTCTACAAGAGAAAGAAAGAAGCAACACCCTTTGATCATAAAATTTACTATTTCTATTATGAGGATTAAATTTTTTATTAAATCCTTATAATCTTTAAATTTTTCCTTAATTGCTATTAGTTCATATCAAAGTTGATAGTTAATTAATTATAAAGTAATTAATTAATTATCTATCGTCACTAAATCTATATACCCTTAATCCACTAAATTAAACATTTTCTAAATTCATGATTCTTAATCTAAGTTCTAATTAGCCATATTCTAAATCCATTTAATGGGGCTTGTAATTGGTTCTAAGCCCATTAAGCCCAAAATGATTTTATGACGTCGTTTACACTATATTGATGAACTATGACCGAGTGGCCTTTTCAATAAAAATGGGCATTGGACCATTCTTAGAATCATGGTACTAGGACTATAGCATATCTAGTTTTTTTTTTTTTTTTTTTATTGCTAAATTGGTGTCAAATTGAAAACTATTAAAGTTTTTCTTTACAAAATCTCGTCTATAGATATCAAAGATTCAAATAAAAATCGCTTTGAAAATAATATCCAAAATCAATAACCCACTAAATCTTAGACTTATATGATCCTTCTAGAGTGTTCTAATTTCTTGGTTTAAGGGAAAATAGAATTTTATAGTTACGCGATCTTTGTTTATAAAAATGGTACCAGAGGATACTTTCTTGGTTAGTTTTAGAAAGTTAATATGAAATCATATGTTAAAGACAATTTTTCTTTTAAAGTTTTTCTCTATAAAAATTACTTATTTTAAATATGTGCCTTAATGGTTTTTATGCTCATTTTAGAGTCCCGATTGCTATTTTTTGGCACAATTGTTTCCCCGTTAAGCTTTGCAAATTTTACCAATTAAAAAAGTTTTGACTGTTTTTATAAATCCCAATGAAAGTCTAATTTAAAGCCATATTTTTACAAAACTTTCTTCATGGAAGTTATTCATTTTACAACAAACTAAAACTTTCATGTTTAGCAAAAATTGTAACTTAGTCTTAAAATGACCCGAAACTTAAAATCTGTTTTCTGCTCAAAAATATAGTTTCTTGGACCGTTGTCGAAAACTATCTATAACTATAGCTTAGAAGCAAATTTTGGAAAAAGCTTCTTCATGAAAGTTGTTCATCTCATCGAAATCCAAAACTTTTGTGCTTGGAAAAACATGAAATTCGGATATAAAGTCACCTAAAAACTACAAAACATTTCCAGTACATCCAAAAATTGTTTTGGCAATTTTTCACAAACTATTTTAAGGGGTTTTGGGACTGCCTTAGGGCAATTTTTGGGACTGTTTTATGCAGTCCCTAAAAGCTACTCAAAAAGCCTATTTAAAGTCAAAACTGTGTTTTTGCTTAGTCATGAGGTTTTGTTCAAAACGTCAAAAACTAAAAGTTTTAAAACCGATCTAAGGCCTTTGTTTACGAGTTCAAAGTTTGTGAAAAAATTTTTCACAAACCAAAACTTAGAAAAACATAATCTTAACATGCAATACTAGCTTTTTACATCCCATACATGCTTAAACTAAACTAATCAATGCATAAATAATTATTACAAACCATTTCCTTACTCAATCCTCAAATCGCTCATAAAGTTGTAAACTTTAATGTTAGAAAATTTGAGGAAAAGTTTAGATTTCTTGCCCTTAATGACAACTCTTGTGGGGTGATCTTAAAGCATCTATCTCCTCTTTTCCCTCTTCTTGTAACAATACTAAATTACAAACTTAATCATGTGAAAATCTTGTTTTGTTTTGGTCTTCATACCAAGGCTATCTAAGTAACATTTTTTTTCTTTGCTAAGAAAAAAGGGAAGAAAAAAATTAGATATTGCCTTAGTCCAATGCTCTAAAATCTCTTTCGGTTATGGCTTGATTTTAGTTTGGTTTTGAAAAGAAAGTCGAAATATGGCTTGATTTGAGTTTGGTTTTGAAAAGAAAGTTGGAAGCACAATTTTTTTTTCCTCTTAGAGATTTGTGTGCACGGTGGAGAAGGAAATGAGGAAACAAAAAATGAAGTAAAGCTGTGATCATCATCTTGGTCACCAATATATAGACCTTACTTAATTAATCTTTCCACCTAACCCATGATTAATTAGTCTCTTAAGTGATCTAATGAAGCTTAAACTAGGCTTAGAATTTCCTAAGTGTGGTGCTATAACAAGGGCAAAATGAAGTGTGGGTTTTGTTTTATTGATTGCTAGGTATAATCATCATGGGTTATAAGCATTATTTAAGGGATTCTTGTCTCAAATTTATTATTGCAAGTTACACCTTAAGTAGATAATTTTTATACTGTCAACAATGACTTACTTAGCTTATAGGAAATTTTAAAATCTGATAGGTCTTCTCCTATTTTTTTAAATAATGTGACACACCAATAATAGTATGAACCGATATCGATATAAGTTTAATCGCATACCAATTTTGAATGCGTTGAGTCTTTCAGGCTTAATAAAAATTTAAACTTAACTTTTTCAGTATCTAGACTCAGTAATGACATAGTTTTTAACATTATCACTATCCAAGTTCGTGTAGCATTTTTTGTCAATTGATAGCAATTTAAGCGAGTATGTAAGCGGTTGAGGTTAGGTACTAGTAGTCAAAGAGGTCATTATTTTTTTTTCTTTTTATATTGTCTTTGCAAGTTATTGATAAGTTCTTTTTTACTTTTGTCATAGGATGGAGGATAATATCGTCACCATTGTTCAAAAGAATAGAATTCCTTTGGTTGGAGAGGGAAAATGGACCAAGAGAAAGAAAATAATGCCTTTGGAGGAAGAGAAAAAACAAAAAATAAATAGGAGATGTGGGTCATGTGGACAAGAGGGACATGAAGATATTATAAAAGTGTACATTTTCTAAGGCTTAAATAATTTATTTATGCTTTTATTTCTCATTAAATCCTCTAATTAATAGCAACTTTGTATTAAACAATGTTTTTGTGTCTTAGTGTGTAAATATGTTTAAAAATGTGTTTTTAGTGTGTTTTATTGTTAGATAATATTTTTGGTAATTTTTAGAGTCGTTTAGGTGTGTTAAATATGTGTCTAGTTTGTAAATAGTCAAAGCCGTAAAAGTAATACGGTTATTTTATTTTGAGTTTTTGTATGTTTGATAGTGTGTTTTAAGTTTGTAAATATGTCTTATTATATTTTTAGTAATTTCTAAAATATTTCCAAGTCATAAAAATTATATCTGTGTCAAACCGTAAGAGACTGGAAATTTTAAGAGTTTTTATTTATTTTTGTGTGTTTTAATGTAAAATAAATATTTTTAATATTTTTGTAAATATTATGTTTGTAAAATAATTAATATTAGTGTGTTTGTGATTTTTAGATTTGAAATTTGGAGGAAAAACAGAGCAAAACGACACCAAAACAGATAAAATCGGACATCAAATGCATCAAAAAGATAAAAAAAATTTGAATTTAAATTAAATGGGACACATGGCAATTTTTTGACCGTTGGATTCACTGCCAAATTAATTGTGACCGTCTAAGGAAGAGACGCGTGTCATCGCGTCATCTGGTACGTCAGCCGAATCTCACAGTGCTGTCCACGTGGCATTTTCTGATTGACGCGTGCATCACACGCGCCGACAACGAGTCAGAAGAGTGTCTTAGACGGCCTCGGATCGTGTGCAGGCAAGTTCACTTTGAGCGTTCTTTCAGCCGTTAGATGAGAATACTTGGACCAATCTGACAGTCCACAATTGCGGTCCCACTGGTCCCACCTGGGCCCAATTTGCGAGCGTCTGACAGCCGTTAGATCTGGTGATCAATAGTCACGATCAGTCTGTTTCAGTTCTGCCAAGTAACGCGAAGCAGAGAATCACAAATGAATTCTTGCATTCTCACGAAAGGCCCAGCGAGAAGAAAAGGAGGAGAAATGATTCGAATTGGTCAACTTTCAACAAGAAAAAAACATTAATTACAATGGCCATTAGTGAATCCTAAGCCCCTATAAATACTGAGGCATTTGCCTCAGTTGAAGCATCCCTTCGGGCCTTTGGCCCTCTTTTCCTTTCTTTTTCCTTTATGTTGAGTTAAACTCAACAGTATCTTCTTAGATAAAATAATGTTTAAATTAGTGTAAAGAGTCTGGTAAGGCAGAGAGATGATCTTATATGCATAGTATTTCAGTATGGATTTTAACTCTATATCTATTTTGTAATGCTTATATTTTGTGGAATAAATTATATCTTTATGTTTTTAATAATAATTATTAATGTTGTTATGCTGCCCAATTCTTGAATAAATTCAGTCATGCTTTCTTTATATAATTTAATTGTGTTGCATAATTAATATTAATAATACTGAAGTCATGCTTGTTTATTAAGTTGAGTTTCTGCTGCATTATAGGCATGGACTGGCACAGTAAATGCTTGATAATTCTTGATTTATTGTAGACAGAGGATGGCATAGTGTATTCTTAAACCATTTAATAAAATGAGGTGCTGCTGAAATTAATGCAATAATTTACTCCATAAAAATATATTAATTTTGATTTGTTATTATCTTTTCTATCTTAAAATTATGTTAATTATAATTGAGTGACAGCAGTTATAATTTTCATAATTAGTGCATCAAATCATTAGTAAGAGATGATTATTTTGCTAGTTTTTATAAGAAACCCTTACTGCATTATGGCTTACTATATTGTCGCTCTCGGTTGACCTATATGATTAGTAAAAAGTGTTTGCAATTAATGAGAAAAGATATAATAAATCAAATGCTTTAGATAATTATTAATTAGAGTTAAAATTTCATATCAATTGCAAAACATACAAGGGATTCTCAAAGCTTCACCGTTTTAATTGTATGCTTTAAATTTTGAATTAAATAAAATAAAAACCACAAAAATATTTATTTCATTTTACACTCTGATTTGAAAAAGTACTTGCCTTTTTGAATGTTTATTTTTATCAATTTGTTGAGTTATAAATTTTCACCTCCCTGTGGATACGACAACTTTTATATACTACAAACGTCTGTCGTTTAAAGAGAAACATTTTGGGCGTTACCAAAAATCTAGCGCCGTTGCTAAGGAGGTGTCGTTGCTCTGTCAGATTGCTGAATTAAATGGAAAAATAGGTAAGTGATCTATCCCTATCCTTTGTGAATATTATTTTAATTATTTGCATTTTTAATTTGTGTGTTTATTATTAAAAAAAATTAAAAAATTAAAAAAACAAAAAAAATAAAAAATAAAAAAAACAGACGGATGCTTTTCACTCACTACTTTATTCATTTCGGATAAAGAAAAGCTTTGCATCCTGTCTTTTATTTTGCAAGTTTGGGTAGTTGTAAAATTTATTGGATTCTGCCAAAAAGGCTTATCATTGGGACTTGATCCCACGACCATAAGGCTAACATGCTTGCCTAAGAAAGTTAAGAATTCTAAGCATTTCCAGTGTGACCCCCCAACAATCTGGGAGTCCAATTAATTGAGTATTATTTAACTTGAAAATTCTTCTTTAAAAAAAAATTCAAAAAAAAAATTCAAAAATTCAAAAAAAATTGCAAAAATAAAAATCAAGAATAAAAAAATGTTTTGGGAAATTCGTCGATATTTTGTTGTAAATTTTTCTCAACAACACTTGGAACCATTTTATAGTGCTAGGTGGAGATTTAAAGATTTGATAGATAGGTTCCCTTACCATGGTCTTTCTAGAGAGCATCTGTTAGAAATCTTCATAGATAGGTTAAGTCCTGAGACTAGAAATTGGGTAGAAAGAGGAGATGGTACCACCGCTTTTTACTTATTTTCTATTGATGAAGCCTATTGTATGTTGGAAGATATGGCCGAATATGATTATTCGAGATTGAATAGTTCTAGGAACAATTTAACTTGGGAGAACAATTCAAATTTTTCAAAACCTTGGCCTGAAACTCAACCCAAAATTTTGGAGTCAAAGTTTGAATTGCAAGAAACATATAGTGACCCAAATAGGGTGAATCTGGAAGAAACCCGAGAAACATTGGAAGAAACTGTAGAAAAATATAAGGAAACCATGAGAAGAATAGAATTAGATAGGCTTGAATATCATCTTGATTCTATAAGTGAGGAAGAAATAGTTGTCCCAGTCATTGAAGAAGAAACTCTAGATCCCACCTATTTTGAGGAACAACTTTTAGGAGAGGAATGTAAGGAAGAGAATGAAGACTTAGCTATAGAACATGAACAATCATTACCTTTAGTCCTAAGTTCTCAACCTCAGTTGCCACAAGAGTTCACCAAAGACCATTATTACCAAGATCCTATGTGGCCAACACCTCCTCCACTATCTCTAGCATTGTTTTTAAGGACCTACCAAGAATATAAAATGAGTCTAAGTTGCATGTGTTATAATGTTTCATATTTTGCCAATCTTGAGGGCATGTTCACGCAAGACCCAAATGTGATGTCTTTCGACACTTACTATGGGAGGAAGCCGCTCTTTGACGATTTTCCACTAAGAGCAGGAATTTGAAGAAAGATTTGTTGAATTCAGAGCATCAAGCGATGGGAAAACACTTTCAAAGTAATATCTTTACCTTCCCTTCTTTGTAATATAGTTTATAATATATTTTTGTGTTGTTGTGTGCTATGTTGATTTTCTTTAAAAAAAAAACAAAATTTGTTTTGAAAATTGAAAATGAAGGCTATTAATTAAATTTTTTCAGAATGGCTAAGTTAAGGAGTTAAATTGCTTTCTCTTGAGACGCAATCTAATAAGTTTAATTTTGTAAATGTGATTGGTTTGGATTTTCAAATAAATTTAAACAAAAAAATGTGTGTTTTTCTTTGTTAGTTTTTAGTTAAGTTTGCTACAGATCATCTCTGCAGCTGTGCTGATTCAGGTAACATTTTTACTGCTTTCACCATTCTTTTTATTTATTTTGAATAATATATATTTTAGGTTGGGGGGAGAGGGTTGTGCTTAAAAGTTAACATTTTCAGAGTTGTGCATGTGAGATTTGTGCTTCAATGTTGTGCAAAAATTTTTCAATTTTTCCCAAATTTTTTTATTTTGCTCCAGATTCTTGTACATTTTTCATTTTTGTGTGTTAATTTTTTTGTGTGGGTCAAAAAATTAAAAGAAAATTTAAAAAATGTCTTGTAAATATTAGTTTCTTAGTAATTAATGTCTTATTATTTTGTTTTGATTTTTGAATTTCATATTAATGTAATATCATTTTTTTATTCTTTGGATTACCTAATTTTATACAATTTCAAAACTTTAGTTTTATTTAACATTTTTATGTGTTTATTTTTTAAAGTGTTTGTAAGCCATTCTTTTCACACACACACTATAATGTTTAATTGTGGTGGTAAGTTAAAGCTATGAATATTTGAGTTTTGTTATTTTGTGAAGATGAACAAATAACGGCAGCAATATATTTTAAAATTAATAAACTAACTAAAAAAATAAAAATAAAAATAATAATAATAATAAAAAAGAATTATAAATAAATAAAATGTGTAATTATGTAAATTAATGAATAAAGTTAGATAAGTTTGGTTTTGTAGCCTCTTTAACTCGAGTAAGTAAGTTCTAAGGGGTGCTTTAATACCTAGTATCTTAGACCAACTGGTTTGGGAGTTACTAACCCAAAGCTTGTTAAATGGGTTATGAAGAAAGCTTAAGGGAGCCAAACATTGTACTATCCACAGATGTAAAGTTTGTAAATAATTCTATTTTTATGTTTCTACTCTTTAATTGTTCCAAATCAATAATTTGAAGTGTTGCTGCCTGAAGGAGTGATTTGAAGCGAAATATCATAACAATAATATTCCTAGTTTTGGATGAAACTTCATAATTATTTATTATCTCTCTTTTTCTGCACTAAGTCTAGCATATATACATTTTGTTAAATAGTATATAAATTGTTCAAATAAAATTTTGGTTTTGTTAGTTTATCTAGTTAGATAAGTCAAATTATAGTTAAATGATTTTCATTGTATGGATATTCAATAAATCATTTCAAAATTTTATCGCTTTAATTGCTAGGGACTAGCAATAAGCTAGTTGGGGGGTGTGATGAGACTGTAAAAGTATACATTTTCTAAGGCTTAAATCATTTATTTATGCTTTTATTTCTCATTAAATCCTCTAATTAATAGCAACTTTGTATTAAACAATGTTTTTGTGTCTTAGTGTGTAAATATGTTTAAAAATATGTTTTTAGTGTGTTTTATTGTTAAATAATATTTTGGGTAATTTTTAGGGTCGTTTCGGTGTGTTAAATATGTGTCTAGTTTGTAAATAGTTAAAGCCGTAAAAGTAATACGGTTATTTTATTTTGAGTTTTAGTGTGTTTGATAGTGTGTTTTAAGTTTGTAAATATGTCTTATTATATTTTTAGTAATTTCTAAAAATATTTCCAAGTCATAAAAATTATATATGTGTCAAACTGTAAGAGACTGGAAATTTTAAGAGTTTTTATTTATTTTTATGTGTTGTAATGTAAATTAAATATTTTTAATATTTTTGTAAATATTATGTTTGTAAAATAATTAATATTAGTGTGTTTGTGATTTTTAGATTTGAAATCTGGAGGAAAAACAGAGCAAAACGACACCAAAACAGATAAAATTGGACATCAAATGCATAAAAAAGATAAAGAAAATTTGAATTTAAATTAAATGGGACACGTGGCAATTTTCTGGCCGTTGGATTCACTGCCAAATTAATCGTGACTGTCTGAGGAAGAGACGAGTGTCATCGCATCATCCGGTGCGTCAGCCAAATCTCGTAGTGCTGTCCATGTGGCATTTTTGATTGATGCGTGCATCACACGCGCCGACAATGAGTTAGAGGAGTGTCTCAAATAGTCTCGAATCATGTGCGGGCAAGTTCACTTTGAGAGTTCTTTCAGCCGTTAGATGAGAATACTTGGACCAATCTGACGGTCCACAATTACGGTCCCACTGGTCCCACCTAGGCCCAATTTGCGAGCATCTGAGAGTCGTTGGATATAGTGATCAACAGTCACGATCAGTCTGTTTTAGTGCTACCATGTACCGCGAAGCAAAGAATCACAAACGAATTCTTGCATTCTCACGATAGGCCCAGCGCGAAGAAAAAGAGGAGAAATGATTTGAATTGGTCAACTTTCAACAGGAAAAAAACATTAATTACAAATGGCCATTAGTGAATCCTAAGCCCCTATAAATACTGAGGCATTTGCCTCAATTGAAGCATCCCTTTGGGCCTTTGGGCCTCTTTTCCTTTCTTTTTCCTTTCTGTTGAGTTAAACTCAACAGTATCTTCTTAGATAAAATAATGTTTAAATTAGTGTAAAGAGTCTGGTAAGGCAGAGAGATGATCTTGTATGCATAGTATTTCGGTATGGATTTTAACTCTATATCTATTTTGTAATGCTTATATTTTATGGAATAAATTATATCTTTATGTTTTTAATAATTATTATTAATGTTGTTATGCTGTCTAATTTTTGTATAAATTCAGTCATGCTTTCTTTATGTAATTTAATTGTGTTGCATAATTAATATTAATAATACTGAAGTCATGCTCGTTTATTAATTTGAGTTTCTACTGCATTATAGACATGGACTGGCACAGTAAATGCTTGGTAATTCTTGATTTATTGTAGATAGAGGATGGCATAGTGTATTCTTAAACCATTTAATAAAACAAGGTGCTGCTGGAATTAACGCAATAATTTATTCCATAAAAATATATTAATTTTGATTTGTTATTATCTTTTCTATCTTAAAATTATGTTAATTATAATTGAGTGACAGCAGTTATAATTTTCATAATTAGTGCATCAAATCATTAGTGAGAGATGATTATTTTGCTAGTTTTTATAGGAAAACCCTTACTGCATTATGGCTTGCTATATTGTCGCTCTCGGTTGACCTATATGATTAGTAAAAAGTGTTTGCAATTAATGAGAAAAGATATAATAAATCAAATGCTTTAGATAATTATTCATTAGAGTTAAAATTTCATATCAATTGCAAAACATACAAGGGATTCTCAAAGCTTCACCGTTTTAATTGTATGCTTTAAATTTTGAATTAAATAAAATAAAAACCACAAAAATATTTATTTCATTTTACACTCTGATTTGAAAAAGTACTTGCCTTTTTGAATGTTTATTTTTATCAATTTGTTGAGTTACAAATTTTCAGCTTCCTGTGGATACGACAACTTTTCTATACTACAAATGTCCGTCGTTTAAAGAGAAACATTTTGGGCGTTACCAGGACACTACAAAAAAAATTGTCCCCTTTTAATGATGCCATTGAATTGCTAAAATAATATATTGTTTTATGAATTTAGTGTAGTCTTTGAATGTGTAATCATTAACATGATGAAATTAATCATGCATAAATTTTAACATGATGAATTTCCATCATATGAAATGCTTTTGACAAAATTTCTTATGTTGGTTTTTGGATTTTTTTTATTTACTTTAACATTGCATAGGTCGAGGTGAACATTACAAACCAAATTGAGGTGAGATTTTTTCAATTGAGGTGACCTTTTTTCCAGCCTAGGTGACTATATAGGACTTTTTCATAAATTTGAACAAGTTCTACATAATTGCTAAATGAAGGTTATTATAATGTGATAAATTTTGTAAATATTTAAAGTGGGTCCACAAGGTCAAATTATATATATTTTTTAGAATGTGAACTCCTAAGGAATAATACTTAAATGTGAGATGTCATAACATGTATTATTTTGAAATACTTAATGTAGTAAAAGTCCTAACAACAATTTATTTAGATTAGAATATTTCTAAGTGTCAATTTTTATATGCCACAACAACCCTCCATTATTGTAAGCATAGTTACAAACTAAGAGTGTGAAGAATTTTTTTTTATTTATTTTACTTTAAGATTGGAGGGTTGAGGTAAACACTATAAACCAAGTTGAGGTGACGTTTTTGTCAGTTTAGGTAATTATAAAAGGACTTTTTTCATAATTTTGAACAAGTTTTAATAATTGCCAAATGAGGAGTATTATAATGTGATAAATTTTACAAATATTTAATGTGGATCCACGTCATTCAAGTGATATATATTTTTTAGAATGTGAACTTTTAAGGAATGCTTAACATGAGATGTCCTTATATGCATTATTTCGAGATACTTAGTGTAGTGGGAATCCTAACAACAATTTACTTATATAGAATACTAGTATTATAGATGTCAAATTTTATATGCTACAACAACCCACCCTTATTATTGTAAGCATAGTTATAAACTAAGAGTGTCAAGATTTTATATATATATATATATATATTGTAAGATTGCTTGGTAGTCTAGGTGACTATAAAAGTTTTTTTTTTTTTTCATAAGTTTTAACAAGTTTGCCAGTCTAGGTGACTATAAAAGTATTTTTTCATAAGTTTTAACAAGCTTTACATAATGATTAAGTGATGGACATTATAATGTAATAAATTTTGTGAATCTTTAGTGTGGTTATACAACATTCAAATGATATATATTTTTAGTATTTGAAATCCTAAGGGATACTTAACATAGGATGTCCTAACATAAATTCTTTTGAGATACTTAATGTAGTGGGATTTCTAACAACAATTGACTTAACCTAGAATACTAGTGTTGTAAATGCCAATTTTTTATATGCTAGAACAACCCACCCTTATTATTGTAAGCGTAGCTATAAACTAAGAGTGTTAAAATAGCTTCTTCTTTTTTTTTATCAAAATATATATTTTTTATTTTAAGATTGCATGGGTTGAGGTAAACACTACAAACCAAGTCAATTAAGTTTTGTGACTCAACTTTTTTCTCCTTTCCTTGCCACTAACAGCCAACCTTAACTGTTCAGATCCTCACCTTAACAACTATATATTATGAATATTGTCTAAAAAATATATGAATAATTTAAAATAATACTTGAAACCACAAAGTTGATTTAGCAATTGCAACAAATTATGAAAAAAACTAAACAAAAAATGATTTCTTCAACTGCTAACAAATGACCTCAATAGGTGCATCGCAACTGGTCACCAGTTAAGGTGAAACCAAACAAAAAAAGCCTTCCTCAACTGCTAACAAAAGACCTCAACAATCTCATATATAGCGACTGGTCACTAGTCGAAGTGATTTCTTTGTCTTCAACCACCCTTCTTTCCTGCAAATTTATACCTATCAGTAAATTTATACCTGACTTTATTACAAAGTAAAGAGTTAGAATTCACCACTTCCAAGTTAAAAAAAAAAAAGAAATAGAGAGATAGAGAAATAATATTAAAGTAACAATTTAAAATGAAATGGTAGGTGTGGAAAGAAAAATAAAGTAGTCAAGAACTAATAAGTTTATATAAATAATTTAGGGGTAATTTTGGAATATTAAAGGTGTGCAGAAAGCAATTAAATTCAGTTATTTTAAAAGGGTTAATTATATAACTATACCTTGTAATTTTATCTACTTCTCAATGTATCTCTCTGTTTTAAGAAACTACAAAGGTGTTCTTCGAATTTAAAATACTTGTTTCAATTTCATCTTTCGTAGACTTTTTGGATTAAAAAAATGAAAAAAAAAAAACAAACATATCCTTAATTAGACCAAGTTTATTTTTAAATTATATTTTTCTTCTTGTGAAATTTTTGAAAAAATATTTTAACATTTAAAAAGTTATAAAACTTAAGAACTTTTTCTTAAAATTTAATATTTTGTTTTAGGAGTTTTTATGTTTTCATTTCCACGAGTTACTTTTTATAACTGATTAAAGGTAATTATGTCGTGCTGTTCAATTTTTTCTATTTATAAAGATAAAATTAAAATAATTTTTTTAAATTTAAAAGATATATTTGTTATTTTTAAAAATAAAAAAAATAAATTGACAATTAGTAAAAATTATAAGGTACAATTATATAATTAATTTTATTTTAAAATTACGCGGGCTTTGTATTTAGAAAACAGGTGTAGAGAGTAAAAAGAGGCGTGTAAATTGATTCACCCAAAATCTATATATTACCCGTGCAGCTTGGTGGCTTACCAATTGAAGCAACGCCATGCGCGCCACTTTAAAAAATAAAAATCCTAAAGTGTTCAAGTGGTCAAAGTATCCCCAGTGATATTTGTCAAAAAAAAAAAAAAAAAAAAAAAAAAAAAAAAAAGAGAAGAAAAAGAGTATCCCTAGAACGAAAGCGAGGACTAAATATTAAACTCATACGGAATTCCTTTCCTTAATTTTCCTACCAAATTGTTTAGCATCAAATTCCTGCCACAATTCTTTTCTTGTGATCGGCTTGCAGGCACATAACTTTCTCTTTTCTTTTCCTTTTCTTTTGGCCTTTATTTATTCGTTGCTTGCCTTGTAGAGTTAAAATTTTGGATATTTCTTCATGAGCTTTCCTTGCCCTACGTTATAAATTAAACCGCATTGGCATGCCACACAAAACCACACAACCAACAAAACGTCTTAGCTCTACCTTGCTGTCCAAAATCTCTCTTCATTCTCCTTAATTCTTTGTACACCAATTACAGCTCATTTGACTTCCAAAAAAAAAGTCATTCTCATTTCTATTCTTTAGCAAAACTTCACAACATCCAAAATCTATCTTCATTCTCATTAATTCTTTGTACACCAACAATCAACTCATTGGACTATCCAAAAAAAAAAAAAAAACTCATTTTCTGTTCATTAGCGACTACTTCACCACTATCCAAAATCCTCTCATTCTCACCAAACTCTTTGTACACCAATAGTCAACTCAATTCTCAACTCTCATTTCTATTCATTAGCACTACATCACCAACAGCCAATATCTTTTGATTCTCATTCCTTTATATAATCTCCAATTGCTAGTCCAACTTCCATCTCACTCTATGGCAGCCGAAGCTCTGGTTTCTGCAGTCTTTGAGCAGTTGGTTTCCTTAACAGGTCAACAACTACAACATGAATGGAGTCTGACCACTGACATTGAGGGAAAAGTTAAAAACCTCACCAGCAATCTTGAAGCCATTCAAGCGGTTCTTGTGGATGCGGAGAAGAGGCAGATCACAGAGGCCAGCGTGAGACACTGGTTATGCAGACTCAAAGAAGTGTCCTTCCAAATCGATGTCGTCTTGGATG
Source organism: Artocarpus heterophyllus (assembly GCA_025403435.1). NCBI lineage: Eukaryota > Viridiplantae > Streptophyta > Magnoliopsida > Rosales > Moraceae > Artocarpus > Artocarpus heterophyllus. Next base: position 14,149,241 of record CM046342.1, read on the forward strand.
AGTGGAACACCGCCATTCTCCATGCAAATATTTCCAGTAAGAAACATCCATTTGGGAAGGTATGCATCTTTGTGCAATCTTCTTGTTTTCATGCTCTTGGTCATGTCCATCGAGTTTGCCTGCGTCGAAGAATAGCTAGCAAGATAGAAAAATTAGATCAAGAGCTGAATAAAATATCCTCTGAGAAAGTAAATTACAGCTTTTCCATTACTGAAAATAGTAGGCACCCCACAATTGAACCGCTACGACCAAAATCTACCTCATTTGATATCAATGTAGCCGAAGTGTTTGGTCGAGAGGCTGAAAAGAACAAGTTACTCGAGAAGTTGCTAAGTGAAAGCAGCGAAATCTCTAAGGGCAGGCATGATATCGTTCCTCTGGTAGGATCCGGAGGAATTGGTAAAACCACACTGGCCCAACTAGCGTATAATGATGAGCAAGTTAGTGCTCATTTTGACTTGAAAATTTGGGTGTGTGTGTCAGACCCTTTCGATGAGATGACAATTGCAAGAGCAGTTGCCGAATCTCTTAAAATTCCAGATAGGCATAATCTGGCTGAATTTCAAAACTTATTAGAACATATTCATGAATCAATTAGAGGAAAAAAGTTTCTTCTTGTCCTAGATGATGTATGGGCTGAAGATGATGCCAAATGGAAACGACTAGAAAACTCCCTGAGAAGTGGGGGTGTAGGAAGTAAAATTTTGGTGACAACTCGGAAAGAGAAAGTTGCCATCATGATGGGTGCAAGAAATAGCATGATTAGCGTTGAACTTTTGTCTGAGGAGTTTTGTTGGTCAATATTTGATCATATAGCATTCCTAGACAAAGAGAACTGTAAGGAATTAGAGGAAATTGGAAGGGAAATTGCACGCAAGTCCAAGGGCTTACCTCTTGTTGCAAAAGCACTAGGAAGTCTTATGAGTTTTAAAAAGTATACTAAAGAAGAATGGGAGAGTGTCTTGTCTAGTGAATTATGGAAACTGCAAGGGATTGAGAGCGAAGTTTTCGTTCCACTCTTGTTAAGCTATTATGATTTGCCTCCTCTTGAAAAGCGTTGTTTTTTGTATTCTTCATTTTTCCCAAAAGACTCTACCATTGATAGAGACGATTTGATTCTATTGTGGTCATCGGAGGGTTATTTAGACATCAAAGAAGACTACAACAGAATAGGCAGAGACTGCTTTGAGAATTTAGCAATGCGGTCTCTTTTTCAAGATTTTGAAAAGGATGAGGAGGGAGACATCATAAGATGTAAGATGCATGATATAGTGCATGATTTTGTCTTGTTTCTCTCGAAAAATGAATGGTTGAATGTACTCTTAAATTCGGAGCAAGAGAATATAGCTCGAGTAGAAGAGAAGGCATTTCATTGTACGCTAGTATTAGAATCTGTGGCAGAAATTCCTTCTTCAGTTTACAACAAAACATTTTTACGAACACTCTCGATTAGGAGTTTGGGCCGTGAACGTGCCATTAGGTGGGATATGTTGTCGAAGTTAACATGCCTTAGGACTTTGACTTTGGATTATTGTGAATTGCAGAGATTACCAAAGGATATTGATAAATTGATACACCTAAGGTACCTCAGTTTAACAAATTTTCGGAGCGGGGAATTGGAATTGCCAGAGAGTCTGTGCAATTTATTCAATTTGCAAACATTAAAATTGAATTGCAATGCACGTAGGCTTCCGAAAGGGATCCACAAACTCGTCAACTTGCGACATTTGTATTTGAAATATCCAATTTTGCTCCCAGAAGGCTTGGGAAAACTAACCTGCTTGGAGACATTAAATTATTTTAAGGTCAGCACGAACGACAATGGAGTATTCAATCAGAGGCATATGAAGCTTGAAGATTTGGGCAAGTTGAATCATCTTAAGGGGAGTCTTTGTATTATTATGATTGGAAGGGTAAAAGACGTGGGTGAAGCTGAAAGAGCACAGCTCAACAGAAAAGAAGGCCTCGTTGATTTGACTTTGGTTTTTTTTTGGGATTTCGAAAATACATTGTTACTTGAAGGCTTACAGCCGCATCCAAACTTGAAGGGTTTAGCTATTGCGTATTACCAAGGGATAACAGTTTTTCCTAGTTGGATGACGTTATTAATTAATTTGAAAAGTCTTGTGCTCCACGCGTGCTATAATTGTGAATGTTTAGGGCCTTTTGGAAAACTGCCCTCCCTTGAAACGCTCCAGATAGAAGGTTTGTATAGTGTGGAAAGAGTGGATCTTGAGTTTCTGGGAATAGAAGCTAATAGAGATCCAAGGAAGAAGGAAAATTGCCCATCCATATCTTTCCCAAAAATGAAACTTCTCAAATTTTCTTTCATGTCGTTGTGGGAAGAGTCGGAACCATGCTCAGGCTCAACAAATGAACATCATACTTGTTTAACCACTATAATGCCATCCCTTGTTTCCTTGGAAATCAATGATTGTCGTCGCCTAGAACCACCGCTTCCAGACTTCCTGCGAAAGGCACCTCTTCAGAATTTAGTCATCAGAAACTGTACAAATCTCGAGAGTCTCGTGCAACAAGGAATGGAAACAAAGGAGTTAGTGAAGATTCTGACCTCCCCAACATCAGAACTCGCGACTCCTTCAGCTGCTGATGATAATGGTGAGAATCTCCAAGAGCACGGAGCACTACATAGTCTGACTTAAATGGTAATTTCTCCTCCCTCTTGCTGTATATCGTGCTTTTTCTGCAACTAATACTCGATCCTTTTTAATTTATTCATGTTTTTTTAACTTGTATTTCTCTACTTGGACAGGACATTTCCACCAATGAGCAAGTGCAAGAAAACAGAGCATTATAGATAAAAAAAATTAGTGGCAATTTCTCCTCGTCTTGCTATTTGCTCTAAAGTATAGCAACTGTTCACTCATTTTTTTTTAATTTTTTTATTTATTTCTTCTCATTGCAGGGAAGTATTTGCATCAATCTTAGCAGAAACAGACACTATAGTACATACTTGATTTGAAGAATCTCTCTATATCTCTGGTAACTTCCGCTCTTATTAGTCATGGTTATTTTTACATTAGTAATTGTTGTATTATATTTTTAACAAAGTGAAGAAGTCTAAAATGATTTTATTCAACAATTATATTTTTAACAAATTGAAGAAGTCTAAAATGTTATTATTCTTCACCTACAGACTATAACCACTCTTGGTGTGATAAATTTTGATACAAAATGTTATCGGCGATTGTTCCTGATTATGTTACTGTTGTGCTAATTCGAGTCGAGGGCTGAAGTTGATATTTGCAATCAGTGTTGTGACGTTTTCAGCAAATATGGAAGTTGTGTAAATGATTACTTTGAGCTTCATAAATTTTGTCGCGGAAGGGTTTTTCTGTGCATCCATGATCATCGGCTCTTCCATTTTCTTTGTTGTTCTTCTTGACAAAGTGTACAACATGTGCAAAAAATGGTTTTCATCATTTTTTTTTACTTATATAATTTAAATGGTCTTGTGTTTAAATATTTCTGTTTCTAAGTGAATTAGTTTCTAATTTTTTGCTAATTTCAAATTATCAGATTGAATGTATTACAAATCCAAATCAACAAATTACAAGGAACTGCTGGGTCTGCACTTTCAAGTTGAAAAGAAAAACTTATTGTGGTACAGTTAAATCTATGTTTTTATTCCTATAATAATCTCTTCCGGGGTTTATTACTCTTATGATTCCACAACTGATTCATATATTGTTGTATATGTTATGTTAAATCTTATTTTGCAACTTGAACAGTTGGCAAGAAGGTAACAAAGGATCAACATGAGCTTCAATATCATGTGCATTGGTTTATGTAAACGGTATATTTCCTTCTAAAATGATTGTGATTCATACAATATTTTATAACCTGCCTTGTATGTTGCATCATTTGACCAAATACAAAATTCAATATCCACTAAAAAATACCTTCAAACTTTGGGATAATATGTGTTCTCAGGACACAATTGCTATAAGAACATACCAAACCTCATTGCCATGGCTGCTACAGTATGTTTTGCAAAAGGGGCTTTTGTTATAATAACTTTATTCTTTTCATTTGTACTTCAAGTTCGTATTGAGCTATTTTACTCATTGTTATGGGGAGTAGCATTCAATGACTAAAGTTCTCGACTCTAATTTTGTTCACAGGTTTTATGACGATTCTTGATGATTGTTTTGGAGTCTCCAATATGAAAAAAATTCTTGCTTCGTTAATTCTGGTTTAAGCATCTTCATTAACTGCAAGTACTATTGGGATATTGGATGAAGAACCACTTGCGGTATAGCATTATGACACAAGTAAAACAATTACTATAGAATGATTTCTAAACTAGTATTGATTTCTTCATTCTTTTACTTTAAAGTAAATGAACTTTATGATTCCTTTGAAAATATACATTCTTCCTTTTGCCATTCCAGTTTCGTATCGCTCTTGCAATCTTAATACTAGAGAGGACGTCAAGTTAAATGCACATATTGACAGGTAAAATACTTCCAACAGTGGATTTTTGTTATTTTATTATTATTAATTTTTTTTTTTTCTAGTGGCTGTGGAGAATGTACTGTATAATGCCTGGTCCCAGATCACTCCATTGAATGAAAGACTTTCCAAAAGAAGACATATTGAGGAATTTCTGTTTACTTGATTAACTGAAGCTTTTGTAATAATAAAATATTACAAGAAGACAGGCCAGCTTTTAGACCAAACAACCCTTGATGACCAGAGTATAAGTCCGTTTACAATTCTTCATTGCTTTCTATTTGTAATATCAAATAACCATATTTATTAAATCTACTACACAGGCTTCTCATATTTTTCAAGGAGACAATCATGTAGTACATAAGCTTGCTTTCTATGCAGTTCATACTGATAATTCGGCTTGATGGTTATTATTTACTATGTTGTGACCGATTACATGTTTACGTGTTGATCTTTTCGGATTCTCTTGTGGACAGAGGAGGTAATAGCTGTTTGCATCTAGCTGTTCTAGCATTATACAGCGCCAGAAGATTGGAACATTTCATGTATGTTTTTCCCCTCCTTCCCTTTTTTCGTTAGGTTTAGTGTGAGTTAATTTTTAAAAGGCCTCTCTTTCTGTTAAGAGTATATCCTTCAGTTCCAGATATGTTGCATGTGCCAGTTTTTTTTTCCTGCTTTTTTAGGATTTCCTACTTCTATTTGGGTTATTAAGAGCCCGTTTGTTTTGTGGTTTAAATCACGGTTCGAATCATTTTGCTACAGTATTTTCTCTTACAAAAATTTAAATCTTCATTTAAATACTCTATTCAAATAATCAAAACAAACGGGCTCTTGTTTTTAGTTTTTTACGTGTTGGAGGTTATTGTCCTATTTTGAAAATATTGGCTGAATTTTTTTTTTCACTTTAATTAATTGAGTGCATGATGGGATTGCTAGTGGGTGCCAACATAGCTAAGATCTACTAGTAACCAATGACTTAAATAGTCTACCTAAGTTAGCAACAAGTAATTCACAGATTTGTTGATGAGCGGAAAGAAGCCCTTCATTGAATTCAACTAATTTCAACTTGAATAAGGAACTTGTATAGGCGCATTGTTGCTTTGTCTAATTCTTTTGTTGGTTTTTATATCTTTTATGTTTAGGTTTTTGTTCTTTTTTCTGAATTTAGTGTGTTGCAATGCAGGAACATTCCACTTGTTAAGGGAGTAATTCGCAATCAAGGAATTTTCAATCCACGTTAGCAATTTACAACAAAGGGGTTCTTTAGTTAAATTTTCTATTTTCCTTATTTTGTAATCAATCATCAATATGACATCAAAAACAATTGAAGTATTGCGGGCTGTAAATGCTTTCTTTATAGCCAAAAATGTGTGGAAGAGAACTTGAAGCTGCAAAGTTGGATAGCACTATGTGGTACCAGGAGATAATTTGGGACCTTTTAGCTGGAGACAATTTGGGAAAAGTTTGGTAGGAGAAAGTTTTGATGTGTCATCCCATGTTCAAGTCCTTGGTGAGCAATTAATGTACTTAGGAGGAATTTTGATGATTCGTTAAAGGCTTTATGTCATCTGTGAATGGATCTAATTAATGTATATTTGACGAATTCTGTGGAGGATTTGAGGATTTCTTGAAGGCCTTATCTTTCCGGTTGGCCTTCTCAAGCACCTGGCACCATTGACGTTATTTGACATACCTAGCTCTGGATGGCACTGTGTTTGGTAGTCCAGGTCTGCTGAACGTGGAGGAGTCTCTGCGCTTGTAGACGTGTTTCACCATCAGTTGTTTTGCCATTCCTCCAGGTATTTGCTATGCTTTTGAAACAGAACTAGCTGCAGTTATTCTTGACATTTGTTATATGCTTAGTCTTTTCATTGGAAGAAGCAATGCCTGAAGAGCAACTCTGTTTATTTGGTGGATCTTCTTTGGTCTAGGTCTTGCAAGGTCTCTTGGTGTTGGCAAACAACTTGGGCTTAAAATGTTTAAAATTTTATTAGATGGATTTTGCTGCTATGCAACATATTGAAAGTGGAACACAATGGTTACTCTTTGGCATTCCGAGCTCCCAGCATTATTGCTCTACCTTGGTGGTGGTCTGCTCTTGGTTTCGTTTCTTCTGATGTTGTTGATGTCGCTTCTAGTAAGCCTTATTATAGGTTTTGTTGATGGGGTTACTACTTTGCAAGCACAGACACTCTTTTTTCCTTTACTAGGTTTTTCTCTTTGAGTTTTACTAGGAAGGTTTTTAATGAGGTCTGTCATTGACTTTGACTATCAAGCATCGTTTGGGCAGAGTTTTTTAGTGTCAATTTCTGCTTCTGATTATTTCACGTCTGCCTTTTATTCTAGTTGTATTTGCTTTCAGGATTTTTTAGATGGGTCATTACACTAAAAGAGCTTGTAATTTGTTGGAATTATTTGGTCTTTCTTTTATTTATTTAATAACATGTTGGGAGCAGGGAGATGATGAGGGTGCTATAGGGGTGCCAACCTAGTTGGGATTCTTTGGTGCATCTCCTGATTCCTGTCACGCAACAATCTTATTATTTGAAAAAGTATTTTCAGTTCTGAAAGCAATGTTATCCAATAGCTTGAATGTCCCTTTGTTGGAGTATGCTGCAAATGCCTTTCTTGAATGTCTCTTCGAATGACTTATTTTGTCCCTTTGTTAGGTATATGTTCCGGTAGCCTCCTTCAACTGCCAGAATAAAGTTCTAAAATGCCTTCACTGGCTCTCTGCAATATATGTGAATCGATTTGGACCAAATTTTGCTCCAAAACAATTTCGATAAATACATTTAAAAAAAAACAAAATAACATATAAATAAATGACCACACTCGTGTGTACACACGTTACGTATATATTTTTACGTAATTTTTACCGTATGCAAAATTCTATATCATATATACATCATGAACATGTTGGATTTGAAA